>CM037777.1:107719599-107735161 GCA_021229015.1 Solen grandis | reverse complement strand
TATTATGGACTGTTTTTTTTCCGAGCTTTTTTCAACAAATGTAGGTCAAAGGTCAAGGATTGCATTATATTAGATCTATCCACTCAAACAACTGTCCTAATATTGAAGCAATCTAATGAAGCACATACACGTTATAGCAGATTAACCAAAACGTAAACCTCTCCTTCAGACGCCGCTTTTACATCATAAGTAGGTCAAAGGTCAAGTTCACAAAAATTTAAAAAATGACAAAATCGTTACAGTTACACAGCGCAGTGACTTAGATAAAATACTGTCAACAAACTGAATAACAGGTTTGAGAATAGCTTATAACAGCATATAAGCTATTGCATAGTTATCCTGACCTGTTTTTGTTTCTATGTACAGATGAAAATTGATTCAAGCATTTGTTTACATGGTTTTCCATATTATCTAAAAATAGACTAGTTGATTTGATCTATTTATAGAACCTGGACCCGAAATAGGGAAACCAGCCTTATTTTTCCGCAACCGGTTTATCCGTTTAACTCACTTTATCCATTTCCGCTGTAAATAAGTGAGAAAAATTGATGTAATGAGTATTTATTTATACAATAATCTCTCCACTTTAGAGATTTATATGAAGTGATAGTTCATTTTGTACATGTAAAATGATAATTTAGCTACATCATGCAAGCACTCCAGAGATACGGGTAGATTATATATAGATATATGTAATCTTTGATAAGCATATTTCAATATTGTGAATAAGTCAATTCTAAAACAGAGTTTTTATAAGCTTTAAATTATTACCCGACATAAATTACTTGACTAAAAAATAACCTTTATTAGCTGTATTTAATTTACATATACTGTTATGTTTGTTCTTTCTTGTGAGTCACACAACTTTAGTATGTAAGTGAAAATGACTTGACAAAACCTTTAGTTTGTATTGTAAAATACCCCTAAATTATATCACAAAATTTTCAGTCAACATTATTATTGTTCATATTTATAAAAATGATACTTCTATATGTTTAACGGTACATCAACACCATCTATGGAACAGTAAAAAAACTCTGAAAGGTAACTTCACAATGAAAAAATGTTTCATGCTATTTTGAATTTTCTTTTTCAGTTATATTTTGTGTCATACTACTTAGCTTTGTTTTTGTTTAACACAGTCTTTTTCAAAAGCATTTGTGTGTCATATGTACCTTCTAGGAAAGAGGGTGTTAACAGTTCCATATCAGTTTGGAAAATACATAACAGTTTAACTTTTAGTTAATATAATTATCATTGCAAGATGCAATGAGATGTGTTTTATTCTTTTCTGTTTGTTTTGGTTTATTTATATCCATGCTTATGCTATTCCTTGGCATGATGAATTATGTTTATCATTTTTATTTTATCGCTTTCTTTGCTTAAACTATGCACTGTTTTTCCTTTATACTATGTTTAATATACCTCAGGAAATGGTCTCAACAGAGGCAAGCAGTGCAATGGTTTTGAGATATTTTCAAGCTGATTAGGTTTTTTCAATGCTCTCATATGTCCTTTTTATGTTTTATCTGATATCTGGAAAAGGGTTTAAATTCGAAATATTATATAATTAAAAATATAAAACATTTAAATTTATAGTAATCAAAAAAATAAATAAATAATTATTGTTTATCAAACCCCACAACGACTTTTATTTCTTGATTTTCTTATAAATTAGAAATGACACTGATAATTGAGACTTACACGCGTAATCTATCTCTTTCCCAATATTTTTTCAGTAAGAAAAGTATTTATTGGTATTACAGTTGTTCAAGCGACTTTGTTGGAGGAGGGGGGTCCATTACATACACAAACAAGCTAAACGTTCAGTCTGTAGGAGAACAGCCAGCACCTTGTTATATGATTGTACAAATTATTATAAATGACAGATAAGATAACTATGTATTCAATGAATGCCCAAGGTCTTGGTGACAAAAACAAAAGAAATGATGTCTTTGACTTTTTAAAAAGTAAAAAAGGCTCCATTTATTTTTTACAAGACACCCACTTTATTGATAAAGAAATAAACAACATATACATTGAGTTTGGGTATACCTGCTACTTTAATAATATGAAAAGTAACTCTAGAGGAGTTGCAATTTTTATTGATAAAAACCTAGATTTTAAGTTACATGATTCTTTTAGTGATAGATTGGGAAATCTTCTTATTGTAGACTGTTCAATATTTAATAAAAGAATTACTCTTGTTAATGTTATGGGCCTAATAAAGAAAAAAAAAATTTAATAATCCGTGTATTATTGCAGGATTTAATTAGTTTAATCCTGAAATAGACTGCTTTAATTCCTTAACCCAAATCTAGAGATATGCTATTAAAGATTATTTCAGATAATAACCTTAAAGACTGCTGGAGGGATATGCATAGAATTTACGTGGTTCAAAAAGAATACAAATAAAAAAGCTATGTTAGATTTTTTCATTATATCAGATACTTTAATGACAGAGATAGTAGATACAAGGATATTACCAGGTTATAGGACTGACCATTCAGTAGTTAAATTACACCTTGAATTTGGCAAGTTTAAAAAGGTAAATCATATTGGAAGATGAATAATTCTCTTTTAAAAGATTTAGACTATATAAAAACCATTAAGACTACTATATATGAAACAAAAACACATTTTGTATATGAAAATCAAGTAAAAGATAGAGATATTGATACAATTCCAAATAAAGAAACACTTCTGTGTGAAATAAGGGGTAGTACTATTGCTTATAAAGAAAAGAGATGATATAAAGGAAAATTTACTACTAGATCAAATTAATTTGCTTGAAAAAGAAATATACACTAAACATACCTTATTAGAGGAAAAAAGAAAAGAACTCGGGGAATTAAGGGATAAGAAAATGGAAGGAAATAAAATCAGATCTAGAGCAAAATGGATCGATCAGGGTGAAAAGAATAGTAAATTCTTCTGTAGTCTTGAGAATAACAATTTTATTTCCAAATCAATGACAAAATTAATAACAAATAAAAATATTCAAATAACGGAACAAAGTGACATATTACAAGAGGTAAAAGAATTTTATAAATCACTTTACAATAAAAAAGATACCCTAGATGTAAATTTAAATTCAATTCTCGGTAAGCATAATGTTAAAAAATTAAATGATAGTGAAAAACAATCATTAGAAGGTTTACTATCAGAGAAAGAATGCTTGGAAGCTCTTTAAAAAAAATGAAAAAATAATAAAAGTCCAGGTATATCTGGTTTTACTTTGGAGATTTTTAAAGTTTTCTGGACAGATATTGGAACCTTTCTTGTTAGGTCATTAAACTCGGGTTTATCTCATGGGGAATTATCTGTGACACAAAAACAGGGGGCAATAACTTGCATACCTAAGGGTGATAAAGATAAATGTTATTTGAAAAATTGGAGACCTATTTCTTTACTGAACGTTTCATATAAAATAGCCTCAGTAAGTATGGCAAACAGATTGAAAAATACTCTTTCTAACATTATTGAAAGTGACCAAACTGAATTTATTATTAATAGATTTATAGGAGAAAACACAAGAATAATTTATGACTTGATATTTTACACAGAAAAATTAAAAATTCCAGGGCTTCTCCTTTTAATAGATTTTGAAAAAGCCTTTGACTCTGTATCTTGGCTTTTCATTGATAAAGTTTTAAATTACTTTAATTTTGGACCTATTTTTAAACAATGGATTAAAACTTTTTATACAAATATTGAGTCTTGTTGTCTTGTTAATGGGCATTTATCTGATTGGTTTTATCCAGGTCGTGGCTATCGTCAGGGGGATCCCATCTCCCCGTATATATTTATATTATGTGCAGAGGTGCTGGCTATTCTCATTCGAAATAACAAAAACATCAAAGGAATAACAATAAATAATACAGAGTTTAAAATATCTCAGTTTGCTGATGACACTTCATTGATTTTAGATGGGACTGAGAAATCACTTAAACATGCCATTGAAACCTTAAAATTCTATGCCAAACTCTCCGGCCTTAATGTTAATATGGAAAAAACAAAAGTTATTTGGATAGGCAGTAATAAAAACAGTAATTTTAAACTTTGTTCTTATTTAGACTTATGTTGGGTTAATGAATTTACTTTACTTGGGATAAAATTTTCTACAAACCTTAACACTATGATTAACAGTAACTACACGGAAAAGATAAATCAAATTGAAACATTATTATCTCTATGGTCAAAACGATTACTTACACCGATAGGAAAAATAACGGTCCTTAAAACATTAGCAATTCCTAAACTTAATCACCTAATTTTGTCAATACCCAACCCGGGGGAAAAAATAATTAAACAAATTGAATCTATTTTCTTTAACTTTTTATGGGATGGGAAACCAGATAAAATCAAAAGGAAAGTTGTATATATGAACCACAATGATGGAGGTTTAAGAATGGTTAATATTAGATATTTTATCTGTGCTTTGAAAAAAACCTGGATCAGGAGAATGTTCATAGAAAACAGGAAATATATGAATTTTCCAATTTCAACATATCATACAACATCATACCTTTTAAAACTGGGACCACAATATATTCTTAAAATTATTGGAGATCTTGATAATCCATTTTGGAAAGATGTTTTTATGTCCTATTATCATTTAAGTAATACATTAATTCCCATTGGATCTTTAGATTTCAAGAGAGTTTATTTATGGTATAATAATAATATAAAGGTCGGAGGTAATTATGTAATGAAAAAGAAATATTTAGAAAAAGGTATATATCTAGTAAATGATATCCTTAATGATAATGGCACGTTCTTAAAATTTGAAGAATTTAAAAACAAATATGGTGCTTTCTCTAACTTTTTAGAATATGCTAGTTTGATTTCAGCAGTAAAATGTAACATGAAAAAAAGTAAATTGTGTTATTTAGATAAAAAACTGCAAGACCCAAATATTCCTCTCCCACTAACCATCATATTAGAGAATGCAAAAGGATGCAGAAAAATTTATGATAAAATGATTCATAAGGCAATTCCTACTTCAGTTAAAAAGTGGTCAGATGAGTTAAGTCTAAATTTAAATATGAAAGATGAAAAAATATTTAAGTTACCATTCATTTGCAACAAAGACTCAACTCTACAGTGGTTTCAAACAAGAATTAACCATAGGATAATTGGAACTAATGTTTTACTTAAGAATATGAATATAAAAGATAATAGTCACTGCTCTTTCTGTCATACAGAAGATGAAACAATTATACACCTCTTTTATGATTGCATACATGTAAGAGTCAGACAATTCTGGAATGATTTAGAAATACTAATAAGAAATAGCTGTCCTAGAGTTGATTTTTCATTAAATGTAAAGAACATAGTATTTGGTAATAAAATGTTTCCTACAGTCTTGAATAGCATCATTATTCTAGCTAAATTGTACATTTTTAAGGTTAAAGAACATTGCCAATGTCCCAACATAAATAGCTTCCAAAAACGTGTGTTTAAATTTTACAAAACTGAACAATTCATTGCCCTTTCCAATTTTATAAAAATATTTTAAATGGGATAAATACTAACCATCATCACCAAAAAACATTGCAATTTGACCAATTATTATTATTCTATTTGTTTCTCCTCCTAACTTTAAAAAAAAAATATTAATGAATGTGATTTTTAGATTTAACATTCTCTCTCTCTCCCTCTCCCTCTCTCTATTTAAGCATAATGCATTTACGTTATATATTATTACTCAACACATAAAAAAGGCTCCCTTTTGTTACAATTTACTATAATGAGAAATAAATTTTACTTTTAAATGATATATTCAATCTCCATCGATATTTAAAGTATAAAGACAATGACAAAATTGAATACATTAAAGTCTTGAATATCATTCTTATATTTTTAAGGATAGGAAATTCAGATTATATAAATACATATACATCATGTGTATGTAATATTGCAGGAGTTTAACTGGATATATCAAGACTCTCTTATCATAGTAAATTATTTTGTTAGCAGTCTTTTCCATTTTTTTTTTAAGATTTTAGTTTTTTTTTTTGGATTATTTGATACCATGCATATTCTAAATGTAATCAATAATGTGCCTATAGTATGTTACTTTAGTACTCTATTCTTGTTTCTTCTCATTATTGTAAGGACAATTGGGGATGGCTCTCCGACCCCTATTGAACCTATTACGGGGATAATAAATGGGGTATTCCCTGATGGAGCCTCAACAAAAAAAAAAAAAAAAAAAAAAAAAAGTTCACAAGATCATCTGCATTATGTGAAGGTCCATCCACTTAAGCAACTGTCCAAATATTGAAGCAATCAAATGAAGGACATAAAAGTTATAGCAGATTTTAAAAACAAGAGACCCAGAATGGTCCTTAAGACGCTCACCTGAGAAAAACTGCCTTCACTACCTGTACGAGTTATTAAATAATAGCACAGTTGTATTGAATACATAATCTATGAGATCATTTCAATTCAGCAAACTATACAATACCTGTGGTCAAAATTTGAAATCAAATACGGCTATAAACATTGTCAGTGAACTTCAAAATGATTGCTTAAGAAATTTAGATGCTAGAGTGAAAAAGTGAGATTTGGCATTACTATTAATTAAAGGGCAATGACTTCTGACTAATGATCCGATATCAACCATAGTCAAACTTGTCCTAGAGATTATGGCTATAAACATTAGCAGAAAGTTTGAAGATGATTGCTTGAGAAATGAAGATGCTAGAATGCAAACAAAGTGAAATCTGGCATTTTTTAGTATCAAAAGGGGCATAACTCCTAACCTTATTTGGCCGATATCATACATAATCGAAATTGTCCAAGAAAGTATGGCCATAAAGTTTGAAGATGATTGCTTAAGAAATGAAAATGCCAATTACATATTGACTTATATTAACTTGATATCACGCTTTCTTCCAGATCATTACGTGAAAAAAATGCTTGTTATCCACATAATTTAACTGACTAACTTGAAAATAGGCGAAATATCTAGTTATCTTAAGTGACTATATGGCTGGCAGTAGTGGGCACCAACATGCAGTTTTGTCCTGTTAAGATACCTAAGAGGATAAAAAAGAAAGTTTATACTTGACAGATTCTAACTGAATATGTGACAATTTTACAGAAAGGTTTCGACATAGCTAAGTGGATAAGTGGCTGGTAGAAATATGCCACCATAATAAATAACTTTTACCAACCTGTATATTCTAGACTGAAGTTTCTACGAATATCTTCGTACTTTCAACATAAATTACTTCGAAAGTATTAAAAATAAAAGCTTTAAAGAGAGTGACGATCAATAAATAACCGTTTACCAACCTGTATTTTCAACCAGTTTCTTCGCACTTACAATATAAACGACTTCGAAAGTATTAAATAATAACATTGAAGAAAATGGCAATCTATAAAAACGGTTTAACGAACCTGTGTATCTCTGTTTGTAGTGACTGGTTTTCTATCAACTACACCGTTTATCTTGCACGATCGTTCGTTACCACGCATATGATACAGTTTTACCGTGCATTTATAGGTCGGACTTGCATACATGTACTGGTTGTTAGGGTAAGACATACAAGAGGGCCAAGATGGCCCTGTGTCGCTCACCTGAGTAAGATGGCTGTGTTAGGCATAATGACAAAACATCTGGCATCTAAAGTGTTTTTCTAACATTTGACTAAGTGACCTACATTATGATCCTACCTGAATTTGCACTCAACCGGGAATTCATGCAGTCATCATTCATAACAAGTTTAATGAACAATGGGACAAAAATATAGGCCTCTAGAATGTTAACAAGATTTTTCTAAAATTTGCCCTGGTGACCTACTTTTTGACCCTATGTTGCCCAGTTTTGAATTCATCCGAGATTTGATGTATGGATAAGAAAGGATATCGTTAGCATGTTATATTGTTATTCTTAATATATATCGAAACAGATTGTATGTATTACCTGACAATGTATCATACAAGTAATGTAAGAATTTACATATGATTTGTACTCTACAAACTCCATTGCTTTTGAATATGTTGTATATTGTGTAATATATCTGTGTATAGGCTTGAGGCCTGATTATGCAAATAAACTTTGATTGCTTTGATTGATTGATGTAAACAAATATTCTGACCAAGTTACAATAAGGTTAGTCTAAAACTGTGGTCTCCAAAGTGTTCACAAGGTTTTTCTAAGATTTAACCTGGTGACCTTGTTTTTGACCCTAAGTGACCCAATTTCAAACTCATCCAAGATATCATGTAGACGAACATCCTGACCAAATTCCACTATGACTGGGCCAAAACTGTTGCCTCTAGAGTGTTAACAAGGTTTTTCTAAGATTAGACCTAGTTTTTGACCCAACATGACCCAATTTCAAGCTCATCCTACAAAATGTACATAGCATAAAAACAAACAGGCTGGCAAACTTTCATTAAGATTGGGCCAAAACTGTGGCCTCAAGAGTGTTTACAAGGTCTTTCTAAGATTTGACCTGTTGACCTAGTTTTTGAACCAACATGACCCATTTACAAAACCGTCCAAGATTTCATGTAGACAAACATCCTGACCAAATCTATTTAAGATTGGGCTAAATCAGTGGCCTCTAGTGTATTCGCAAGGTTTTTCTAAGATTTGACCTTGTGACCTAGTTTTTGACCCCACATGACCCAGTTTCGAACCCATCCAAGATATCATGTAGACAAACACTCTGACTAACATTCATGAAGATTGGGCTAAAACTGTGGCCTCTAGATTGTTCAGAATGTTTTTCTAAGATTTGACCTGGTGACCTAGTTTTTGACCCCATGTAACCAAATTTAGAACTCTTTTGAGATATCATGTAGACAAACATCCTGACCAAGTTTCATGAAGATTGGACCAAAACTGTGGCCTCTAGTATGTTCACAACGTTTTTCTAAGATTTGAACCGGTGACCTAGTTTTTGACCCAACATGACCCAATTTCGAAACCGTCCAAGATATCATGTAGACAAACATCCTGACCAAGGTTCATGAAGATTTGGGCAAAACTGTGGCCTCTAGAGTGTTCACAAGGTTTTTCTAAGATTTAACCTGGTGACCTAGTTTTTGACCCGACATGATCAAATTTCGAACACATCCAAGATATCATGTAGACAAACATCCTGACCAAGTAACATTAAGGTTAGTCTAAAACTGTGGTCTCTAAAGTGTTCACATGGTTTTCCTAAGATTTGACCCGGTGACCTAGTTTTTGATCCCACATGACCCAATTTCGAACTCATCCGAGATATTATGCAGACAAACTTTCTGAGGAAATTTTATGAAGATTGGTCCAGAACTGTGGCCTCTAGAGTGTTCACAAGCAATTGTTGACGACGGACGACGCACGCCGCACGACGGACAAAAGGCGATCACAAAAGCTCACCCTGAGCACAAGTGCTCAGGTGAGTTAAAAAGGTAAATTGTTTGAACTTAAATGAATTAACTTATGGGTTATAGACAGCGCTTTCTACATAAAACCACATTTCATCGTTTCCTTGCCAGATGAGAAATACATGCAGCCAGACCTGGACTCGAACCAGAATTCCTTGGTTATAGGACAAGTGCATTGCTCTTCCGACCAGAATACTAGTATGATAAAGATTGGTTTTATTCAAAACAAGAGGGCCAAGATGGCCCTGTGTCGCTCACCTGATTAAGATGGCTGTGTTAGGCATAAGGACAAATAATCTGGCATCTAAAATGTTTTCCTAACATTTGACTAAGTGACCTACATTTTTATCCTACCTGAATTTGCACTCAACTGGGAATTCATGCAGTTATCATTCATATCAAGTTTAATGAACACTGGGACAAAAATGTATTGACCAAGTTTCATGAAGATTGGGCCAAAACTGTGGCCTCTAGGGTGTTCACAAGCAATTAACATGATGCCAAAACGCTCCTAAATGAATATGCATAACGGTTTAACCAGTGAAAAGCTGTACAACCCTCCGACAATCAAAATGCACGTGAATCTTGCTTTCAAACGTTGCCTTTGTTCCAAAACCTCCGACAAACATTCGGGGCGGGGATATACCTGTTTTGGCGTCATGTTAATTGTTGACGACGGACGACGCACGCCCCACGACGGACAAAAGGCGACCACAAAAGCTCACCCTGAGCACAAGTGCTCAGGTGAGCTAAAAATATCAATCAGGTATGACAATTAATATCTTACACATGCAAATACACAGTGCTATGGCTCAGTGACCGAGCTTTAAATGTGGTATGACATGGCAATGTTGTTGTTTTTTAAGGGAAATACTGTAACATATCGATGTTTCAGCGTAAAACGGTAGTTAACTCACAATTGGCTTTTTACATTTTATATATTATTTTCATATACCAATCTTTATGATGAGAAAAATATATAGCACTGTATTAGATATAAAATTGTATCTCAGAACCTTGTTATTCGTGAGTGCAAAACAGTGATTGCAACAAAAACATACGTATAAATTGCTATGTTCAGTAGCGCAAAAAGTGCCTACTATACAAAATAAAAATATCTACGAGGTCACTAATATGATCATAGTTCATCGATTTTTGTCGGATTATTATTATTCCGGAAACAGAAAGACTAAAAGCGGGTTATTTAAATGCTCTATATCTGTATCTATATCTGGACTGATTAAAAACAAATGTCTGGTTGCAGTGTTTCTACTTCAAAATATATTACAAGGTCAGGTTTAATTTTCTGTCTTGCAATGTTTTTTAATGGCCAAAAAACTTCAAACAAAATAGCACCATGGAATAAACAAGCATTCTGAAAGTACTGCTTAGGCAATACTAATTTAAGTCCACTACCGGCAAAAAGATAACTAAGAACACCCGCCAAAGTCAGTTATTTGATCAATACGCTTGATGGAAGTCAAGGATGAATATCAAAATATCAGGAAAACTGCTATTTTAAAGAAATTTTCTATGTCCAAGGCCCGTAATTTCGTCAAAAATCAGTGGACCAGAACAAAATTCGAACTTGGTGTGTAACTCATGGTGGTAGACTCACATTAAATATCAGAACAATATAAGCAAGCGTATAGAATAAAAAGTCCGGAAAACTGCAATTTAAAAAAAATTCTAAGGTCCGTAATTTTGTCAAAAATCAATGGACCAGAACGAAACTCGATATTGATCTGTGACTCGTAGTGATTGACTCACATACCGAATATTAGATCAATATCTGCAAGCGTTTAGAAAAACAAGAGGGCCAAGATGGTCCCTGTCGTTCTCCTGAGTAAGATTGCTGTGTTAGGCACGATAGCAAAAAATGTGGCATCTAAAGTGTTTTTTAAACATTTGACTAAGTGACCTAGATTTTGATCCTACCTGAATTTGCACTAACAGGGCATTCATGCAGTCATCATTCTTATCAAGTTTCATGAAGGCTGGGACAAAAATGTAGGCTTCTAGAGTGTTCACAAGATTTTTCTAAAATTTGCCCTAATGACCTACTTTTTAACCCCATGTGGTCCAGTTTTGATTCATCCGAGATTTGATGTAAACAAAAATTCTGACCAAGTTACATTAAGGTGAGGCTAAATCTGTAGCCTCTAGAATGTACACAAGGTTTTACTAAGATTTGACCTGCTGACTTTTTGAGCCCAAGTGACACAGTTTCGAACTCCTTCGAGATAGCATGTAGACAAACATCATGAACAAGTTTCGTGAAGATTGGGTCAAAAATGTTGCCTCTAGAGTGTTAACAAGGTTTTTCTAAGATTTGACTTGGTGACCTATTTTTTGACCCAACATGACCCAAATTCGAACTTGTCCAAGATTTTATAAGGACAAACATTCTGACCGAGTTTCATGAAGATTGAGCTAAAAATGTGGCCTCTAGAGTGTTAATAAGGCCTTTCTTTGATTTGACCTGGTGACCTACTTTTTGAACCCACATGACCAAATTTCGAACTTGTCCAAGATTTTATGGAGTCAAACATTCTGACGAAGTTTCATGAAGAATGGGCTAAAAGTATGGCCTCTAGTGTGTTAACAAGCCTAATTGTTGACGACGCACGACGGACGCCGGACGAAGGGCGATCACAAAAAATATGAAATTAATTCAGATAGGCATGTTTTCCATAAAGCTGGTACATGTAATTAATCGAGATGACGCGCGTCATGAAAATGAAATCTTAATATTCTCAAGATAACATGAAAATAATGTAAGCGATCTTTAATCCTTGAAGTATGAAAAGGAAAACACTCTAACATGTTGGAAGTATTTTAAGTAACAAAAAAGTTTATTGTGAAATCATTTTGTTAAATTTTTTGAGACTTTATTGACACAATATCTGTCCTTTACAACAAATGCATTGTTCCACAGATTCTGTTAGAAGATATGACCCAACGTTTTCATGAGTGTGGCATCATGTGCATGACAATGTCTCCATCGAAATCTGTGTAAATCATGATGCTATTCCTAGAAGCGTGTCCTTCACGTGTTTGTCAGGACTATGACATCCTTTCCCGTATTCAAAGCGCCATCTGGAAGCATTGTTTTCAATTACAACAGATTTAATTTCAAACCCTGCCTTTAGCTTTATTTATGTTTTACAACAAATATCATACCGTCCCTGGTGGCCGAGTGGTAAGAGCGTCCGCCTCGGGAGCGGGAGGTCGTGGGCCGCGACATAACAAATTGGTACTGTTATAGCCCCCTTGCTTGGCGCTCAGGATATAAGGGGTTGGCCAGGTGTCAGGATAATGTAATTGGGAGTGTGGTATCATGCCACATGTCTACGGCGTGATACTGCAGTGTGGCAGCAATATATCTCTCTCAAGTAAACTTCATCTCCAAATGAATGCAATACTGTCGGTGGGACGTTAAACCCAACAAACAAAAAACAAATATTGTTTAAACATAAGTCTCAAGACCTTTTACATTAAAACAAGGGGGGCATGATGGCCCTGAATCGCTCACCTGAGTATAGGGTAACCCAAGGAACATCAGTCTGTATTTCAACATTTTGAAATCTGGCCAGTAGTTTTGAAGGAAATGATCCCTGTAAAGTTTAATCAAATTCTGTCCAGCAGTTTCAGAGAAGTCAGGTCATTTTAAGTTTTCAATATATACATTTAAGGGGAAAAAAACAAACTAATAATAACTTTTTGCAAGTAAACTATTGAAAAAAAGAAAGAAAGTAAAATGACGAAATATTTCGTTTCTTTAGTCAGTGTCTCACTTAATATCCTCAAGCATTCAGTTCTCGCCATATTGGTATTCTTGGGCTATGTACACTAATGCAGTATTTCACCTAGAATGTGGCGTGATTTTACAGGGAAACCATTAACGATTGGCAAAATCGATTGATCCATGTTTCCAAACTTACTTTATTGAAAATGTTTGGAAAACAAAACAAAAAAATCGTTTAATAAAGAAGTACCGATTTATATCATTTTCACTAATGCTTCTTTTTTATCATTTTTCAAACCACCTGTTAAATCTATCGATGACACTTAGCAAACAGCCGATGACTGAGTTATGTAAACAAAATCTGTTATTAAAATAGTGTAGGTTTGATTAAACAATCCCATGTACGGAAGTCATTTAGTAATTGTAATTAATCTGATAGTCACATTCATACTTAATTGTAATGCAGCATGCCCTCTTTATCCTCTGTGTAGGGTATTTACACCCAGAATTGAACATGTACCCTCAAAATTGTAGGGACTCTCCATATGAAAGGATACAAAGTTTAGGAAAATAGCAATTGTACCCCCAGTTACAAAACTCCGAGGGTACCCTATAATAAAATGGACACTGTGAGTGTGATAGTGTTACTTGTTCCCATTCGGACCCTCTTAAATTAACTTAATGTGATTCTTTCATCATTATTTCTGTAACCAACCATAAATAGACAATAAGTTTCTTGTTGTCAGTAGATGTTCTTCCTAGTTTCATTACGGACAATACTGGCTTGAATTACACCAACAATACTTAGCGCTAAGTAATACTTAAATTCTTAAACTAGGTAGATACACATTCCACCATTACTATTTTATGAAATATTCAAGTATCCGACTAAGTTGAAATGAATTATACATTCATGACTAACAATAACTGATAAAAAATGAAACATTTTGGGTATTTTCATCAGAGAAACAAGACTAATGAAATTCGACCTTAAGTATTTAAGTTTTACTTAGCGCTAAGAATTGTTGGTGGAATTCGACCCTGTCCTGTTTGATTATCGTGTGTGTGTGTGTGTGTGTGTGTGCTTCAAATACATGTACCCATTGGAAAGAGACTTGAAAATAAAATAAAAAAAATAAGTGTCGGCATTTCAAGAATATTACTCAAACTATTAGCTATCATAAACATCAAGTTAACAATGAAATTACAAGATAATATATTATAAAAGGTCCATTACATCTGACTTGCGGAAGCAGAAGAACATTCCATGTTACATGTTACATGTAAAAGCAAAGCACCCGGTACCAATCCCTCATATAAATCAACATACTCGTTTGACTCACTCCTATCTTTTAAATCGAGAAGAACAACCTGTATGCATTCCTTGCTAGGAACCGTATACTATCAAACATATCTTAGTCGACTGTATTGATTTAAATCTTATTAGAACTAATTATTTTAATGTGGCATCTATGTTAGACCTTTTTAATACTGTTTCTGTTGATTTCTTGATGGCTTTTATTAAAGACGTTGGTATATATAACAAGCTTTGATGTTACATACGTGATATATTAAACGTGTTTACTCTCTTGCTGTGCGGGATTCACTTGTGTATAGTTTTGTGAGGTATCGTAATTTTAAGCGTTTTTAGACACCGTATGACGTCTTTCGACTGTTAAGGTGTTTCTTATTCAATATTCTATTCTATTCGATAAAAATCAATACTGCGTATCCCTTTCAGATTCTTCCGTGAAAAAGACTGCTTGATACACCAATGCCTCGACGAATCAATAATGTTCATCCCTCTCTACTGTTTGTTATATTTAGCAACGGAATTCCCCTCTTTCGAACTTGGACTATATGCCCTTTATTGTGCGAGACCGAAAAGTTGGAATGCGACAGGGGCACACCCAAAGCAGAAAAAAAAGGTTGTGACATTTTGATTTTTAATGTGACTATTGCGCATGTCTATCTCGACCAATGTTTGTTCTGAAAATTGTAGCCGAACGGACTCAAACTGTGTGCAAACGGAGTAGTCGTAGCAGCAGAGTTTAACGGTCTGTTTTCTTAATTCACGGACGGTATCGGACCGGTTACAAGACCAGAGTTCTTGAAAGCACTGAAGTATGGGCTTAAGCTCAAATTCAGTTACCACACCCAAATCCTTATTGATTCTTAAAGGTCATATTTTAAGTTTTATCCTAAGGATTATATTGGTTAAGTACAGTACTTGAAATCTCGAATGAACGATTCCTCAGGTTCTTAAAGGGGTCAAACTTTACCCAAGCTAAGTAAGTTGGGGTCATTTTAAGATCATTTCTTCACATATGAAGACCATAAATTCATGTGAACTCAAACTATGTATTGGCCGGGTCAGTATTTAACGTTGAACGCAGATGTCTCATCCATCCACATTAAAAA
>CM037777.1:107669499-107719499 GCA_021229015.1 Solen grandis | reverse complement strand
CTCACTTATCAAACAAGAACTACTGATTGGTATCCATGTGGCCTTACGCTGGCTTATAAAGTCGAGTACGCACGAAAATATCATGCTCACTTATCAAACAAGAACTACTGATTGGTATAACTCTACCATAAATAAATACATTGCTTTTGTTCTTTGAAAACACTGTTCATGTGCATAAAGCAAACTGTCTGTTGAGAATAACGTTTAAGCTACTTTTTTATTCCAAGGAACTATTGATAAGAAATGAAAATAAGAGTATAATGTTATGCTTTATTTAGCCTCTATTATACAGTAATTTACGTTTTAATATTATTTTAGTGATTTTACATAGATAGTTTTATGAATAGATCTTTATTTAAATCGAAATCAGAAGCTTAGTTTTAGTCAATTTAAACAGGTAACCACCTATTTTGATTTTTTATTCAAAAGAACGACCTCGATCAAATTGAAACGACGCCATCGGCTTGTTCAGTATTCTCGATATAGAAGTTAATAAAATTGTATATAAGCGGACATTATGTTGTAAGCAATAGCATATGCATTTGGCAAACGTCATCAGACAAATCCAAACTAACATGTAGGTATTTTCTTATTGTTGAATACATTTTAAAAGTCATACTGTCCATAATGCCAGGAGAATCAGTATCACAATCATTGCCAAATTATATAAAATCAAGATCGGTAAATCTGAAATTCTTACTTTGAAAAATGTTTATTTATTGTCACAATTACACTCATACTAAAGGTATTTTGCACATTATCTCTTTAAAAGTATAATATCATTTTAATGACCAGAATTAATGACATCTTTTCCTTCCGAACTGACAAACTTATACCAACTTCAACATCTTATATCTCTGCAAGAAAAGCGTTTGGGAAGCCGTGGTTTGGATAAATTAGAAACAGAATGTTAATGCTTGGCATGAAATAATTCAATTTGATCAGAAAACGTATTTTTTTTAGACTGAGTGACAAAATGGCTCATTCCATCGAAATTTTGAATCTCTTTTCATTAAATTCACGATAAGTTAAGCGTAAACAGGGCCAACAGTTTGTCAGCAATACACTTCATATGTAGGCTTTGAAAATGTAAACTTGATTTTAACTAAAGTTGGTTAGAAAAGATAAAAACCCGAATAAATACGCACATTGTATATCCACTGCGTCTCGCGCTGCATGTATATAGTGCGACTATTGTCGTCGACTCATTTTTGTATATCATCTTCAGTAACATGACCAAGTGCAGTATCACTGTCTGTGCCATTTATATTTAGATGTGATCAGTTACGTATTCAATTTTCTGAAACAAATATTATCATGATCATAGTTAACCAAATATAGATTGATAGTCCCCGCACAGGTTCCTGTTTTATCGCTACAAGTGGTAATTTTGATTTACTGCAATAGATCATTTCACTCCGAAATTAGACGATAATCTACGTAAATTAACGATCACTTCCCGAACACCTTATTTAAATGCTGGTGTACAGTTTCACTCATTTTTCAACGGGAAATAAGCATACATTTGAGTTTTTTTCCCCAGTCACTGATCAATTTAAGGTAAAGTCCCTGTAATGGTTCAACTACATTTCGGACCGCATGGCCTTTCACGGAGTTAAACAAAGTATCCTAATATTTCATTACAGGGACTTTATCCAAATCAACGAATTATACCGGGTTTTGCCGATCCTCTGGTGAAATGGTGTATAACGTTGTTGATTGTTGGACTGGATTCTACCGTCGCTTCGACAGTACGTCAGTCAAATAGCAACATCCAGCTTATTGCAGGTTGAGCAAGACCCGGAGTGAACATGCGTAAAACCACCGACCTACCACAATTCATCTGAAATGGTTCCCTGCAAATAAGTAGTCGTGTTAACCATATGTAATGTATAAAAAATGTAACATACAATAAAGAAAATATAAAAATTTAAATCTGGCTCACCAATACCTGGTACTTAGACATGTTCAAATTGTAATGTTGGAACACATTTTACCATTTTTATTTTTGTAGAGATATTTAAGTAAATGACAAAGTTGGAATAAATAATTGCCTAAATGGCCAGTACTAAATAGAACATTTTGGTATACTATTTAAGAGGAACATAAACGTTACACCATGGAGAGCAATGTCGTTCAATGAACGACACAGTACTTTACAAGAAACCTATAACAAACTGGTCTTGATTTTTCACGGTCTCTCATTAGTTATTTTCAATCAATAAAACAAATATCGATAATAAAAATACTGTATTTAATAAACTTCCACACACACGCGCGCGCTCGCATACAAATCGTGTATTCTAAGTTAATGTCCTTGCTTATTAATGTGACAACTAGACAAGTTATAGATGTTCGATCACGCATTTATGGGTGAGATCCACGGCGTCGGCTAAATGCTACTGGAGGCTCCCGGCTGCATGCTCCTGATTATGTATAAATTATTAGTTATCGTTTATGTTTCAAATTCCAAGGAATATTTTGCAAGCGGCTCGGTCAGTGGAATTGCGAATAAATAAGAATGTTACCAAGAAACTGAAATTATCGCTGACCATTACTACAATGTAAAAAATACGAACCATTCAAAATTAAACGCTCACTTCTGGTACAGGCTGTTGTTCTTTTGGTAGATTCACGAATATTTCAAATGAATAAGACATAGGGAGATTTATATTTTGAAAGAAAAATGCATCTTTTATTGATTCCACATGAATATTGCAAAATTACGATTTAAAAAGGGGATGGGAGTCGACTCCCAAAATGATGTCCATACGTCACATGTTTACCTCGTGATAATTCAGTGTGGTAGCAAACTGTCTGTCTCAAGCAGACATTCTCTCGATAAATATAAAACCAGATTTGTCATCCACTGATACCATATTTATCATGGTCGACACTAGACCTACATATATATCAAACTCTAGAATACCACTTACCGTATTAAGTTCTTTAGTCTGCTTCTCCTCATAACGATGATATAATGACATGGGAACCCAATTCTTTGATAACGTTAAGTTAAAGATATACAATTCTGTTCTAGGTGACTAAGTGACTAGGTGAATGAAACAAAAGTAAAGGTCAAACACGTGGACAATAAAACAAAGTTGTTTTTAACGGTATGTAGCAAGAAGAGTTATATCTTGATTTTATTCTATCACACATGGTGTGATTACGAGTAGTTCAAAGCATTTCAAAATGTTGCTAGTGAAATGTTTAATTGATAAAGGGGAAATAACCATATTGTCTGAAAAAAAATAATTACCATTTTATCAAGATTTTTAGATACAGATTAAGCATATTATATTGTTTACACATGCATTCAAATTGACCTGTAGGCTATATAATAGCTAGACTTGGATAATAGATAGTCAATGGTTGACTTGGTTTACACAAAATAACATTTGTTTCGTTTGAGATGCTGTTTGCGAGCAAATAACCTAGTAACCATGGGAAAGACCGGGCTAAAAGTTACATTAATAATGTCTGGAAAAGTATGGCAATTATGTTTCATCAGCTTTCTGCGCTCCGTGATTAGTTTCATTATTTCACCTTCGTATGATTTGATTATTTTTATATTCCATTTCCGTCTGCAGATTTTGATGTTTTATGTATTTCATGGCCGACATAGCATTCATTTTCACGAATTTTCAAATGTTTTAAGTATACCGATACACAATTTGAATCTATGTTTATTGGAGTGCCCGAGGCCTATCGGTTATATTCGCTGGCATACTATCATTTAAGACCTCAATTCTCTGAGTTCGAGACCCGGTAGGGTAACTCGAATTTTTAATGCGAGAAAGCATTTTAACTGGTCTTCAGTATGCCAGAGTTCCGACCTGGGTATCCATGTGTCTCCTTTCTTTGGTTTGGCTGCTGAACGTCGTCGAATTAAGGTATTCCCATCCTAATAGCCATATTCCATATCTTGCCACTGAATGATTGTATATCTATAAAACTTTGTCACTTTTAAGACATTCAAAAATAAAAATATTTATGGGTTTTTTTCCAATTCTTTATCTAATTTGGGGGAGATAATCCGCATATAAGTTAACATTGAAGCCTATGGAAAATATGTATTTTCAGTGAATATGAACAACTGAATTTGATTTATTAGAAAGTCTCGTGTTAGAAGATGCATTTTTGTATCAACTCTCGTGAAGAAATCTAAATTACCATAGGAAATCGGAGAGAAACATATTTTTTAGATTTCAGGGGAGATAACTCTGAAATAGATCGATATTAGGATGGGAAGACCTTAACGAAGTCCGTTCGCAGCTACGATTATCAATTTAACAACAAAAACATCTGCAATATCCAACAATAATGGTCCTCGATTTAGTGATGATACAGGATTGTTATTATATGCTTTATTTAAGTAATATATTAAACTTAACCTTCGAAATCACCGGGCAGTGTCTGTGACCGTTTCAATTTTGAATTGCATCAATTTTGTTTTAATGATACTTGAGCGGTTATAACCATGCGACTTGAAGATTACAACACAAAATGATGCTAAGTTCAGCTAAACCCCATGTTATTAGGAAGACTAATCTACAACATATATATCAAAACATGGTTCTGTCATTCAAATTTCAAGTTTAAATTGTTAAATTTTGTCGTTGATGTAAAAGGCCTCTTAGTCTTTGTAGAGAACATGTAAAAAAGATGCATCGGATAGGGATCGGGCAGAGTGCCAGGACCGATGTTTGCCGTCTTTATACACATAAATAATCAAAATAACAAAATCACAGAGATCAAGCTCTATAGTTATTGTCAAAAGTCGCTGACTTTAACACTCACTCAGCCCCTCACCGCGCGGGTTTGAATCCCGGCCGATTCATTCGGATTTTCATGTGAGGAAGCCTTCCAGCTGGCTTGTGGTAGGTCGGTGGTTCTACCCGGAATCGTCCGTGCATTCGGAGTTTTCCTCCACTTGTAATTAGCTGGACGTCGCAATATGACTGAAATACTGTCGAAGCGACGGTAAACTCAAATAATCCAGTCAAATTAAATATCTGAAGACTATTATATAAAAAAGATAAGTTAGAATTGGTTCGAGAATAAACCTAAAGAAGGAAAAAAATATTAACACCCGTTGTGGCATATCAGGCATATTTACACCTATTATCACCAAAAAAAAAGTCATGCACTTTTAAAAAAAAAATCTTTAATCTAATCTGCAATACTATCAAAACTGTTTGTGAGAGAGAGAGAGAGAGTTCACAATTATATTATTCACGACCTTTCCATGCACAAAGTACTGGTCGAACCCAGTAACCGTCACGAGGGATTAGTAAAAACGCAAGAAAATCATCTTAAACTGACGCTACGCTCCAAATCTCAGAGACTCGTTTTTTATCCAAATAAAACCATGTTAAGAAAGTCACAGGGGGACACGAAAACTGTAGTTCAACAAACACGCAACCTTTCCAAGTGTCTAGTAATATCAACAATGACACGATACGAGACAGTGCAGTTATACAGATAAGCAATGAAACCTAAGCAACTTCTGATCACTATTATATGTATAACAAATGCATGCCTTCACAATCTATACAGATACCAGGCATATAGACATAACAGGTGAAGGAAGACTCCGAGTACAACCCGGGGTACCCGGGTAAAACAACCGACCTACCGCATGCCAGCTGGAAGGCTTCCTCACATGAAAAATCCGAAGTCCCTACCGGGATTCGAACACACAGCGGTGAGGGGCTGAGAGATTTGTAGTCCACGACTGTAGCGGCCCCCTCCACATTATCCTGACACAGGGTCAACTAGTCCTGGAAATACCTTTTTTTGCTAAGCGACGCCATGCAAGAGAGGTATACAAGTACTTTTTTCCGATTTTAGTATGTTGCGACCAGGAATTGAACCCACAATCGATAACGAATATTCACTGATTCAATGATGTATTTTGATTAACACATGTAATACATGTATCTGTATTTTATAAACAGAATGGATAACACATTCAAATATACCTTTTGATGTTATATATCAAATAAAACTTTATTTTACTACCTATCACTCAATGACGTCTATTTTGTAGTACTTTCAATATTTCAGAAGATTGTCTTTAGCTCATCTATGAAAATTGCTATTTCATTCTATGTAATCAATGTAATATTGTTAGGTATGTCGTTTATTCGTGAATGATGCAAAATGTTTCATGGCCAAAAAGAGCTAAACTTTACTGTGGTTTTATCTCAAAATGCTCAAGAACTGAATTGTTTTTATTTTATTGTTTATTGTAAAGGGTCAGGAATCTAAAATGCCATTTGGATCTTCTCGCATGGTGTCAATTATAGTTAGGCGGTAAAATAGTTGTTTGTTTCCATTAATATCTCTGAGTCCGAAAAAATAGAGTCGGTAGGTCGGCTAAACTTTTTTTTTATGTTTATTTTTTTCCATTTTTACCATATTAATTTATGGAAATTGACGAAAAACAGCGTTTCGCAAGCGTAATAGCCCAAATACAACAAAAACAATGTTTAGGGCCGGTACAAAAAGAAGGGTCGGTCGAGTTAGTGGAAACAAGTAACTTTTTATTACGCCTTATCTATAATACCATTTATTTCATCGTTTGAAAAAAAAATATAGACGAAAAAAGTACTTCATTACTGTAACACACAGTTTGTTTTTGTTTTTTGGTTTTTTGGTTGTTGTTTTTTTGAAACATATTTCTTCAGTTAACAACGGCATGCAAGGGCGACAATCGTGTGTGATACAGTGTCTTTTATAAGGCTAGAGTTACTTGTCCAAGACATCTAATCAATAGGACAAACCATATGAATCTTGCGTAATGTTCCACACGTTTATGATAAATATCATACACGCCGAGAGTGGTTTTAAATCATATGATGCTTGTTCTTTTGTTAGAAGTCTAACAATGACAATCTAAATGTACATTAAATTCTGCATGAAATATATTAAAAATATGACATTCAAGACAGAACTATGATGTCCTAAATGCTGTAAGAGAAATACATGAACACGTTTTCCTTTCCTTACAACCAGTCATATTAAAAAGATATTTATGAATCGTTTTCTTTCTCTGACTTCTCTCACATTGATGACTTTGGGATTTTGATCAGTTTTCTTTACTTGAAATGATTTGATAGTAAAATAGTTGTAATGTAAAAAAAAATAAAATGACCAAATCCAAGCGAATCCGAATAAGTCAATATTTCCGTCTATTTCAGAAATATATTTTTGCTGTTAATATAGATGATATTAATGGGTCCGATATTTGGGTTTGTAAAATAAGGCGTAATTGTATTGTAGACAATTAATCTCACACTGAAAATAATAACTTTACGGTATTGTGAAATCATCACTTTTCGCCGGACACTAATTTTCGTTGATTTCGTGTAGGTTTTTATTCACGAATTTTAATCTTTACAAAAACCTTTCTTTATTAAGACCTCATCTTTTCTAGGACATGAAACCACGAAAAAATGTACACATGAAATTCTATTAAGCATACATTATCAACGAAGTTCAACATTTATGAGTTTACTGTATATTTTACTATCTTTGCACAATAAATAGTTGTATCAAAAAGTATTGGCTTTGATAATGTGCAGTATTGTAAAGTATTACATACTTTATCATCTAAGTATATATAGTATATTATATACTTGTCACCACTAATTCCGTGATCAAATAACGTGAATGACAGTTTAATAGAGATCTCAAGTGTAATATTGCACCAGGTCGTCATAAAAGAGTACTCTATTCTGATATTTTGAAAATATATTGCAAATAGAAAACAAAAAACAAAAAAAAAACGTGTTTTAAAACAGACCATTTCACTCCGAAGTGAGATGTAAACCTACGTTAATCAACGAGCACCTCCTAAACACCTTATCAACATGCTAGTATGGAAGGGGATATCCGCCAATATTCTAATTACTATTTATTATTTTCAATACCTGAATGTCTTATTTCAAATGTTTGTTTGCAAATTGTAACACCTCCTTTATCCTATATCTCTTTCTAATTACTGTTACTTATAAACAATTTCACAATTTGCATGTTACAAATCTACAAGTTACAAATCTATAAATAGACCTCACAAGCAATCGCACGAGTGTTTATTTTCAAATTTCGAGGGGCCACCGTGGCCGAATGGTTACAGTCATGGACTACAAATCTCTCAGTCCCTCACTGCCGTGGGTTCGAATCCCGGTAGGGACTTCGGATTTTTCATGTGAGGAAGCCTTCCAGCTGGCTTCCGGTAGGTCGGTGGTTCTACCCTGATGCCTCCGTGCATTCGCGGTCTTCCTCCACCTGTAATTAACTGGACGTCGCTATATGACTGAAATATTGTCGAAGCGACGGTTAACTCAAATAGTCAAGTCAAGTCAAATTTCGAGCTTCTTGCAGACATAATTAGCCATGTGTCGCGCTAGTATTTCTTGTAGTATTTCTTGTTGCTTTTACAATTTCCAGTAAATTATCCTGTACTTAACTGTCGATTATGATTTTATTCAATTATAAATGATGATTTGTTTGTTGCAAATGAAGAAAAAAAAATACATGACGTTTCAAACTTGTATTGCTTGACTTAAAATAAAGGTTTTTTATCTTGTTTGATGTTGGTAATAATGAACCATGTATGCATTATTGAGGCCGGTCTTTACTTTTTCCACAAATTGTGTTAATCAGTTCATATTTTTGTCATCTCTCTCTCTCTCTCTCTCCTTTCTCCACCCCCGTGCGTTTGCTGTTGAGCTCTATTTATAGATGGGCATTGCCGCCTTGCATGTACATTTTACATCTATAGGTAGATTTGAAACTTGTAGATTTGTACCTTGCAAATATGGTGTTGGTATGTGTGAAATTGTTCATATGTAAAAGTAATTAGATAGAAATATTTAGCCTAGGCGGTGCCACAATTTGCAAATAAACATTTGAAATAAGAATTTCTAGTATTGAAAACTAGGAATAGTAACAAGTATATTGGCTAATTTCCGGAGTATAATTTCACATTGTGCAGTTGAAAATATACAACATACACTTGAGAATTTTCCCCAGTCACTGATTGGTCAGTTTAAATCAGCGAATCATACCGGATATTGCCTATCCTCTGGTGAAATGGTCTATTGAATGACTGTTTTTTTTTTATTCATATCTAAATATTGAAATGAATATACAATGTCAAATACCAAACTTGCATTATATGCCGATAAAATAAAAGGAAATTGTGATACACATGCGTACATTTTTTATGTTTTAAAATTTCATTTAAAAAGGAAATCGGTATTAACCAAGTTTTCCAACGGCAAAAATATCGAACGTCATTTTTGTTGTTTTTGTTGTTGTTGTTTTTCTTTTTGGTATGATCAATATATTTTCAAGCAAACAATTCGTCTAAAATTCCGTCTTTAATAGTCTAAATACATTTGTCCCGGGTTCATATAGCTCGAATGTCAAGCTCGTTAGAAGTTGAGATTCAAATCATGGTAAAAAGACAATGTCTTTATGCTTTGAATATAAATATCAAAAATGAAGTAAATGTACCGCAAGATTTACAAAAAGAATACCTGTTTTGTGCAATTTGTACTTTTTTGTTCCATTTCCGTCTATAATCTATAGGCCAAACGAAGACAGTAACAATGCTTTGTACAAAACATAAATAATTAAGAGTTATCTCCCTTACATATGTTTACGGTTAATGTGCGTTATATGATAAATGGTGTAATCGAAATACTGACTTTACGAGTATATTTGACTAATATGGTATTTCCAGGCGATATTCGCTTGTTGGCCATTATCCGAAAGCCGCTATAACGTTTTGATTTCTACATAAACTACCCAAGAGTGTCTTGCATTATTGATAAATGAACTACTGTGGCTGATTTGGCAAAATCCACCCATCATTAATTTGTGATCATGATCCATCGAGTGATCATGGGAATTTAATAGTAAATGCAAGCTTTTATAGAATTTGAGCAAAAGAGTCTAGTACTCCAAATTAGTGTATGCCTGCACCTCTTTAAGAACCATGATGGATTAAATTGAGAGTTTCTCATAACAATGATAAATGAACAACTGTAGCTGACTCGACAAAGACTCATCTATGTCTGTGATCGCCCGGAGCGTGATTTAAAACGAGAAGATGCTTATGTCGCTTATCTGTAGCTCACCGGAGAACAGCCTGTTGTTAGGATCACCCCTTTGTCTACAGTTTCTCCTCCAAAGTTTGCAAAGATATTTCACAAAAAGTGAATTTGAACAATGCAGAAATCTGGTAGCCATTATAAACAAAAGAATGAAATCCACATTATACATTATGTTTCCTCTCAAACCGGATGTCAAAGTTAAATCTGGTACAAATGATTAATTCATGCCTCTAAATCATAACTGATAAAAGATGACCTCTTGAAAAATGAGGTTTCAAATTGAATTGCGCAGTCTCCTTATATCATCTACTGTAAATCTCTAATTTTCGTTGACATTAAATTTCGTTGATTAAATACAATTGAATATTAAGTAGGTATTTTTATTCGCGGATTAGGGTTTTAGAAAGCGCTCGATCTATAAAACGAATAGGTTTTGTGGGAATTAAAATATTTTGATAAAACCTTTAATAAAATCAAGGAAAATTAGAGTCCCACGAAAATGAATAATTTCACAGTAGGTAGAAATTTAACACTTCTTCTGTTTGAAACTGTTGGAATCTAGTAACATTTAGGAACTGGAAACTTTTATACCAAATTATTTTTTGAATGAATCAAACCATTTTAATACATTTGTTAATTTAGTAAATTATTTGAAAATAATGTTGAATAAAATTAATTGCTAAATTAACGATACTTAAAGCTTGCCCTGGGTCCATACTTTATGTTTTCTACAAACTAAATGAAATAAAAGACCACGGGGAAATTCTATAGAAATGAACTTTCGTCTGGGAAATAAATGTGATAATTGTTGCAAAGTAATAGA
This sequence comes from Solen grandis, assembly GCA_021229015.1. Lineage (NCBI taxonomy): Eukaryota > Metazoa > Mollusca > Bivalvia > Adapedonta > Solenidae > Solen > Solen grandis. The sequence goes on along the minus strand of CM037777.1, from coordinate 107,708,543 downwards.
AAATATCTTATTGCATGGTCAAATTACATCCTGGACAAAGCCTGTTAGTTATATTTTATATATTTATATTATATATTTATTTTTATATTTTAAGTTATCGTTTTGGTAAATTTCAAGCGATGTGGCATCTAAAAGAACGACAACTTTATTTATCAAAAATATATTATGTTTGTTTGTTGTTTCTTTCTCTATGTAAAGAAAAGCCATTATCCGTCCCGTTTTCTGTCATACTTACAAATTAATTCCATACTTTGTCAATCTAAAATAATTTAGTTGGCAAAGGGAAAATGACTCTTTGAAAAAACAAAAAAAAAAAAAAAAGCAAAAAAAAAACATAAATATAGCAAACTAACACAAATATACTTTACTTGAAATAGGTAAGGTATCTTTCAGTGTAGTTCACAGAGCTAACACCATTAAAAACGTACAGAATATATCTATATATCTTTAAACTAGTTTTGAATTATGTTTATTATTGTTTATTATATTCACTGACTCTCTCACTGACTCTCTCTCTCTCCCCCCCCCCCCTCCCTCTGTTAATTTCTTATTAATTAAAAATCCAATATTTGATATTCAAAAATGAATAGTTTCAGTTTAAACGTGGTATGCCGTCAAATATTGTGTGTGTGTGAGGGGTGGGGGCGCATGGGGGTCTCCGTGAGCGATATTTCTGTAAAAAAAGCAGTAATAAATTAATCCAGGCCAAGTCAAGACAAACATTTAAACAGAATTAAGAACACGCTGCGTTTGCTTCGATGCTTTTACATATTATAGCAGTAATAAATACCAGCAAGTTGAATGTTTTTTATGATGTATTATAATTTTCAAAAAATATCATTCCTTATGACTAGGCCCCGTGTTCTCAAAAAGACTTCAGTGCGTACGATCTCAGGCTTAACCTCAAAAACCCTATTTAAATTCATATCTAATCAAATGGCCATTTTTGAAATTTGAACTTAAAATTGTTACACAATTACAGTTTTTAATTTTGAGAACAATGGGCAAATGAATTGAACCAGAGCAAGAAACATAATGTCTTCCAATATTTTAAACAGAAAAACGTATGTTGAAGAGTCAACCACCTGAAGCTGGAAAAGCGACAAACGCTATCCTAAGATAGCATTAGAGAACAGAACAAAGAACCACCAACCATAAAATCTAGACACAACAGACAACGAGGGGTATACAAATTTCGTCATGCAGACCGTGTAGAATCTGAACCTTAGAAGTGTGTGACCAAACAACGGAGACCCTGATCTAAGTGCATGACATAAAAAGGAGACCCTGACCTAAGTGTATGACCTTACAAAGGAGACCGGATCTAAGTGTTTGACCGTGCAACGCCGACCCCGATCTAAGTGTTTGACCTTACAAAGGAGACCCGATCAAAGTGTAAGACCTTACAACTGAAACCCCGATCTAAGTGTATGTCCTTAAAAGGAGACCCGATCTATGTGTATGACCTTACAAACGTGACCCGATCTTTGTGTATGACAGTACAACGGATACCCCGATCTAACAAAGGAGACCCTGATCTAAGTGCATGACATTACAAAGGAGATCCTTACCTAAGTGTATGACCTAAGAAAGGAGACCTTGATCTAAGTGTATGCCCTTACAAAGGAGAACCTGATCAAAGTGAATGACCTTACAAAAGAGACCCTAATCTATGTGTATGAAGTATGCCATTACAAAGGAGATCCGATCTAAGTGTATGACCTTACAAAGGAGACCCTGACCTAAGTGTAAGACCTTACAAACGTGACCCGATCTAAGTGTATGACCCTAAAACAGAGACTCCGATCTAAGTATATGCCCTCACAACGGAGTCCCCGATCTAAGTGTAAGACCTAACAAAGGAGACCCGATCTAAGTGTATGACCTTACAACGGAGACCCCGATCTAAGTGTATGACCTATTAAAGGAGACCCGATCTAAGTGTATGACCTAACAAAGGAGTCCCGATCTAAGTGTATGACCTTACAAAGGAGACCCGATCTAAGTGTATGACCTTACAAAGGAGACCCCGATCTAAGTGTATGACCTTAAAAAGGAGACCGCGATCGTAGTGTATGACCTAACAAAGGATACCCGATCTAAGTGTATGACCTTACAAAGTGGACCCTGGGGGAAGCTATCTGATCTGGATCTTTTGTTTTTGCAAATGCGTCAAAACGAGTCTCTATGAAGTTAATGTTTGAATAGGGGTGGGGGGTTTACAAAATTAAAAACAGAATAATCATTTGTAGAATTTAATGTATATTCAAGGACTTTTGGCTTTACAAAAGTACCAGGGTAAAAAACTATCTCCTTAAATAAAGCATTTGTTGTTTTTTTTCATTTCAGTAAGTATTGGACTATCTTTACGTGTTATAGAATGTAGTTTGATTTATACTGATAAAAAAAAGAAAACCCAAGCAATGCAATGATGTGTGTCCACTTTTTACAGAAACTGAAGATGTATTGCGATTTTGATGAAAATCAATTCAAACCAATATGCTACTGGAGTCTATTTGCAAAGCATAATCTTAAACCTATTTCTGAGAAAGGGAAATCGGCAGATAGATTATTTATAGGTCTGAGACTGCTCAAAACAAACAAGAATATAATATTAAGTGCGCTTGGTTTCTAACTCTATTGTTTTATTTTAAACTCTTTAAGCTAGTTTTTCTCTTTTTTTAAATGTTTCTTTTCTTATATTTTATAGAACAAGTGTAGGTTGATGATTTAGATTCTTGACAGTATACATCTTCCCCGAAAATAAACATGGACGAACTGTATCAAAACTGTTCAAAGCGGTTGCAAGTTGTCAAGATAATGATACTGGGTGAGCTGTCATGTCAAATTGTCTTCGACATGATGCTGCGGCCAGGCACCGTCTCTGGTTGAAAAATATAATAATGTCTTAAACATTATCAGTTAGGCATATTTAATTAACAAGCACATTATGTATGATAATGATATTCTAAGCTATCAAGGAAGAATGTGTGGTTAAACAGAGATGGACATTGTTAAACGTGTTGTGCTGAAGACGGTTTTTCAGTCACAAGGCGACGTTCAACTGATTACTAATGAAAGAAGACTCCTAGTGTACAGAGGCACCCGGGTGGAAGGCTTCCTTACATGAAAATTCCGAGGGGCCAAACCCTTGCTTTTGCTTCAATTTTAAGAACTGATAATAATGACAAAAACAGTGAAATTGAGAAAAACAAAGATATTCCTAGCACCATGGCTAATTCGAGGTTTGTTGCAAGTCCTGGGGTGGAACACACTGATACTGGAGAAAGAGTCGTCAAAGCATAAGCCTGTAACACAGAGACATACTATATATTCATAACCTTACTCTCAAGTGGCAAATCTACCTGACACATGACAAAACGTGCTTGGTTCAACACTCCTGTCTCAGTTTTGGAGCCCAACTACAATCTTGTTCTCATTTGTCCAGTTCGGTGACCAATCCATGACTTAGCTTTTATTGGTCCAGTTTATTCGGTACAGAACGTCTTTGATTGGTAGATGACAATAGAAAGCCATCTGATTATTCATGTTTATACAAGAGACTGAATATATCCAGGAAGATGTCCTTAATGGTAATTATGAGTATCTGTGACATTTAACACTTTCTGTTTCCTGCTCTATGTCACATGACAACTGTCACCCATATATATGATTGACTTCCTAAACTGTAACTAATTGTAATAATTTACTTACTGTAAAGGTAACTAATTCAAGCGTGAGTTATGACACACAAATAAAAAATACTACCTATATTTCGTACATCGCGAATACCGAACTTTATATTTCCCCTCCTTAGTCATCGGATTGTAGTAAATAGCAAAAATAAACTCTCCCATTTTACATCGATGAGAATGTTTTAAATATGTAGAGTATGCATTAAACTTCAGACAAAACGTTTCTATTTCTTTTCCATTTGAAAGATTCTTTATTCATATACTTGTAGATAAGAAACTCTATGAAAAATTCAGAAATTATACTTTTGCCTGCGATTTCAATTAATTCCAACAACTTCATATTGATTCCGATATTTTGAAATGTACGAGGAGCATATTTAAATCAGAGACACGGGCAGTGCGTTTTTATAAATACACTGTAAGTCATACCTGTGAAAAATGATTAGTAGTGTCCTTCAAAATATTCACCATGGACCTCTACACACTTTTCCAGCCTCAGAATCCATTTCGAAAATGCATTTTTGAACTGTTCTTTGGGTATACTGTTTGTACACTGGTAGAGAGCGCTTCTGACGGCACTACGGGTCTCGAACTGGCGACCGCGAAGGCAAGATTTGATGTATGGATTTAACCAAAAGTCACAAGGAGAGAGGTCAGGACTATAAGCGGGATGTGGCTAAACCTCAATTCTCTGCTCCTCTAAATAAGCTTGAATCAAGGCTGACCGGTGCGCAGGTGCATTATCGTGGAGTAATTTGATCCTGCGCACCCCGGACCTTGGGTTCTTTGTAATGTAGTGATTTACTAAAGCAGTGAGAACGTGGTCACGGTAAAATGTTCCAGTGACACTTCCCCTCTCAGGCACAGCGACACGGGCCACTATTCTATCGCTGTCAAAAAATAGATCGTACATAACTCTTTTAACGCTCCTGTTATGTCAATCAACAACTGGGCGATGGCTGTTTTCACCTGCCCACATTTTGTTACTGAGTTTATTGTCGGGCTCAAAAAAATAAAGCCACGTTTCATCCCCTGTGACAATTCCTCTCAGGCGTCTAGGGTCTCGATCTTTGAACCTAGTAAATAAGGCGGAAGCCTTTTCAACCCGCTCCATTTTCTGGTCAGAAGTAAGCAAATGTGGGATCCAACGGGCGCACAATTTCCTTAACCTTAACTTTTCTCTCAAGATGGAAAACACATATGACGCACTAAGGCCCGATATGTCACTTATCTCCTCCACGGTATATCTTGTATCTTCATCAACTATGGCTTTGACAGTGCTAATGTCTTTTTCAGAATTAGCGGAAATTGGCCGCCCAGGGCGGGGCTCATCCTTAACATTAGTTATACCTTCCTTAAACATTGACACCCACCTGACAATTGTACGATATGGAAGGGCATTTTCTTCATAAACTAAATCTAGATCCGTTTTTATTTCTGACGCGCACTTACCCAATAACCCAATGAATTTTGCAATAAGCTATTTGCTCCTCTCTCAAATCACAATGCATCTCAGCCATGTTTACAACCAGTATAAAAAATTACATGTATTTAAATGACCTGCTAAAATTTCATTGCACATGCAAATCGTGCGAAAATAGACTTATTATACATGTTCTTGTTTGTTCAAATAAGGTTAAACTGAGTTGCCACGGGTGAATAACTTAACAAAAATTACTTCTAATTGATGTTCAAAAAATATGTTCGCAACAACATTCAGCATATATCTCTTTCTCTGGTCCCTTAACTGTTCACTTTTAACAGGTTTGACTGTAGTTACCAAAACATGGAAATGATTATTACGACTTTCCCTCATATAAAGTAATAGATGCATAAACATAATAGAAAGACATCCCTTAAACCATGTCCATGCATCCTCTGTTTACCGGAATGACATTGACACCTTATACAACTGGGAGATTCCCCGTGAAGTTTAATAGATCTAACCTTTTTTATCATTCAAACCAGAAACCAAGCTTGAACCCCATCAAGAATGTTGTGAAATAATGATAGGAATTATGGATCGAACCAAACTAACCCCGTCTGACAGAATCATATTAATGATGGCATTTTCAGTAATTAGCTATTATAAAATCTGAACACGTATGATAAATAGATATACTCACTCAAAATGATAAACGGCGTAAAATAGTCATTTGTCGATACAAACCAGACTTTGATCAGCTACAACCATACGTTTAAATATCTGAGTAAAGTCATGCCTACTTATATGCAATCTATTGGAAGATTCTTCGAACAGCACACCTACTGACCTTTAAATAAATAGAGCTGCCACCAGTCAGATACTCATAGTAACCAAAGTCGTCTACTACAGGTTCAAACCTCGAACCATATTGTTCCCGGTGGTCGTGGTTTCGATCCCCGGTCGCGAAATACCAAAGTCGTAAACAATGGTAGTGGTACATGCATAGACGTCTTTCTTGGCATTCAGCATCTACGGGTGGTTCCAGTACTGGTTGACCCGGTGTCAGTATAATGTGTATTGTATTTGGTAGATAACCCATATGCCTCCGGATCTCCATCAGTATAATGTGACTGGGTGTGGTATAATGCTACATGTCTATATAGTGATACTACAGTGTGGCAGCACTATGTCTGTTTCAGTATACATAGTCTTCAACTAACTAAAATACTGTCTGCAGAACGTAATAAACAATCAAACAAACCCGAACGTTGTGCTGGTATGGAGCAATCCTTCGAGCCTAATGTTACTTACCAACCACAACAGGCGATCCAAAGTCAAGGTAAAAAATATTTATCGACATAAAGCAGTAAAATAGGCATAAGTCCGGTAAATAAAGAACGAGTCTACACTTAACAAAGACTTATCAACCAAGATACATTTAAGTTACTTACTGGTCTGACTTTAACTTCCAAATGAAGGGAGACAAGAGATGCTGTTAAAGACTAGAAGGTCATTAATACCCTCAAGAGGTGACCATGCACTCCTAGCGGAAGCATGATGATGATGATGTTGATGATTATGATGATGATGTTGGACTAACTGAAGTTATTACTATACGCCTCTACAATACACTCAATGAACATGCAATAATAACCGAAATCAACAACTATAATCATTCGTAGTATTCTTCAACCTATATACACTAGTGCATCATATTTGAGTTACAATCAGACTTAGCAACAATTGCACAAGGAATCGAATAAAGTGCAAGAGCATAGTTTAACAAAACTGTTAATAAAAAATACATTTTGGACACGTTTAATTTCTGCACTCGGTAAACTGAACCTTTTTGTTGAACAACAAAGTAAAACTAATTTTCTCGATTAAATTAATACTTATTGGAACATATTGCTTTCCACTTTTGAAATATTAAATTTGTCATTTTCTTGTAAATAATCTCGTAAATAAAATTGTCTCCAGAAAGGAACGCTATAATAAATATGAAATTGTTAATACCAATTAATCTGTGAACACTGTTTTATGGCGGTAGCATCAGAATTTGGATGATATTTCACTGATAATTTCAATAATTAACTAGAATTATACATCTTTTATTGCCAATGGTTTTGTAGACATTTCAAATTACTTTTCTGGCGCGTTTCTATAGATTGGCTTACTTATTCGACTTGACGTGGATCATATATCGGTCATAATATATTTCAAATTAGCAAATTTACCCTATTCGTCAGGACATTGGAGACTATAGAAGCCCTACTTAATTATATTGTGCTGACAATAAAGACGGGGAAACCGCTTCTGGCGAATAATTTTGCCAGACTGAAACTGTAGACTTAAAGCACACATGAAGTTGTCTTCTACAACGACATTTAGAACTTCAGTCGTATTGCGCTTATCACCAAGGCAAATACATTACCCAAGACCCCTTGTGAAATAATTTAAATAACGCTTTCTGTTCAAGTCTCCAGAACTAAAATAAAACCAACTTAGACACGTATGTTACTTTTCAGGTGTTTGTATTTCGGAATTGTTCTGCATACTGGTACAGATGCAATTGTCGAAACCAGCTAATTTCGTTTTCGGAACACACGGTTAACATTTACTTAAAGTATAAAAAGTTACCAGTTTTGAGCATTCTCTGCACATGTCTTATCTGATACATGCCATAAGAAAATCCAATTTTAAATGGTTTTACCTGCAATTTCTGTAATTCCAGTTATTTCTTTGTCATCTGGTCTTGTATATTATCCCTTTTGGCAGTATGAAGCGCTGGTAAGCCGCTTAAGAGTCAAAGATAAGTATTTTTCTCCTTTGTAATCACGACATGCTGTGTATAGATTCTTCCTTAGACTAATAAATTGTAAATGAATAAAGTTTTTTCTTTCTGTCTGTCTGTCTGTCTGTCTTAGAACGTAAGATGGTATTGTATACTTCGTATTTGATATAAGATAGGTACTGTAGTAGTTGGTGTTAAACATTTTATACATACTTTTACGGTGTTTCCCCAAGGATCTCACCACGATACTTTTGAATATAGACACGTGTACTGAAATGAAAAGACCAATTATGATGATATTACTTGTGGTCCAAACTTTTTGCAATACTGCATACATTTTTTTCATCTATATAATGTATCATCAGTAATTTCGTAATTTCATGTATAAAATATATGATATGACGTCTTGTAAATATATCATTGTAATAACATATGCTTAATCCAAGTTTAAGTGTGTATATATATTAATATATATATAAACTGATTGCGTGATAATTGGTTGATCATTGATGTAGTCAAATCTGTCTTAGGCGGTAAGTCAAGTGAACAGGGAAACGTGGATGCTTAACAGAGGTGATCGCTAAAGTAAGTTTTTATATGTAACAAAATGCTACCGTTTGGTAAAAACAAAATCGACCGCTTAGTGCAGATTGCCGCTAATACAGGTTGGTCGCTTAGTGCAGGTTGTCGCTAATACAGAATGGCCGCTTAGTGCAGGTTGCCGCTAATTCAGGTTCAACTGTAGATAAATTGATCTTAAAAAGAAATGCATACTCTGCAGGGTGCCAGGACTGTCTAGGACGTAATGTGTGAGTTACAATAATCATGTAACTGGGATTTTCCTGATGAGACATCGACTTTAAATGTTCATGTATGTCATAGTACATCAATTAAATGACAAAGACCATTGAAAATATGTAAGAATTGTATGTATAGTAACTCTGAATTTGTTAACGTGTATGTATATTTCTTATGTCCCTTCAACTCCAAGAGCAAATGTCTTACCCATGGATAAAAAAACTCACATTTTTCACGAAGTATGCTTTCTCCGAAGGCATTGTTGGGATATATACCCATTGTTAATGTCACTTGTAAACCATCATTAAATTTCCGTAAATTAAGTTGGTAATTTCAGTTTTCACCCTCGACATTTTAACGTCGTTCATCGTTGACACAAAGGCCAAACACTTAGAAAGTGTTATATTCTGTCCGGTCCATACTTTTGCGTCCTGATGAACAATGTTAAACAAAATGGTTGCTAAGATGATCTTGACCCGGCACCATTTCGGAATGTCAAGGTCACATATGATTATCTTGCCTGATCTTTGCCACTTTTTGTAAATTATATTTACATACACATTGTAAGTGGTGGTTGACCTTGGAAAAAAGTTGATTCATTGGCAAAGGGCCGATGCTCAAATTCAAATCTCAAAGTTAAATTTCTGTTTATTCTGAATTCTTCGCAAAAGGTTGAAGCCGTGGCAAAAAGGTCCATGCTCCAAGTCAAGTTTCGAAACGATAACCTGGGAAAAGGACGATGCTCAAAGCAAAGGCTCAAACCTCTATTAATGCTTAATTCTAATTTAGATCATATAGTTTTAAAAGTTAAATACATATTTTGAACAAAGGTCATTGAAGGCTACATACCTTATTATCCTTCTTTGTTTGATTCTGTATTCAAAAATATTGATACAATGTATAATCTAACTTCTGTGCGTATATTTAATATCTATATCATTTGTTATCATTTTTGTTTTGATCGATATTATACAAATGCTTATATTGAGGGAAATATTAAGCCGAAGTTATAAATGTATCATATGTATATTAAATCGACAACATTGACTTCATATCGAAAAATAAGCGTCACAAACGGGATTTTTATAAGTACGAATGAAGGCTTAATAAGGGGAGGTAATAAAATAGGCGTGTCACAAAGGCATAACTAAAATAGGATAGTTGTTTATACTAACATCCCCCCACCCTCCCCATCTATTCCTTCAAAAGTGTTATGTTTGTACCAAAATGTACAAGTATATTGTTGTGAGCTAATGATTATATATAGCACTTATATCCTAAGGAAAAAATATCGGGTTTTTGATAATTTGGTCAGATTTTGAGATGAATATAAAATTGCGCCAAAAGTATTTTTATATTAAGGATTGTTGCGAAATGAAAGTATTACAGTATTTATAGCCACTCCAACTTTGAAAGAGATAAAAACACATTTAGTTTTTTATGTACTGTATATTTAATTCCTAGCGATTCGCAAAACGTACATGTTTGAGGGGTTTATTTCGGCGTAAGTTGTAAAAATGGATCTTGACCTTTTTCTTGAACCAATCTTATCTTGGTAAACAACCGAAGAGTTCGGAAAAGCACTCGTTTCATTGGTTTGCATAGATTATTTTAGGATGTTCCTTCATAAAGTGGGAGTTTCGGGGTGCCTTTCTGCATGATTGTCAAATGGAAATAAATTTAAATTTAATATACCTATGAAAACCTGAAAACCATCAAGTTGAAAAATTCAAACATAAAAACCACCCAGATGAAAAGGTAAACAATTGTGAAGCTTAAGAAAACGTAGTTAACCTTCGTGGTGGACTCGTCCCTCTAAGTCGCAAAACACAAGGTATTAATAGTAACAGTCTCCGTTAAGTGCTCGTCTGCTAAACTAAGTGCCCCGAGATCAAATCACATTGACGGAACTTTTTTTTTCGCTTACCGGTATATTACCTTTTTTTTAAATTCACTGGCTAGTATATTACATCTCCTAAATTTAGCTCTAATCACATTCCATTTAAAACTTGCCAGCATTATAATATTAAATATATTATAGTGTAATACTTTTGCATTCTTTTACATTCTTAGGTGTTTTTGTTTTTTTTTGTTTTTTTTGTTGTTGTTTTTTTGAAAGATATTTCTTGTTTTATTTTCATTCATGAAATAAAATGCTGTCTTACAGCATACATACTACGCGTTTTATCTCTTTAACTTCCCTGATTGCATTTTATCACACATTTCTCGCATATATCTTCTTTTTATGATATGATCGTATACACTGGATTGCATATTTAAATATTTAAAACATGGTTGGCGCAGGTTCTCCCCATTGATACAGCAGACGAAATATTGGCATACGCCAGGCACGCGCGGTGGATCTTCGGCATTGGAGACTTGATATTTTTAGCCGCGTTAACCGACTAGGTATCGATAGTTCTAACACTGTGGAATATATATAGGTTTGGCTAGGCTATTCTATTCATTTCTCGGAATATTAAAGGCGAATATCTGAGAAACAGAACTTCTAGGAATAACAACTATGGCAGAAAACGACGAAGGAAAAAGAATCGTTGTGTTATGTGTGGATAACAGTCCGCAGGCGGAATGGGCATTTGACTGTAAGTAGGCTTTATTTCTAGACTGAGTTCAGACAGGCCGAAGTAAATGTCGATAAATGCATTCAAACCATTTAAGGGATATGCTATATTCCATATTATCACCAGAATAGCTATGCCATGCATAGGTGAAATATTATGGAATACGGTCTTGCTGTTTAAAAAATATTCATACCATATCTGAAATCGATCTAAAATCATTTATGATCAATTAATTAATTGATTAAATGTGTTATTGCTTTTTAATACATATCAAATACATACTATACTATCATGACTATTCCATTATATATCATACATTAACTCATATTGACATCATATACATACCTGTATGCACTTACATACATAAACATGTGCATGACATCACGCATGTACACATTAGTACACCCTGTGTATGTGTGTACATGTAAGTTCGCGTGTACTTATGTTTTTACACGCACACACATACACACACATGCATGCAGACATGCATGCATACCCGTCCATCAATCTATCTATCTATTCATATATTCTTACGTATATACATTCAATGACTAAGCAATCGAATATACTAAATAAAATGTAAAGTCAATACAATATGCCTGCACTACGTGCTGAGTTGAACGAACACAGTAATGTAGTTTATCAAATGTGCTTACATCCTACCTTAGCTTGAGCTGATGCATGATTTCGATAGAACGTCAATTGATTCACTCTACTTTTTCTATTACACTTAAGTGGCTAATGAAAGTTAAATCGATGTATAGAATGAATACAAATCGTGTTACCATTTCTGCGCAGGAAAAATATCGTGTTATAGCGTGGGAATCACGAATTAGTCAGTAATTACGAAGACAGCATGGTGGTTGCCTTGAAGAAAATTGTAATATCATATTAACATTTCATCATATGACATTGTGCCCAAACAGCTGTTTCCGGTTTCGTATAACCATCACATATTTTCTTATATTTAACACGTTACATATAACTTTAAGGTCGAATTACACCACTGCGCGTCACGCACGTGTATTTTATATTATGTATGCATAGTGTATCGAACTCGAACAACCGGATTAAATGTGTTTGATTTTATTAGTCATATGATGTTGAAAATGTATGAGAAATACACACATTAAATCGTTATTTTTAATTATTATTTGAAACTATTTTCTTGGTGTTAGATTACAAAAGTAATTCGATCGTTCACAGTCCGTTCATTCATGTTTTAGTTTGTTGTTATAATAGCGATTTACTGTCACTAAAGGTCATATGCTCAAAAGAATCTGACTGAAGTGTCATTTCATATCAAATTTAACAAACTCGGTAATGAAACTGTTTTTAAGTTCGCTTAATAACATTTTCATGAACTCGTTTCGTAAACTTTGATATAAAGTGACACTTTATATCAGACCCTGTATATACTTTCCCTACAAGTGCGCTTGTTTTTGTAAATACTGAAGTGCATTCATGCAGATATGCATGCACACACACGCCAATACACGAAAACATACGCACCTCTGTATTCACACACGCGCACGCTTTCGCTGGCTGCTGTGGGTTCGAATCCCGGTAACGTCACCCCGGTTACACATGTGAGGAAGCCTTCCAGCTGGCCTGCGTTAGGCTGTTTTCCCCACCTAGATGCTCTAATACACTCGGAGTCTTTCTCCACCTGTAATCAGCTGGACGGCGATTTATGAATGTAAACTTTGGTATACTTACTCCACAATAACAACACACAGGTGAACACGTAAACACACGCAACACACAGATACACATACATACTCACAAACACATACTAAGACTTATCAAACCTATTCTTTATAGGAGAGGTAGAACAAAGCAACTCTTTAAAACGAAAAGAAAAAAACATAATGACGAAAACTTGATGTTTCTCAAGTATGCTGGTGTTCTTGTTACTTTGCAATTAACCTTGAATTCCTCTCAAATGAAATAACACGAACCTCGTCTATTACATTTTCTCCTTCTCCTCTTTTTCAAATGACTCACGAGTCGCGAATCTCCTCTATAAACAATGGCTGTGTACCACAGCAAAGTTTGATCGGGAGATATCTTTGCAGTACTGCACACTGCAATGAAAATACTTCCTCAAGCTAAACATATTTGATAGCTAATTTATTTCATTTAATTTCCCTGTTTCGAGAATAAATACACCCCATCCGGTTATTTATTTTAACAATCGTTATTCCATGTGCAGGTGCAGAGAAATTGTAATGTGTGATTAACGAAGACCAGATAAACTAAAATAAAAATTGATTTTTGATTGAATTAATTGAAGAATAAGTTCAAGATAAATAAATTGAAAACAAAAGAGTAAATCAATTTACAGACAGGAAATAATTGTGGACAAACATAAGAACAAAACTGGTGGAAAGTGTTATGAAAACGAATGATAGGAATCAAAGAAAATAAGAAATAGTACTGTAACAGATAAAAAAATATCCAAAAGTGAATAAACAACGAGGGCTTACAATAAATTAAAGAGATAAATAGAGTATTCCCCTAACTTATATCCACCTTATATCAAACATTTCTTGTATACCTATCATTTAACCCGTTATTGCGTCTCTATGTACATCTAAACACCTGCTAGTTTACCCATTAATAACCACGTGTATTGGCATTGATTAACAACTCTCTTCGGCAGAAGATCAGGTATATGACCCCCACGTCTGACCGCATAGTGTATGCTCTTCCTCCTGATACGTATCACACAAGCGCCAATTTCACGAGGAAATAAACATAGAGTGCATGGCATGTTTATTTCACAATTCTTTTTCGTTTCTTTATTTTTACTTTGTAGCACTCTTTGAAAAAAGATTGAATTTAAAAGCATCGAAGATCACTCACCAACAGCTTAAGTGATTCAGACTTTCCCATGTGCTTCATTCGTAATTTAATTGAGAGCTTATGAAGGTTTCTACGGCTTCTTAATGGGTAATGATTATTGTTATTGGCAAGCACTGATAAACTGACAAAGCTGACATCTGACATGTGCGAGACTTTTTTCCACTTCTAAAACGCTTTGTTAGGTATCTTTTAACACGTATATATCCGACCACTGAAATTAAAATGGTATTTCATCCATCGTAAATGAATTGCATTATTTGATTTTTCACAATTGCAAATAAATTTCAAAACCTGTTTCAGTAATGAAAGCTACTAATGTGAGTTAGAAACATGACATGGGGTCTAAAAGATGAAATAAGAACATGCGGAAAAAGTGTACTCAAGTATAGGTTTTGAATTATATCAGAAAATAAAGAACATAGAAAAAAGATTTTCATCACCATATTTCTCTCCTCAATGACACGATGTGACATTTATTTATAATTTTATCATGGGTGACTATAGTACAGTTGAATTAAATAAGTATAGGATAGAATCTACAGACAAAACGAGACCGAAGCGAGTGTAGCAAACGCAGGCTTCTATTGTCTGGAGAAATGCCTTAACAGATTCTATCTGCCATACAAGTCACCCTAAATTCGTGGCAAACACTTTGTTTTGTCAAATACATGTAGATAATTCTATTTTGTACAAAAGAAAGGTGTTCTAGTGAAATGAATCGCTGATACATATGGATTTTCAGAGGCCCTTATTAGCCACAAATTTAGGGCTACTTCTAATGGCATGTTATTCTGGTGATTATACACGTTTGGGCTGCAAATGATCTCCTAAAATATCATTATATTCAGCATGATAGTGCACATCATATTAACCATACAATACACATACGAATTTAATTCCAATTATGACAATAAATATTACAATTAATTGTATCAACAAAGGCCTAAATGCAAACTTTCTATGTAATCTTTAGTGACTGAAATAGCTTAGTTCAAAAAGTGTTTATTGCATTTCCTATATGTACACGCGTATGTTTTGTATGTCGTATTTAAAACTTCATAAAACTATTCTAGGCCCTTGTTTAAAGTTCTGCTTTTGTTAGGCAGTTAATTGATTGAAACACTTGATGAATATTTAATAAGTTGAAATAGCATTAGCACTAAAACCTCTCTCCTTGTCTCACTGGTAACACTCTTATTGTGTGCACTATTCTACCAGTTGATATATCGGCTGATTTTATCTATGGATCAAAAAACGGAAAATAAAATAATGATGAATTGTCAATAGTTTGTATTAATCTCATTAATACTGTCATTATAAAATGTGTATACTTGTATTACTCGTTTAAATGCCTGTAATTTATGGACTGGTCAACGACTTTGAAGTAACATAAAATGTCCCAGTTATTTGTAAGAAATGTCCTTGTGATTCTAGACGAAGATAACAACTTGCTATATTGCATGAGTTGCTTAGCATAGCGACTGACCGAAAGAAAATGTGCAAACACATGCAAACAACTTGACAATGATAAAGCGATTCAGTGTTCTTTTTGTCAGTTGTTTTTTAAAATTTTAGTCACGTGGTTGAATTGAATCAGTTTGCTGAAAGCGAACACAAGTTCTTCTTAGAATTGACAATAACAGTCCCACTTGTACCGATTCACTTCCTAGAAAGTGCAGGCTGACATTTGGAAGATAACGTAATTAAGCGCAATTTTGCTTTACGGAAGATCAGAAACGCAATGTCTCCCTCTGTAAAAAGATCATCGGTGTTTTCATTTCTCTTTTACTAAGTTAATGTTCAAATTAGAACAGTCGCGATGTTAAGTGTGCTCACGAAATCCAAAGCGTATATTTGATTCAGAGAACATGGGTAATGAAGATGTCGACAAAGTATTTAATCAACTGTATACATATATAAGATAAGAATGTTTCACCTTGATATTTCATACATATTTATGATCAGACTTAAAGAAAATTTATGTGATTTTATGTAACTTTAATAAATATCCATCTCTTTATTAATGTATTAATATACTGACATTTGTTAAGGTGATTTATAGGCCCGTTGGGCCGGGTGTTCATATTAAATACAGTTATATGTTTTTCATGTTGTAAAACACAAGTCACGATAATCGTATTTACATACATTGAACATGTCTATTTTCAAATTCATTACACTTGTTTTAGCAACAGGTTGTATATTATTTGTGCAAATAGATATTAGTAATCGTTTACAATTTAAATTCTATGGAATTAATCGCAAGCGTCGCGAAGCGGAGCGCTGCGATAAATCCATAAAATTTAAAATAATCAAAGCGCACAATGCGCTGAGAGACGGCGACGGGATAATTAACATTATAAACCCAGAGTTTCTGAAGTTATTGAAGCAGTCACATGACGACAAAAACTCCACCCGCTGTTGCTACAGAATTTCTGTTTGCAACATAATAATCCGGAGTAAAGGTCATGAACCTTTCATTCATAAAGAGCTGCATACCTAAGTAGGTCATTCTCTTTCTCTAGTGCTAGCGAATTCTATCTGTTGTTTTGTATATGTAGAAATTGACCAGGTATTTGATTATTTAAGATACTAGAATGTTTGCCTATCTATTTCCAAGTTAAGAAATGCCCTGGGAGGAACCTAACTCACCATCATGCAAAATATTGTGTGGACTACTTTAGGTCAATTACATACATACGGAGCACTATTTTGCTTTTTACAGGAGTAGATCTTCATATACGTAAGATGGGTTGCTGTTCTGGTTAAGAAATGTCACGGATATTTTTTTCACGCTTAAAATTGATGCTTCCAATGCAAAATAATGGCAAAAGAAAGCATGTTAACAAACAATAACACACTAAAAGCGGTTACGGTTATGATTTAAACGTCTGTGTAACATATTCCACTCGTATTCGTTAGTGCAGAATCGCATTGCATGGATCCGCACTAAGCGCGGAGAGGTATGCAAATTAGCAAGGCCTGATTTCGTTCTTCAGCATAAGACGGCTAATCGCCGTCTAAAAACGATAACATACTCGTATTTACAGTTTGTCACGTACGCCATACAGCTTTGCCTTTGACCTCACATTATGGTTCCGTCTCTCTTTTAATTGACAGTACATGTGATGATTTATTTACGGTTCAGTCAGTGTCGCTTGGTATTTATATATCTTTAGCTAATAAAACAAGACGTTATCATTCGCCACCGAAACATGCTCTTTGGTCACATAGGCACCATATTTTCTCCGTATCATAATATTACTGTTCACTAAATGTAATGTTTTTCAAATTTTGAACGAATTACAAGCATTTCAATGGACAAACTATAAATAATTATACAAATAGTTGAAATATATTTTGATTATTTTATACGACAAAGCGATACTCCTCTATTTTCATTTAACCTGAAACTGTGGTTCCATTTCTAGCTATTACGAGCACTGCCTATCCGTTGGACCTATTCGAGTCTATGTACATATTAATGTTACTTCTAACCCAATACCATTGTTTGCATTTGTGTTGTTTGATTCCGGAGATTGTTATTTATGATGGAAGATTAATCTTGGGGATTAGATTGGATCGTAACGTGATGATTGATAACCAAACAATCATTTCTATGCAATTTTATTTCCTTTATAACATTTTGGCAAATACAACGCAATCTTTGAAAGTCCTATTATTTTTTTCTAATTTGCTATATAATGATATGCATAAAGATTATTTTAAAGATTTTGTTCGGAAAAAATAATATTTAGATACTTTCAGAGAAAAAAGACAATGCTATATATAAGAAATGATTTTTGTTTGTTAGATTTTACTTTTTATTGTAATAGTATTTCAGTATAATGGAGATTGCTTTTTCTTGAAACTGATACATAACTCTCCATCGTGTCGTAACGATGTCTCATCATACTCAACTCAGTCACATTATCCTCGCATCATTCCCGAAACAACTCTTAAATCATTCTGAACGACAATCAGGGATCTACCAAATACCTACGACTGTTTTATGTCACGGACGGGGATTAAACCCAAGACCTCCGCTCACGAGGCAAACACTTGAACCAGTAGAATATCAAAGTATATTGTTGGGAGGGCGAAAATTGAACTTCAAAAGAATAAAGGTTTAACATGTTCGGGTGTTCCTGTTCTTAATTATAACGGAATTTATGAGTTAACGTTCGAGAAGTTATCCCTTAATACATAGAGAACACTTCAGTGGATTCGAGATGTATTGATAATATATTGTGAAACAAGCTGTTTGTTATCTCGAATACAAGATGTATTTTTGTACAGTCATTTATTATTTCCATTTCTCACAATTTTGCCTAGGGTATCAGTTATTATTTGATCGTACGCTCGAAGAAGGAAGACGGCAATGTTTGGACATCAGGGTTGGTTTTAAATCTATCATTTTTCTTGACTAAATTTTTTTTGAAAAGAAAGACGACTTTTGTTTATAGTTTACCCGAACTGGTGTCATAGTTAAACGCATCAGTTGCAGTAATAGCTTTAGAATTCTCTCAGTTCCTTAGTTTCAATCACATACTTGATCCGAGAATAGAAAACATTGATCTAGAACGGGATCAACTCCAAAATTCAACAGCATTTACTTGTCAAATTCCCCACTTAAGCTTTGTGATAATTCGTTTGTAAATATAGTCAAGGAAATCAAGTAAATTTACTATGAAAGTACTAAGAGATAGATTTATAGGGATGAACTTCATGTCCCAACTAGGGTCAAAATGTATCTGAATTTCTTATGGGTGCGATAGTCTGATACCATACTATGAAGGTGGTTGCCACACTCCAGGAAAAATAGAAGCATCAACAGGATATTGATTGACTACAATTGTACATGTATGTATTCGGATCAACCTATTTTGTCAAATTCATCCTGGAAATAGAAATCTGTAAGTGGACTTTGTGAGTCTCCATCATTGATTTGTAGCGTATCTTTCAATCTAATTCCACTAAAGAATTAATAGGATGTGATAGGTTTGGTGGGGCATCTGTTTATGCACATTAGATGATGTAGGTAAAGCATGGGTAATTACTTTTCTCAACCTAGTCCGAAAGGTAAAAAGCGTAACTGTTCCATTTATATCTGCATATGCTTTGCGTAAGCATCACAACAGGCAATCCCCTAATGTTTCAAGTTTGTAAAGCTCCTATATAGACAAATTCTCGATAGCGCATTCTACGCGGCTGTTGGACTTTCTTAATGAAGTTTGCTTTTCGATTGGCGGTATTGTTGAGTTAAATGATGTTTGAAATACCAACTACATCTACTAACATTAACATTATCTAATGATTCAATAGAGACAATATATGATACGAGGGTCAGGCATAATGTTTTGGTACTGAGCTTGGAACTTTTTTTGAAATGCAGTTTTGAAAAGCGATACGATTTATTTTAATGTTATCTGTTGGAGTCATAGCTGTATAGCACTTCGGAAAGAATTAAGGGAAATAAATTTCTTCTTCAGGCGCGGGCCTTGGAAATTAAAAGAAAGCTCAAAGAGTTAGGTCCAGAATGTAAGACTGATACTTTTCAATTATAACACGTTTGGACGCGAAGAAAGCCTAAACGTCTCCTCGTACCTGTTAATAAGGCTTTAAGTCCTAGAAATAAATGTCTTAATTCTGGTGTGGTCTTTCAGTGCACTTTTCTACTCTACTAGGAGTTTGACTGTATGGTCAGTTGGGAGGCTTTTGAAAGACTAGCCCACTATAGAATTAATGAAAATGGCATACATTGTCTTCGTACTGATGTCTGAGTAAGCAACTTATGGGTGTGTTTGTTCTTACCTTTCCATCGCTTGCTATCAGCCAATATCTGTTGCTCAAACATCCTAACCCAGGTTTTGTCATTTACATATCAAGTTAGAAATAACCCGAAATTCTTTTTTTCTAGAATTTCGTAAGAACCTTTCAGGCGCTATTCATGTTGCCATTCGATAAGCAAACAAAGTATCTATCTAGCGCAAACCCAAGTGTGAATGCCTCACTATTTTTTGTTAGCATTACTGGTGATACTTTTTAACTAATCGTCGGGCATTCTGGTCCGCTACAGACTCGACAACAGAGATTTCTGCCTTGGAAACATAAAATGTAGGCCTGCCAAGGCGGTTGATTGAAATTTATGGCAGACGATGCCACATACTAAAAAGCATAATCGCACATACATATTGTGCCGTAAGAGATCAAGAGGGTCATATATCACATAATAAATCTAAAATCTTCTTTAGATCAAACCAAAAACAGGTCTAGAGGAGCAATAATTAAAAATTATAACCGCAAATCACAGTTCGTCCAAGTAACACAATTGCATAATTTTTTAGTAATTTGAAAAGCAATTTGCACGAAACAAAATAATTACTGGTTATTCTATAGTCATTAACATTTCACATGGCCCTCGCATTTAAAGAAACTGATATCTTTCTCATTTAAGAGCAGTTTTGGAAGGGAAGGAAGTCTTGGATTGGGAAGTATTAAGATGGTGCCTAATCAAGTGTACATTGATTCCGATTGCCTTTTCAAGCCGTTTTAAAGAATGCTGATATAATCAACTTAGTATTGATCTTAGCACATCTGCATTGTCTATATCGATGTTTTATATTCAATAAATATAAAATACAATAGCCGGCTGTGTTTACTCCAGACGACTGGCGTTCTAAGTGTCGTTTATTTAACATTAAATAAAGGTTGCATGAGAGAGAAAATATTGCATGTCTCATATTCGTAAAAACTATCGGAATTGAAACAAATATTTGATTATCAATTAACTATCAAAAACACATTATAAAGTTGAAAGGAGTCAAACAAATCATTCGTATTTTAAAATGTTCATTTTTTCTCATTTTTTTCATAACGAAAATGGGTTTGAAAAATATGGAGAAAGACCACCTCAAAAATCCATTCACTTGAAAATCTTTACACGTGTTTTAGTTTTCATGTAATTAGATGAGAAAGAGTATTGAAAACCTGGCGAAAGCACCATAATGAAAACTTTCTTGTTTGAGAGCTACTGAGGACTAGTCCTTTTTTAGATTTTGTTGGTGCAGAGTCGTCGTCAATCCATTCGTTTAATTTTCGCGGATGGTAATGCGTCTTCATTGGTTTCATAATACTACATAATAATACTGTAAGTGTAGGAAGCCATAGACCACAATCATTTAACCAGTACAAGTGAACTGCGTAATCGTTGACTTTAGACCGTATCTTTTGAACCAGCCAGAAGTAAATTGCGTCGGTGTGCTCCATTTTCTATATTTTGATATTTTCAATTAATGTGAGCAACAAAACATGATTTTTCAAAGACGACCGCGAACAGTTGCATTCTTTAAATCATAATTTTGAAAAATCGAGCCAAATTATACTCAAAATTGTTCTGTAGAGAGACTTGGGCATTGTTTAAAGCGAGAGCTAGAACGTTAGTTTGTTGAACTTTGTTCTCATTTTAGCACAATCGTGACAATACCGTTATAGCCGATATGATCTGACACGGGTTACTGGGTGTCTGTGATACCTCAACTAAAACAATGTTTACAGTAATAAAATGGAAATTTTATGAAAAATGACACGTGTCATACACGATTTTACATGCGGTAAACGTTTTTTGCGTGAAAACTCTGCTTTCTAGTGATTATGCAAAATAAGCTCATACAGTTAATGGAATTGCAGATGTACAACAGAAGTGAACGGATACGAAAACTCATTTAACAGATATCCTATTATTTGTTGGCACACTATGCCTGCTATTGCCACGTTGATGGAAGAACCGGAAATGCAAGAAAAAAATGCACTTTTAAATGTTGAAATGGAAATATTTCCAAATATTTGTTCATTTTCCGTTTTTCTTGTAATGAATTATAAACAAAGACAACAAATGTATGCACATGTAAACGTAAGCGACCTCTGTTAAGAGAAATTTCCGCTCTATATATTAGTATAAAAACTCACATTTTACTTTCTTTCATCAAACTTGTAAATTTAGTTTATGTGTCAGTCTTCATTCCAAGATTGTCTCCCGAACAAATTTTCTGAGATCTTCTAGATAGCCGTATGCATGTTATTATAGTATCAGTTTGAGTCTCACTGTGATATTTTGATCATCGTTTCGCTTTTCAACCACATTTCATAAGCCCTAATATTAACTTTGCTCTTTTCATTCTCCAACAGTAAATTCAAACAGCGTCACCATGCCATTCACTTTTATCTTGTGTTCATTTGCTCTTGAACAGTTTTATACCAATTTTTGAACTATCTGTATGGATCGTTTTTTATATTCGTGGTGCTGAGACGCAAGTGACTCTCGTTTTCTTGTCCAAGACCAACAAAACAAAAACAAGAAACATGTGAAGGGGATCAATCGTCTTGTCTTACATTGCGGATCAGACAGTGTTATTGGTTGAATATTTCTCTAAATTAAACATTAGACACTAGTGGAGAAACCTCTCCAAGGAACAAAAGAATAACCTTTAGTGTTTCCTAATGCGTATTCCCTTCGTTTATTCAAATCATCAAATTTATCAACTCAGTTCCTTTCTTATTTTGTCTGCTATATGTATTTGAAAAATAAAGACTTACATCGTGTCTGCTTTCAGTATCTATTCTTTTATATTTGTATGTACTTATGTCTAGATATTAATCATATTTCATGGCATGGGGACATGAGTCTGTATCAGCAAGATAATAATCTGAACTCGACAAATCAAATGCAGCAATATCTATAAGTACATTATTATTACAAGTATTGGGAATACTATCCGCATATATTTATTCTCACTTCTAGATAACGACACTATGTATTGTTCTCGTATTTGCTCGAATTTTAATGTCATTTATTTATTTGTTTGTTTGTCTGGTTTGTTAGTTTTAGGATAGCCTTTCTGTCTATATTCTGATCTCTCTGTATATATTCTGAGCGGGAATTACCAGCACCATTTCAATGACTTTGGTACCCACGACCTGCCGATCCCGAGGCGGAGCTCTATGTCTTGGCCACCGGAGACGGTTGCCATAGATACATGTATAATGGTTCCACAGTGCAGTACCACTTGTAACATTTGTACCATTCAAAGCAGCCATGGACCGACCTGGCCTACGTTGATACTGAGTGTCAGACAGGGGGTCATATTTAATGACTTTAACATAATACGAAAGGCGGCGAATCATCGCCCTTAAAATTCCATATTGTATTCTTGGATGTAGCCAAGGAGACGGCGTATGTTTTAACCGAACTAAAAATGAGATACTAGTGGTTATAAGGATAGAGGGTAAGCTCACACAGCTGTGTGATTTACATACAATCATGAAAAGGTGTTATTGAGCATGTTAGGTCGCTATGTTTAAATCTAGCCATCCTGCCGTCAATATCAGCAGGACATTGATAGACAATACTTACGCAAAGGTCACCTGCTTCATCTCGATAATGTATTTCATTTTTTACCCAGTGTCTAGTGACGATGAAACCATCCTCGTATTATGTTTTCTCTGAATGGAATCATATAGTTCTCCACTTGGAATGCGAGTTACATTTTATATCCATATGTCTAGCGTATAAAGACATTCCAACATTATATATGAAGACATTTTTCAATATAAGAGTATAAGCGACTAAGCGTGTAAACTTATCACACTTTTATTTTCATTTATCAAGTGTTTTTTTTTTTAAATGAAGACATTATTTTATGTTATTAAATTAAATGCAGATGGTTACTATTCAATCGAGATAAAGGTATGTAAATTCACATATGTGATTGCATCCACATATATTCATATAGCAGATTATGTATATATGAATATATGTATACGTTTGTTACTTAAAAATTGATCTTACCACGGGTGTTAATCGAATACATATGAATAAAGGAAGATTAGTTTTCTTTTTTATATTATAAACTTTAGTGTAAGATTTCATCCTCTAGAAAAGACATTTGAACGATAGGGGCATTTATATAGGACACATACAATCTCATTATCCTTCTTTCTTTTAAGATATAGATATATATATATATATATATATATATATAAATAGTGTGTTTTGTATGTCTATGAATTTATGTATAAGTAGAAATAAAATAGTGTTTTGTTCTGTTCTATATCCTCAAAATCCATTGCCTTCTCTCGGGTTATAAATATATTTTCAAAATTGTCTTTAAATTCCCTCTTATGTGTATTCTCTTAATGTTGTTTGAATAATTTATTTAGGGTATATATTCTCATATAAAACTGCATTTCGTTTATGCATTTATATAATAGATAAGCATATGTACGCAATTGTTCCGAATGTAATTTTTCCAAATGTGTTTTTACAGTAGAATAGTTTACAACATATTTTTCAAACGCTAGTTTATGGTGTTAGAGGAAACAGCCAAAAAAGCAATACAAAACATTAAGTATGTCAGTCTTACATTATTGAACAGCCATTATTTTTATTACGTAAATGGGCAGAAATACTTTCCTGCTTCGAGGATATAATCAATGAACCATCGATTAGCCGTCCTATTACAAAGCGAATGCGCACACTTGTCGTGTAATATCATGATCATAATTTAGACTGATGATGTCATCATTAGAGAAACAATTACAAGAAATAGTAATAAATTGTTGTTGTTGTTTTGTTTTTTTTGTTGTTTTATTTCGTTGTTGTTGTTTTTTTGTTGTTTTTTTTGTTGTTTTTTAAATACATTTTTAAATGTGTTCATCATCTTACCAAGCGTCTGAAGCACAAAATGTACAATTTTGTAATTGTTTGCGAATTTCTGAGTTGCAGCTGTGATAACGTCTCAAATTGGAAAGAGTTTTTAGCTTCTTTTTATCTCCATTCAGTTTCAGTTTCGAAGGAAATGATTGTGTGAATCCATCTGAAATATCAATACATTTTGTCGATTGATTAGTTTGAGTTGATTGATTTAACATCCAGACCACGCGTTGGACGGATAATATTGTTATCAACTTTAATTGAAGTCAAAGCAATTTCCCCTTAAAAAGGGAGTAAAAGATGAAAATAAGTTCTTAATTGCTAGAAATGACATTGTCAGCTGTATAAGAGCTTTGAATATATCATGCAAATTCAATTTGAAAACGTAGATAATTAAGGCTAGTCTGTTTGTATACTTACCGGCTGGATAGAATTACCAGCAAATTGGAAAATCAAAATGGGGCAAGCAGATAATACGATAAATATCAGACAGAGTGTCTATATCGGGAATAAATTAGATTTTGAATGGCAAACGCTAGTGTGTTTTGCCATTGGTAGTGTAGTATTTATCATATATTTGTTTCTTATTGTTATAATGTTTCGATATGAAATATATATTGAACACATCTTACAAAATTTCAACTTCCGGTTTTTTTCGGCAATTCTGATTGGATAATTTAAAACATCTACGCATGCAATTCCCCACAATCTGTCGATGTCAATTTCACGTCATTCAATCAGATCGCTCGATTCAAAACCAGATGTTCATAGTGGAGCAGGCTTAAGAAGACGCATAAATTGTTGATATTTCGCGTTATTTCTTCGTTAAGGTTGCCCTTTATCGTTATAGCATGTGCTAACTGGATATCAGATTGATCAAACCGTGCATAGAATATGATGGTGGCATAACGACGTTCGTAATTAAGTGATGTCAGAATCCGTTCCTTAACATGTTTTAGTATACAGTACCGGAGAAAAAAATCGTACATGTTTATTTTTGATAATCAAGATTACAATGAAATTTGCAATTCGGTGGTTCTAATGTACAGTGTAAATAAAAATATCCCACCAAAGTGAGACTTACAGTAGGCCCCTGAATCGGAAGATATCCAGTAGAAAATATAATTGTTTTAGTAGAATCCATAACAATACAATATGAAAGTATCCTATGCCGACTAAAAGTTGCAAGGAGAAAATCTCATTGACATGCTAATATAGCACAAAACGTCTACTGTTCTCTGGTTCCCTCGACTTCCTGACGGCATTTATCGGAATAACTGAGTAAATGCCATCACCTCCCTCAACTCATAGTCTCAGTTGACGTCATAGTGTTCTAGTCCTACGCATGAACGATCATGCTGTTTGCGTAGTCTTGTATGTAAGACGAGAGTAATGATTCATTTTAAAACTTTAAGAAAATAGTGTTGCGACGTCAAGTTAACGACTGATGACTTTTCGCAGACATTGCTTGAATAAATTGTTATACTTTACGTTAAAATAACGAAATGTACATCCAATATGATGAAAACACCGTGTGCGCCGGGTAGCATTAGTTATGTTTCTATTGAAATACATGCGCATTTTAGTATATTTCTTTTTAATATATATCAGAATCGAAGTTATAGAATAATGTAAGTCAAGCGTAAATACGTAGATGTAAAGACCGTCCCCGGTTGCCGAATGGTTAGAGCGTCCGCCTTGGGGGTGGGAGGTCGTGGGTTCAATCCACGGCCGCGACATACCATGTATCGCTCATCATAAAGAGTAGTTCCAGGAGTCAGATTAATGTGACTGGGTGTGGTATCGTGACATATGTCTACGGCGTTATACTGCAGTGTGGCAGCACTATATCTGTCTCAAGTAGACAAAGTATCCAAATAACTGGGATGTAAAACCCAACAAACAAAAAATATTAATGTAGAAGAGGTATCTACGAACTTCTGAAACACCCCTCGTATAGTATACTTTCATAGAAAAATAACCTGGGTCGAATTCCGACAACAGTTTTTATCGCTAAGTAAAACTTAAATACTTAAGGGAAGGTTTCTCTAATACAAATACTCAAATATTTAATTTCATAACAATTATTATTGTTAGTTATCCAGGTAATAATGCATTTCAGCTTAGTCATGTACTTACATGTTTCATTATTCATAAAATAGTAATGGCTGAATCTGTTTTATCTACTACAAGAATTCTTAGCGCTAAGTACAGTTGTTGGAATTCGAGCCTGACTGTAAATAAATGAAAAAGAAAACAAACAAACGAAAACACAAGTACTTATGCTATATTCTTAATCAAAAACAAGAAATCATCGAAGTATACTTAAACTTCAATAAATCATACAGAAGATAACAAAAGCAATTTTGAAATGTTTAAGAATGTTATTATCCCTTTCTATGGTCGCGTAATAACCGAGGTCGCAACTGTAACATTACGAGCTTACTAAATCTACATATACGCAGATGTAGATAGCACCTGAAAGTATACTCTACAGGAAATAGAGTACACATCAATACAATTAAAATCTACTTAATGTACACCTCATATTTTTCGAGACAAGTAGACTATAGCAAAATAAAAATAAAAATATTAATATATAAATTTGAAATAATTTTAAAGATTCGGTTAATTATCAATAGAATTTACTTAGAGCTCGTACACTAGAACAAATTGTATATCAATCGAAAATAAACAAAACAGTATAGTTACTGTCAAACCTGTCTTAAGCGGTCAGTCAAGGGAACAAGAGAAAGTTACCACTGAACAGAGGTGGCCGCTAAATGAAGGCCAAACATATAAATAGTTTGGTAATATCAAAACTGACCGCTTAACATAGGTTGACCGCTTCATACATGCGGCCGCTAATAAAGGTTCAACTGTAATTAAACAATATAGTGAATGAAACATACAAATGTACTTAGATTTGATGGCATAATGATAATCGAAATAGTACGTAGCTATGAAGAAATGCTTATACACTGAATGTAAAACAAGTAGTTGAGAAACTACATGATGTGGCATGCTCTCGAACCAACGACCTCTTGTTACTGTCATTGCAAGCGATACCGGTTTCTATGGAAAATGTATGTTTGTTTGTTTGTTGGGCTAAACGCTCCACCGAAAGTATTTCAGTAATTTGGAAACTATGTCTAATTGAGACAGATATAGTGCTGCCACACTGCACTATCACGTCGTAGACTAGTGGCATGATACCACACCAGTCACATTATACTGACACCGGGCCAACCAGTCCTCTTACTACCCCCTAGCAAGGGAAATATTACAAAATTTGAATGTATTTGGTGGGGATCGAACCCCCAAAATAGTCGTGTTATTTCTTGTGTATAATATGACATTTTGTAAGTTTCGTTTCCTTTTTTCTTCAGACACATTGCATGTTAATTATTCTTAATATATCGCGAGGGATAGTGTTCTATTTTAATAATGTGCTAAATTTGATTATCATGCGTTATAATGCATCCTGTACTGGAAAACGTATAAAAGTAGACTGCAAATGGAGATTTTATGTTTTGTTGCGTACCGTTTTTTTTTAATTATGTCATAGCATTTTGACAGTTGAAGGATAACATTTCAGCAATTAAATTTTTAAAATATTTTTTGATTTCTGTTCGTAAGCAGAATCAAGTAACTCTGATTACTTTTATCTCTGATACTGTTTAGTTAGCCTTGGGTTGGATTATAACATGAAACACAAGGGAGGTATACCAGTGATTTTGTTAAAAAAAAATCCAGTCGAATGTCGGGGCCATTGATTGAACCGACGACCTCCCGATCATAGGGAGGACGCACTAGCCGCTCGGTATCTATTTGGGTTAAACGTCTCAATAGCAGTAGTTCAATGTTCAGACATACGGAGACTATGTCTACTTGAGACAGACATAGTGCTGTAACACTGGAGTATCATTCCTACCTAATTTAGTCACATTTTGATACCGGGCTAACCAGTCCTAGAACTACCCTTGTGTGCTTAGAACCAAGCAAAAGCTACATATAAGTACTAGTACCATGTTTCCGACTTTGGTATGTCGCAGCTGAGGATCAAACCCACAACCTTCCGATTCCAGGGTGGACGCTTTGGCCTCTTGGCAGTCGGGACTAGTTTAGTAAAGTTAGTATCATGTGCGAGAATGCTAGCGTTTTGCAGCTTATGCACATAAACGGAAGAAGAAGAAGAAGAAGATAAACAAATACAAACTACATATCATCAAAAATATTATTTATACTAGAGTAAAATATTATATGCGCAAAAGGTATATTATAATATTGCATTCCGTGCGTTGAATAATGTATGGTCTGTTGCATAGATCAACTTTCCTGTCAACATTTGATATTGCATTTTGTAACCATACAAGCATACATTTCGCTCAAATTGCGCAATGTCTCTGAGAATTCATGTGCTGCAAACCAATCTATTCTCAATGACAGTGATGCAGAATTTACAACAGCTGTTATTGTTGTTTTGCAAATGTCAGACCTTTTTACTCGCTCTCGATTCAGGTTTAAACCAAATGTCAAATATAAATTATTGCCTTTCACGTCGAATAATTGTTTAATTTAGTATGGACTTACCAAAGTTGAATTACCCATTGATTTGATTTTCTTTATGTGCATCCAATGGTTGTTTAACTTTTGTTAATATATTTTATTATAATATTCGTATTTTAAAATCACTGATTGATGTAATTATATTACTGCAATTCGGTTGTTTGGTTGAATATTATAGTCAGTAAATCGGTGTTGAGACATTTTAGATGATTTGCATACCGAGAGTCTGGAAACATTGTTTATTTTCCCACAGAATGACGTCAATATCGGGTCTATGACTTTGTATTTCCCCATACCTACAATCTCTTTCATTGTTTCTTTGGTTATCCAAAACTAATTTAGCAACTTTTAAGACCAAGAAAAACTGAAAATCCACAGATTCTACGTCCTAAGCTTTAATCTAAATGTTTCAAAGTGTGTTTTCTTCATATCTCTGTTGGGATTTACTGCTTTGTGTATCCGTTAATATTTCCAAGAAAATGAAGTATTCGAAGTTTGAATAGGCTTTAAATGAAGCAATAAGATAACTAGAGAACAAACTATTGACTTGTATTAACCATGTTCTAATTTAGCACTGACAACTACATATCATGACTGAAATAGCAGATATACTGTCAATATTAAACCAGCAAACAAAACTACATATCAAAGAATAACATATTTATATATTGATTTTCAGTTTGATAAAATATTAATTTTGTGTATGAATATTTAGCTATGGACTTTGGGGCCCTTCTGTCCGCCAATCTTAAAAAATACGTATGTTGATTTACACACTAACTAGTGAATGTTTAACCCGATAAACGATACCGACTACATATGCTAAAGTTCAGTATGAGTTTGTTTAAGTTTTCACGTCTCATCGACAGTATTTCGATCATTTTGAGACTTTTGTTATATAAGAAAGACAAAGTGCTGCCTCTCTGCAATACAGATGAAGACAAGTAGCTTGATACTTCACCAAGTCACAGTATCCTGACATTGTTCAATTAGTTCCTTGAAGTCCTTTATGTACTTATCGCCAACCACAAGAAAGACATACCAATACAATAATTAACCTTTTTAGTTTGAAATGGCCGGATCGAACCCACGACCTTCAGATTACGGGGCTGATATTCTAAATACTCGACCAACGGGACCACTAATATATTTCTTTGTCGGATTCAATCCACAGATGTCCTTGGGGAAAGGCAATGTCTATATCCATTTTGTGGATAGAGTTCTTTGACTTCTACAAAAACTGGTCTTAGGTCAGTAACTGCAATTCCACTGACGTAATCTAGACTATAACCGTACCTGATTCTTTCACTGACCTTGACAGTGATATGTTTGTTCTTTTATTAGATTAACGTCCCACCGACAGTATTTCAGTCATTTGGAGACGATGTCTATTTGAGACAGATATAGTGCTGCCACACTGCAGAATCACGCCGTAGACATGTGGCATGATACCACACCCATTCACATTATCCTGACAGCGGGCCAACCAGTCCTTCAACTACCCTTATATGCCGAGCGCCAGGCTCGCTTAATAACATTTCAAGAACTCGTTTAGTAATAACAATTCATGTCAGATCATATATATATATAAAGCAATTACAATCCGAAACTTTCATATGTGGTTAACATGATCAAATGGTACATCCTAGAATCTGGCTTCTAGCGTTTAACTTTGCGTTTTTCCCTATAATATATATGACCGAAGTATCCATACAATAACAGGTTTTAATCAACCTTGAAAAACATGAGCATGTTCACATTACAATAGACCATTTCACCAGGGATTTGACAATACCCGCCATAAATCGCTGATTTAAACTGACCAATCAGTGTCTGGGGAAAACCCTTAAATGTATGTTTATTTCCCATTGAACAAAATGTGGAATATACACCAGTAGGTAGATTATGTATTCGGGGAGTGCTCGTTGATTGACGTAGGTTTACGTCTCATTTCAGAGTTAAATGGTCTATTATATGAAGATTAATGAAGCTCTTTGCTTAAGTGTTCCTCTTCGATCAAGTGACAAACCGTAATGAAGATTTTAATCAAAATCTCATTTATCATGATCTCTGACATAATCACTGAGAGGAAATATCGTTTAGAAAAAAACTAATATTTCAAAGTAATTAGGTTTGTCAAGAAACAACACACAATAATGTCCTCTAAATCAATGTAACAGATATCTGTATTCACCATTTTGTTTTGGAAATTCTAAGAAGACCAAAGTCACAGAATATTAACTTCAAACTTTAACTCCTGAATGTGTTATAATAATAATTAGGTGTAACATCAAAGTGACCAAGATACTACACCAGCTATAGTCCGTCCCACTTTTGCACGGGCTAATTCATAGCAACTACACACTTGAACGCAATGAATTATTTTAGACACTTAAACAGACAAGAGGAGATGTGCAGATCTTGACTATGATCCTGCACGATGAGTTTTTCACATTTAATTTAATATACTGTCTCATATTATAATTCGCACCCGGGCTTTTTCTAAGCAGCTACTAGTCTGAAATTCAATAATTCTTAATGGGAAGGAGTTTCACTAACAAGAAGAGTTTTGCTTATGAACCCATGTTTCGGCTAAACAATTTTATACATAATTTTAGCCGTTTGAATTTCTGTACAATAGGATGTAGGACCATCCCGGAATTTCTCAGGAACCACAAGCCGGAATTCTGAGTCGTTGGTATCCTTACGACGGATGCTTGTTTATTCTTTGCTTGTCAGCTAGCAGTTAGATTCATTGACCCTTACATGTAACATTAGAATTATTCTCATTTTTATTTCATCGTGATTGTATTTAAGTCTAACATAAATCCCTTGCCATACAATAACTTCATTCAAACCGCCATTTTAATTTGATGCCGTGTTAAGAGAATTTGTCTGCTTCTCTGAGGCTCTTTATTACACCATTTGATATATTAAGCGCGTGTTTCCTATTCAGAACCAGTCAGACGCTCCATGCATCAAACACTTGCATAAATTCATATTTTCATAACAGAACATATAATCATGTCCCTAATTCTGCAGAGCATTCGTATTCGATGTTTGCAGTACATCTATCAAAGATCACGATCTCGTTATGATGGACAATATGGAATCAGGCAAATCAGTATGCACGTTTTCTATTATAGATAAGCAATTTTATCGTGTTATAAAACTGAATCGCATTTATGATTCCTTTGCAATAAGAACTTGCCTCGCTCCTATAAACATTACTGAACCTCTATACTTCCTTGTGTGGTCAGTACCAAATCCAATATTTTAATAATGCAAAACCCAGCCGTCTGTAAGTTTGATATCTATGCTATAAAACTAAGAAATGCCGAAAGTGTCCATTCCTGGAGTATAGTGATACGGTGTTATAGGAATGTGCTCCTCTTGCTGCAGGCTTTTATCACATTCAGACCTACAAGACAATTTTATATTCCTTATTTAAGGATTTTTTTTCTTCAGTTTTTGTCCGATGTGTGATTGCTGTAGGGTTGTTTACTGTATAACCGGCTCAACAAACTTCGTTCGTTAAATTATCTTCAAAAGAGTAAATTCGCTGATGTAAATAGTATTATTCCTATTATTTTCTTCGACTAAAATGTTGAATTTATATAATGCTATGAAATGGATCACATTTCTTCACGTTTTATGGTGCAAATAAAAATAGAGCCTACGTATTACATTATTTTTACGACTAATATCAAATTTGTTCGTTCAAAGTGCGTGAAATGAACCCGAGCCGTAAACATAGTTGAAATGACTGTAGTTACATTAAACAACTGGAAATATAACATGCAATATGTCAGCTTGCTTAATTTTAATTCAGTTATACGCAATATTGAAACTTTTACATATCGAAAATTCATACCAATGGACGTTTAATTTTAAGATATGAGGACAGAAAAAGTATACTTTTATATTGAACTACTGTGTTTGCAGTTTTCATAAGATTTTTTTTTATATCAGACATGCGTTCAAGAAACGATGACGCGGGAACCGCTGTTACATGTCACCATAGTTACCGTAAAAGACCCAAAAGTGTAATACATGTATATTGCTTTTACGAGTAACACGTATGGTAGTTATTTCGCCTCGCTCGGACGATGTAAATAATAACGTCCCTTTGATTTCATTTGAGTTTAGAAGTTTAATAATCGCTGACGAATGCATTTTTTTTTTCAAATCATGAATTACTGTAAAGTATTTGTGGTTTGGTTTATTAATATAGTGATGTCCGGGATGTGGGATTATATATTTATATTCTTGTTAAAGGAAGTCAATGCCATTGTCCGACTCTTTAAATTGCTAACGGAACGTACAATACAAGCATAAGCTATGTATATTAATCAATGCTTACACTTGCTTAAGGAATCAAAACGAGTAACTACAGGACCCTGACAACTGAAGTAATCATACAACTCAGGGTTTTTCATTATGTTTGAAGGACATTTAATCAGTTCATGAATGCTGGAGTAAACATACATTCAGGACTTTCATTCTCGACTAAATGAGTTAAGCTGCGTCTTAATCAAACAGTAGCTTATCTTGATAACTTTGCTGATGTAACGTTGAAGGAGCAATAGTAATTAAAATTAATTTTGTGGAATAATGAGTTGCCATGATCACTTTCATGGATCTATGTTTCGGCGTTAGTTTTATTTTTAAACAAGCCGACTTATGTACATAAAAACAAGGATAAATTGTTTTAGTTATCGCTTTTAACAGAATTGCATCTTAAAAAAGTATTTTTCTTTATTTTCATCCGACTAAAACAAAACACAGTCATTGGCTATCTTCACTGAGTGCTCGCCTCTTATGCGTCATAAAGTTAGAGAAGAGAGTTACATACATCTATATTGATAAAAATAATTTAATGTCAATTAAACAGTAATTAAATGTTAATCATTATAAAATAAATGTTATAGGTGACTATAATGGTGGCTAAAAACAATGAAAAAAATATAGTTTTTTTGTTTACTACATTCTTATATCATTCGTCCATATTGTAAAGGCTATATTTGCACCGCCTTTGTTGCTTTTTATGCATCAATGCTGTTCTTGTTTAATAGTTTCTCTGCTTGCTGGCCAGTGTTACTGGCCGAACTGCAGCAAAGACCACGTGGTCTGAGTATTCTAAAATGTTTTCAACAGAGACGGTATCCGAGTTTGAATATTTTCTAGGGTTGACATCCTTTGTCTTTGTGCTCCTTAGGAGTTGCATTCATTAATCATTTGATAACAAAGATTAAAGGACATACGGTGCCAAAATAAAATCAAATGATGCCATATTGAGGAATATTTAACTAGTCTGAAACACATTAATGCATTTGAAATTATACAGTGCGTTTCCTATTGGTGAATGTCAGAAGAGACTCCATGATGTAGGCGCTTGTTTAATTATATATGATAATACCAATAATGATGCAGAATACGTTGGAAACCATGCCCATACCGGATGTTCATTGCTCATCCTACATATATAAAAAATCAAGATCTCAGTGCAATAGACAATATGGAATCAGTCGAAATCAGAGTGCAATTTGTTATTCTTCGATGAACAACTTCATTATGTGTCATAAAGCTCAGCTTTTATTTATTTCTTCCCAGCACCAAGACAGTGATGTTATAGAGCAATAAAGAGCCCAGACTCCTTCAACTTTATATTCATTATCACACTAGTGACTGGGTGTAAAATGGGTATTTATTTTATTCCCGTCGCTGTAAATTGCAAATCTGTTTTCTCAGTCTGCTCTGTTAAAAGCATTTATACTCTTTCATACCAGTATTTATAACTAGCCTACTTTGTTACTTCGGTGTCTAAAACTCTCGATTTTTCATTTCTTAAATTTGAAATATCTGCAACCTAAATTAACAATTCATCAGGATGAAGTTTATTTCTTAGCGTTTAACGTGTAAATATTCATAAATAAATGAACAAATGTGATAAAAGTTTGCAGCTGATAAAAAAAAATGGGGTGTGAGTATTAAGTAACACGAATGTGATATAGAGCATGTAACACGCTCACAAAAGTCTAATGCAACATTTAATGCAATGTAAATGTTTTAGAAAGGGTGTATTATTTGCTAATGAAGCATTTTTTGTCAAATATTTTTAAGTATGATTTTTAAATTACAGTGCTTGGGGAGATTTCTAAAATAATCATGTTGATTGTGATCATATTTCATGAAATAGCACGATGGGGAGATAACCTATCATTAAACTGTCATTTCAGTCACAACCCTTAATGAGATTTCTCCATGGTTACGACAAAATTAATAACACCGGAAATATAAAGACAGAAAATGGTTCTCCCCAAAAGTCCTACAATTTCATAAAAGAAATAAATGAGTAATAAATCTGAGTCTGAATAATAACATGATCTTTTTTATTTTATTCTCCTTGTTTTGTTTGTTTTTTTTGTTTTGTTTTTTTTTTATATTACATGTACAAAAGAACAAAACGGGAGAAGGTATAAATAAGGTATGGGTTCCAAACTGATGTACATATTGTCATATTGTTATATGCCATGCATCATGTGTTTTAATTAAACAGTGGCTTTGAACATTACCATGCTAAATTTTTCTCTTTCTTTGTTTTGTTTTTTTTTTCATATTTTTTGTCAGTACCATTAATTGTTCATGGGTGTGTCGCTGATGATTTATTGACTGAATAGCGAACAGTGTAGACCATGATCAGATTGCGTGGTCTGCACTGGTCTTAAAGGCGGCTAAAAGTGCCAACAGCATTGTTAGGGTTAAGTGATCTGAAAAAAAAAATGAAATCACAATATACGGTTAATATCGATTATTTCTCCACAGGTTTGTCAAAACTTTAGATTTGTATTAATTCTGCGAATTTTGAATCCAGAAATAATTTATCCATTTCTGTGCTTATTTACATATCTACCTCTTTAGACTAGAAAATTACTTTATTTACATAAATCAGACATGGAATTTCTATACATTTACTGAATGTAAGCAAACTATGTAATACAAAGATGAAACCATTGTAAAGGAAAAGATATGTAAAGATAATAATGCTAATCACAAGAATAATATAACATCTACTCGAGCACGGTGTCCTGTTGAATCTGTTAAACTTAGAGATGACTAAATCATATCTTCCCTTGTTTGGTCCAAAATATATATGGTGAATCGATTCTTGTTCGTTTTCTGTCATTTACAAAAAAAAACGGAAGAAGTATGTATCGTAAAAATAACTTGATCTTAAGAACGCCTGGGCCATCGACGCAAATCCAAATGAATTCAATAAAAAAAAATCTTCTATACATGTATACATGAAAGTAATGTAATTTGCCTCCAGCCCTCCGAAGGAATGCAATGGTCTTTTTTTCACTCCGGATTTTATTGATTCGAAGAACAAACCCTAGAAGCTTATGAATGACTTGAAATGTATTCTGTCAAGTCAACGGAAATCTAATTTCGCACAAATCGTCGTATTTCCAATAGGTTTTTTGATATATGGTAGGAAAGATACGAAAATTTTGCATCCCTCATATTAAACAAAGTATACATTTTTATTATTGATGTGAGGAATTCATAATAGTTTATGTTTGTGCATTTGTACTTAATTCACAAAGACACACGCTATTTATGTCCATTTAAATCAAAACTGTTACTATTAACCAATAATAATCAGAAGTCACAAATGAGGCAATCAATATTTATATGTATATTGAAACTGCTGTCTCGCCTATATTTTTTATGCTGGCTATTTCACCCTATTTATGCCATCGCTTTACCTATAGAACCCCGTACTGACTGGAACATCTTATTCTACAAAAGGTGAACGTTGAACTGATATTGAAAACACATATGGAATAAAGAACACCTAAAAAGAAGTGATGCAAATACACCGGAAACTGTACCCATATATAGTCTTTTTGTTGCTCTTTAGCTCACCTGAGAACAACGTGCTCATGATGAGTTATTGTGATCTCCTTGTGTCCGTGCGTGTGTGCGTGCGTCCGGCGTCAACAATTTTCTTTAAAAAAACATCCCCTCCTAAACCACTGGGCTAAATTGGATGAAAATTACCTGTGATGTTCCTTGCATGAAGTTCTACCAAAGTTGTTCAAATGGTTCCGGCCTGGTGCATATCTGGGTCACAGGAGCTAAAAAAAGGGGCTTTTACAGTGAAATCTTTAAAAATCTTCTTCTCCGAAACCGCAAGGCCTAGAGCTAAGATATTTGGTATGTAGCAATGTCTTATTGCCTTCTACTAAGGTTGTTCAAATCATGGCCCTGGGGGTCAAAATTGGCTCCGCCCCAGTGGTCACTCGGTTTTACATAACCTTACATAGGAAAAACTAGAAAAATCTTCTTGCCAGAAACCAAAAGGCCTAGAGTTTAGATACTTGGTGTGTAACATGGCCTAGTGAACCTCTACCAAATTTGTTCAAATCATGGCCCTGGTGTCAAAATTGACTCCACTCCAAGGGTCCAGGAACAGTTTTCGTGTGGAATTTAGATTATCTTGTTGTACTTCTGCATGGATTATATATTCAGTATGACTGATAATACAATAATTGGCAATGAAGGCAATGTTTCTCAGGTGAGCGATTCAGGGTCATCTTGGTCCTCTTGTTTTGGGGTTTTTTTTGTTTTTTCGGTATTCATATTTGCAGCAAGTGCTTATCTAAGTGCATATTTACTTAAACTTTCTTGGAAAAAGTTCTCAATTTTTAGATTTTTTTCTTAATCGGGCTCTTTTGACTATTTTTAATAGAATATAATCCACTGAATATGGTAAATGATAGGTTCACTAAATGACGTGCAAATGAAAGGCTCACTAAATGACGTGTCGAATGATAGACTCACTAAATGACAGGTCGAATGATTGGCTCTCTAAATGGCGTGACGAATGATAAGCTCAATAAATGACGTGTCGAATGATAGGCTCACAAAATGACGTGTCGAATGATAGACTCACTAAATGACAGGTCGAATGATTGGCTCTCTAAATGTCGTGACGAATGATAAGCTCAGTAAATGACGTGTCGAATGATAGGCTCACAAAATGACGTGTCGAATGATAGGCTCTCTAAATGACATGTCGAATGACTTAGGCTCACTAAATGACATGTCGAATCAGGAATGTCCTTATCTGATGCCTTACTAACTTTTCCTCAGAATACTAGACTAATTGTATTCAACAGATTATATTACTGGTAAGTGATACTGTTTTTTTTATTCCTAACTTGATGTCCGTGCTGATCGTTTTACCAAGTGATTTAGTTGCTAGGGAGTTCAGCTAAAATAAAAAGATGATTGTTCAAACAAATCAGTCAATATTTCTCAAAACATGCCCGTCAAGCATACGCGAAACTCACAGTTGCTGAGTAATCCCGGAATTTATCAATTAGTTATTTAAACCAATCATATGAACATTCCACAAAACCAATGTCTACCTATGGAAATATTGTTTGATGAATAATTATTTCAATGATTAAAAAGTCGCTTTTATTGTTAATTAACTGTACCATCTGTCATATCTATCAAGTATCAATATTAAAATGATAACTGACCTAAGAAAACCTAAAGTAAAATAAAGGACTACAAAATTCCGGAAAGG
>CM037777.1:107619399-107669399 GCA_021229015.1 Solen grandis | reverse complement strand
GACTTAAAGGTCAAATAGAACTTAAGTTATCACTCGGACAAGGTCTGGTATTATACATACACAACATGGGACCTTGACCTTTGAGGTAATGACACCAAAATCAAAAGGGTCATCTATAATCATGAGCAACAACCACATGAAGTTTGAGACTAAGGTCAAATAGAACTTAAGTTATCACTCGGACAATGTCTGGTATTATACATACACAACATGTGACCTTGTGACCTTGACCTTTAAGGTAATGACAAAAAAATCAATTGGGGTCATCTACTAATCATGAGCAACAACCACAAGAAGTTTGAGATTTAAAGGTCAAATAGAACTTAAGTTATCACTCGGACAAGGTCTGGTATTATACATACACAACATGTGACCATGTGACCTTGACCTTTGAGGTAATGACACCAAAATCAATAGGGATCATCTACTAATCATGAGCAACAGCCACAAGAAGTTTGAGACTTAAAGGTCAAATAGAACTTAAGTTATCACTCGGACAAGGTCTGGTATTATACATACACAACATGTGACCACCTTTGGGGTAATGACACCAAAATCAATAGGGATCATCTACTAATCATGAGCAACAACCACAAGAAGTTTGAGACTTAAAGGTCAAATAGAACTTAAGTTATCACTCGGACAAGGTCTGGTATTATACATACACAACATGTGACCTTGACCTTTGAGGTAATGACACCAAAATCAATAGGGGTCATCTACTTATCATGAGCAACAACCACATGAAGTTTGAGACTTAAAGGTCAAATAGAACTTAAGTTATCACTCGGACAAGGTCTGGTATTATACATACACAACATGTGACCTTGTGACCTTGACCTTTGAGGTAATGACACCAAAATCAATAGGGTCATCTACTAATCATGAGCAACAACCACATGAAGTTTGAGACTTAAAGGTCAAATAGAACTTAAGTTATCACTCGGACAAGGTCTGGTCTACCGACAGACCGACGGACCTACGGACCGACCGACCGACCGACATGAGCAAAGCAATATACCCCCTCTTCTTCGAAGGGGGGCATAAAAAGTGGGTGGGGAAGGATCAGGATTTGAGAAGCTTGGATTAAAGAAATCAATGTAATTTATCTGAGTGAAAATTAAATTATGTTGTCATGAACACAGTTACAACATCAAATAACAATGATTAATGCAAAAAATATATCAAAATGTTGATCAATGTCCTTCTCCCATATTATGTAAACATTGATCAGCGCCGAACAATTTCTTGGACAATTTTTGTTGTCCTGTTTAAAAATAGATAAAAAGGGAGAGTATAAAACGGACTTCCAAATTTTACAGACCTCGGAATATCCATTTATATATAGATCTATATTAAAATACATACCTGCGTCAAGGGTGAAATAGGGTGACCCCTATTGCAAATAGGGGAAAGATCTCGAGAGATCAACCCAGCAAGATAAGTTATGCTTCCTCGATCTAGTCTGTATCGAGAGAGAATCTCTCTGTCTGTAAAACCATCTAAAGAAGTCTCGTTGAACTCGCGCATTGCCCTTATATTTTGCTGATGAGCGGCGTTGTAAATAAATACGGCAGCCATGATACTTACGATATTCTATCGAAATACGTGAGCGTTCAGCCTGTCGTAAGTTTACGAGAAAATTCTGCGATATCGTAGCTAAGATTTTTTTATTAAAACACCTCTAAAATCTTACGAATGTCGTACGTGAAAAATTAAGATACAATTTAGCGTACGATGTTTAATAAAACGGGGCCCATGGTCCTATGTAATTTTGGTCAATCTTATTTGCATTTTATCTCCCAAACCTCTGGTTTAACTTGGGTGAAACTTCATGAGCTTAATAGTGCATGCAAGTGTTTTTTGCATGTATATTAATATCAAA
This sequence comes from Solen grandis, assembly GCA_021229015.1. Classification (NCBI taxonomy): domain Eukaryota; kingdom Metazoa; phylum Mollusca; class Bivalvia; order Adapedonta; family Solenidae; genus Solen; species Solen grandis. The sequence continues at coordinate 107,667,514 of CM037777.1, read as the reverse complement.
AGTATTGAGTTCTTATGGTCGCTGGGTCGTCGTTGTTATCCTCAAAAACAGAGTCGCAGAGATACACTCCCTTGTTTTTGTTAATACATTCAAGACGTTTATGAGCATAGTTTTCAAAAGAAAATCCAGAAATTATTCATGTATTTTTAATTATGATCACTGTTAATTGCCTGATCTTTGTATCAACATACACTTTTTTGACGAACAAACATTCAATTTATTAGTTTGAACTATCAATTATCTCTGGAGTAATAAATGACCAGCTACCTGCTGATACTCCCTGCATGTAGAACTGGGTATTTGAAGCAAGGTTATGATGAATACAAGAACTTACGAATCGAACAACAACGCTTAAATTACTGCTATACATGTATTCCATTTAAAACCAAGAGGTCCCATTTTCACCTCTTTTTATGTAATTTGCTAAGGATATCATTAATGACATTAATACCGATCTAACTGATTGCATTCTAGCTGAACAAAATATGTATTTGAAACTCTAATTTCACAATGACAGCGTTTGCCATTAAAGGTTTAGATTATGAAGTTGCCCAAATAACGACGACCTTTACAATACCATTGAACAAACTATAGAGATGAAAAGGAAACGGTGGACAAGGATGAATAAAACTGACCAATCAAACCTAATTATATACATATGCTTAGTTTTGAAGTGCACCAAAATGGTTGAAAATCACAAACATGCAAATTTCCTTATCTAGTTGTTCTTAATCATTTCAATCTTGCATAATGCCTCGATCACGGAACATTCTCTCTGTCAACTTAGTTATAGCGTGTGCAAGGTCAACACTGAGTACAATTTGACTATACAAGCTTTCTTTTCTTTTTTTTTCATTTTCTGGGTTTTTCTTATAGTGACTTTGTCACTTTAAAAGATGAATTGTGTACTAGAAGTTGGAAAAAACATCTGACATCATCATTCGATATTCAATATCGAGCTAAAGGCGAACTTCTAATCACATATAAGATCCAAATTCGGCAAAAAAAATCAACCAAGCTTCGAATATCGAGCCACATATGACATCATTACTCGATAATTGATATCAAGACACGGGAAAATTTGGCCAATACTGATCAAGATTTCAATATCAAACGATGTTTAGTACTATAGAACTGGTGGTCAATTTCATGCCAGCTTTGAGATCGATTTTCATAACTTGGTATTGACGAATATCGAACTTTGTTTTAATACTGAGCGTAGCCGGACATAATCGACTATATAGGACATGCAAATATCGAGCTATTGGCGAATTTCGAGCTACGTCTGAGTTCGAGATTCAATAACAATAATTCAGTTAATATCGAGCTAGGTTCCAATACCAAGTCAAGTTGGACATCGTTACTGTCCATATAGAACATACTTATATCGAGCTAGTTGCGAATTTTGCGCCAGGTCTGAGATTAAAATTCAAATATTTACTACAGCCGAATATCTAGCTAGATTCCAATACCGAACCAAGTTGAACATTATAGACCCTTCTTAATATTATCTTATGCATATTCAGTAAGGTAACCAGAACGAGGCTTAGATGGGTCAGTTCAGACTCTGAGTTGTAAACAAACTCAGCAGCTTACACTGATAGAGATGTCAGTGGTGTACATATTTACACAGGTTTAAGCTTTGTTGAGGCCTAGAAAATTATTAAATAACTTACATTTTCATCAGAGAAGAATTCCTTGAACAAAAAAATCCAAGTTTTCCAGTGAAGACTATCTACATTAAGACAGTTTCCGTGTATCAACTATTTAAAACACAGAATCCCTAATAAGCCCAGCCATGCATATTTCACAAATACACAACATGCTGACCAGATGTATACACATGGTTAAACAAATTCTCAACACCTACAATAAAGTCATTAAGGTTACATTCCATTGTAGATAAGATAACCTTTTAGACAATAACAGATAAATTACCAACTTCTTTTGGACACCTAGCTAACAGTATCCCAAATGTCTGTTTTAGTTCATGATAATACTGATGTATGCAGCAAATGCCGCGAATCTCAAAGAAAGAATGAAATCTCTCATACTTATGTGTTAAGCCATTTTAATCAAGAATGGAATTAAATCACACATCTTTGTATTCTTTGTAATATAATATTTAATTTAAGGATTATGACACACGTTTTCCTTCTTTTCTCGAGACTTGAATAGAAACCCCCAAAACCAACATTCATTTTCACTGTATTATATATCAACAATATATTATGGGTGAAATAAACTTGTATAAGATATATTTTCAATGGATAGCATAAATATTTAGTTCAGTTGTATGAAAGTTTTTTTCTTCAGGCAACTTATAAGTTTTAAGTAATCTGTATAAATGTAAAATAAATGCATTATTTCATTTCATATAATACTAGTTGCAAAATGTGACTGCCAAATTAGGCAAATGTGTATGTTGCAAGCACATTACAGGCTTACTATAACAGATTGCTGGATTAAAAATACATTAACACATCTTTACACTAGACATTGCAGATTTAAGAGGTAAGGAACCTCAGGATCTTGAAGTTTGTGGTTATTCGAACCGTAACCCAGCCATAGAATCCAGATCAATCAATTCTCATTATATACTAGTAACCAGGCCAGTGAGAGACCAGATCCAGTATCATAAAATATAGTCACAAATGGCAATACTAGCTAGCTCCCACCAAGTCTGGACCAGCTTTAAATGAATCGATTGCATAAAAACAGCGTTTTAAGCAGAAAGGTGTGTGTTTTCCTGGCCTGCCTATAAGAAAATACAGCTGAACCTGTATTAGCAGTCACCTGTACAAAGCGACCAACTGCATTAAGCGGTCAATTTAAATACAATGTTTTACAAAACTTAAGCATTTTGTCATATATTTGTACTTAATTTAGCGGTCACCTCTGTTAAGTGGTCACTTTCTCTTATTCCCTTGAGTGACCATTTAAGACAGGTTTGACTGTACATGATTCACAAATATAAGTCAGTTTATCTCGGACTCAGACAGATCATATTAACAGTCTTTTTTTTTTTTTTTTTTTTTTTTTAAATTTTTATTATCCCCGTAATTCGATGGAAGTAGGTCGGGGACCCATCCTACTTACCACCTTACAATTACAATGATTTACATGAAAAATATATATTTTTTGTTACAATTTCAATCATAATTACATATAACTTAAACTTTTCATCTCTGTACTGGATATAAAGGAACAGAAAGTGTTTATACATGATAAATATGATACAATAGTACATAATCAATAGTAGGTAGCCTTTATAAAACAATAAATGGAGAATAAATGGAGAATAAATTGTTCAAACATACAAACTTTTTCCAATATATAATTCTATTTAATGATCTTGTGATATTTGTTTTACAATTGCCCAATTTTGTTTTTCAGCATCACTTATTTTTGTTGATCTATAAATGGTCCATGATAATTTTAGACTTTCTTTCATACCATTTAAGAGGGGAATATTTTCTTTTTCTTGCACATAAAAATGTATTTTTTATATTCTAAAAACATAATATCATATTTATAGTCTCTTCGGCAAGTCCCTAAAAGTATAATCCTTCTATTCATTGAAAAAAGTGGATCTGATGTTTTAACAGTTTCGAATAAGAAATTTATTAATGGTTTTACTTTGTCACATTCATAAAAAAGGTGGATTAAAGTTTCCTCGTAACATTCACAAAATGTACATAATTTGGTATCAGCTATTTTCATTTTAAAAAGCAGTGAATTAGTAGGTAGAATTCTGTGTAAAATTCTAATTTGCAACCACTGAATGTATGTATCCTTTGTACATTTGAAAATATAGCTATAAATCAAATTCCAATCAATATCAGAATTTTCAAAAATAGTTATCCATTTTGCTTTACTAGTTGGAACATCAACATTCTTTATATATGTGTTATACACAAATTTGTTTCCATCAATTTTGGTTAAAATTGGCTCTAAATAGCAGTTTAAACAGGGATTATAAACATTCAAGAGGATATCTTTTTTCCTCCTCTATGTTTAATTTAATCATAAACCTTTTCACCACAATTTTTAGACCAAAATATTGTAAGTAATTAACAGTCTTCCCTGTAATAGTTTCTAAATCAGATATAGTAACAAATTCACCATTCTTGTTCAAGATGTCTTTCACAAACCGAATCCCTTTTTCATAGAATACAGATATATATATATATACTAAGAGATTACTTAGATGTGGGATGTTTTCCAATATGAAACCTTTTTTGTGGGGTGGAAAAAAAATGTGGGGTGTATATAACACCCCACTTTTTCTGAACCCTATTTCCATGCATTTGTATCAACCCATTAAATACAAAATTGAAACATTTAGGTTTAACATGGAAACCATATATACGCGCTCGTAGCATTGATCTCCCTTTATACTGACCACCCCAATCCGGTTTATAACTGAGCGATGTATATATATCACCCCGTATTTTTTACCTGTAAATATATAACACCCCATTTTTTTCTACGTATTACGTGAATGGCAATGTTATCTTACAAGTCATCTGGGGTCAAGTAAATCCCCCATGGATACAAGGATTTATAAGTACAACGCTTATTCAACGCCATGAACGATGTTTGCTGGAATATCTTATGATAGTTTAATATGCCATTATTGAAATGACTGCATGAATGGTATTTAAAATGCTTTCCTATCTAAAAGATATATTTTCTGCACATATATATTTCACCCCGTAATGCGGTACATGATTTCTGGCTTAATTATCCATGTAATGTTTGATTATCATTAGATTATATGCTCAATTCCAATATCAAATATGACAAATATATAACGTACAATGTGACTAAATATTATACAAAGGTGTTAATTTCATGTTGTCTCATATTGTGCCTATATACACTGTATTTTGTTTTACGCTGAAAATCTAATTTGTTCAATTGTGGCTATAAACATTGTATTTTTAAACACTAATAAACTTATACGTTCAATCGTATACAATACCAATTGATAATATTTGATTAATGTGTATTCAGGAGACAGATACATGGATGTAGCAAATGGTCACGGTAAAACTTTCATGGTCATCTTCAATGAATAATGAAGGTATATATTTTTCAACATTATCATTTAAAATTTAAAAAACATCTCTGGTTCCTGTTCTAGCATTCATATCTCCAATAACAGAAACGTTTCCCCTTTCATAGTATTTTCTTATAGCGGCTTCAAGTTGTACAAAAAAAATCAGTACTGTGTTATTTGTAATATACAGAATCACAGGGAGGAATATATAAGAAACACATGAAAATATCATACTCTAAATTAAAAAAAGATTTTACCAATATTAATCCATTTGATATTTTCTCTACAACTGTTACACCTTTAGAAATTTTATCTTTCACAAACAAACATACCCTTCCATGACCTCTATTACTCTTTCTTCTTGCAGCCACACTCTCTGTTCTAGGTACACTTATACTCTCATGTCCATCTAACTCAAAAACATCACGCTTACTCTGCCATGTCTCACTACAAAAAATAATATCAAAATTTGTCACAAAACCAACAAAATCAGAATCCGTCAGACAGTTTCTCAGTCCTTCAACATTCCATGCCACAACAGATAACTCACACTCTTCTCCGTCCCCCTAGTCAGATCCACCCCTGTATTGCTTGTTGTTTATAAACAACTTGTCTCTCACCAGGAACGCACGTTTACCCTCCCCTCGAGCTTGAGACGTGTGGGAATGTTTTCGTAATACGGCGCGAGGTATTCCGGATAGCGTTATTTAATAGATAGAAAGAAAATACGTTATTATTCGAAGAGACAATACTCATTATTTAACGTCGCTCATTCAATGCTTCTGCGACAATAGCGAAATCGATGACGTAGTTCATTAATTGTCCCGAATAACAATACGATATCATATACGAATAAATATTGCGGTTTTTTCATTCCCGAAAACAATACATGTAGTCACGTGATCTCGTTAAAGGGGTGGTATAGGAGTCTCGTGGCCTCGTTTAAGGGAGCTGTAGGGGCTGCAGTCCGATTTGATTGTTTCAATCGCGTTTTTGCGGTTAACGACGTAGTTGATTAATTGTCCAAAATAACAGAGAATAAATATTGCGGTTTACTCATCCTCGAAAAAAAAAAAATAGACACGTGACCTCGTTTAAGGAGTGGGTCGGGGATTATGTCATACCCGAAACAATAGGTCATTATTATTAATTGTTTAGAGAAACAATTAAAAATAAACTGGAGCAGGCGTTGAAATAACGTGTAAATAAAAAAAAAAATTATGTAAAAAAAATAAATTAGTCAGTTGTGTTTTCAACTCTATGTTCCGTTCAAAATCGGTGATTTATATTGAAAGAGAGAGAGAAAATAAAAAAAGCTATCATAACAACAATTACTACGCTATTGTTTAACGATATTGGAAGAAAACGTCATTGAAAATCTATTATCGATTGTAAGCCGACTGCAATAAATGAGTGACGGGGACTCGCTATTGATTTCTATAGACTATTGTTTTTCGGGTTTTGGTATTGTTTAATGTCGGGTGCTCCCGTCTTTTGATATATTGATGAGTTACTAAATACTGAGTCATTAAAGATACAAATGAGGCTTACAATACCGCTAATAATAATTATTATGATACGCTATTGTTTTGCCTTCAATTGATTTACGCGTAGGAAGAAAACGTCATTGAAAATCTATTATCGATTTTAAGCCGACTGCAATAAATGAGTGATGGCTATTGATTTCTATTGACTATTGTTTTTTGAGTTTGGGTATTGTTTAATGATAAGGGTGCTCCTGTCTTTTGATAGATTCTCCTCATTGTTTTCTATTGATGATCTATCGTTCGCTTTTAATATAGAACTACTCATTTTGACATTCATGCAATAACCTATTGTTTTATGACCAGGTGCTGCGATAACCTATTGTTTTATGACCAGGTGCTGATGTCTTTGATATATTGTTTCCATTGTTTCGCTTTTTACATAGAACTACTTATTGTCCTATTTATTCAATAACCTATTGTTTTATGACCAGGTGATGATGTCTTTGATATATTGTTTCCATTGTTTCGCTTTTTTATATAGAACTACTTATTGTCCTATTTATTCAATAACCAATTGTTCTCGAATAGGTGCCACCTGCACCTCATTGACCCGAGGTGACCTCATTAACTCTAGTGGTGACCCCCATTGTTCACCCCCCATTGTTCTAAAAAGGTCACGTGATTGCTGCAGGGCTGCAAGTAATCTCCACAACTAATATTCCTATACTATTATCTTTCCATCTGTCACTATGTCTATCTTACCTTTGCCCTTCCATTTCCATTTCAGATTGACATGAAATATGATGTTCAAAATATTCATTTTTTCTTGTCTTTTCTTTCTTGTTTTTCCCCCTTTTCTTTCGATCTCATTTATCTTCCTCTACCTTTTACTTATCCCTCTTTTTTAAAAAAACGACAGATACGGATTTTTATTTTTACAAAAATGTAAATTGTACAACTAGATGACTAAATAAATCAAACCGAAGACACATCTTATACAGATGCAGATATTGAGTATATTTAATTTAGCTGAATTCAACATCAATGTCATTTTAACATTTCCTCATATGTTATCTTAATTTAAATATCATGTTTATGAATCTTATTATCGGTTTTCTTGCCAAATAACCTTGAATGACTAAAATAACCACTTTTGAGGTAAATTTTAACAAAAACATTATTTCTCCATAAAGATGATCACTGAAAAGTGCACAATGTACTTCATTATATATTCATTTTATAAATAAGTGCAAAATATGTCACGCATCAAACTCGCATAGGACACGTTGACATGGTCCGTGCATACATGAGGTTTAATATTTGTAAGGACCAAATTTCGACACCACTGTGATATGTTTATAAATATGAAAATATTAAACAAACGAAAAAATATTTATAATGTTCTAAGGCAAGCAAAATTATCTAGTATTTTTAAGAGTCATTACGGAATCTCTAAACATTGTATATAAGCTTTTAAACCAATCTTCAAAAATCTCAGAGGAACGCCCTAGACCAGCTCTTACATGGGAAAGAGACATCGTCTCCAAAACCCACCCTACCGCCCCAGTCAACAACTTCCGACATCTCTATGACGTTTATCCTTTTCTATTTTTCCCTAGATTTAACGGCCCACCGACAGTATTTCAGTCATTTGTGAACATATATATTACGCTGTAGACAAGTGAGTACCACCTAAGTGACCACGCCCAGTCACATTATCCTGACCATGCGCTGCCTAGCCTCAAGCAAGAGATACATGTACCATCTATAATTTACCAGCTTTATTATGCATAAGCTTTATTATGCATACCCGTTCACTTCTGCTCGGAGTGAGACGGATGAGGCTTCACGCTTGACAGGGGGGCCACAAATCAGTACGCAAAGACTGTAACCATGGTTCGTGGATGTGACTCAATGTGAATTCAAGGTGACACGAGGCCTCATACGGAAAAAAAACATATTAGAATATCAGTGTTTATTCATTAAATTAGGCAAAAAATATTTAAAAAGAAAAATCAGCGTAAGTAAGAAAACAAATGCGTATTGTAACAAAAAAATGATTAAAAAGCGTTCAATATTATAAGGAAGGACAAAACAACAACAAAACACTGAGTTTGTTAGTACAGTACAGTCCAGCTTAAAAGATCATTTCATTAGGTTAAAAAGAGGTTAATAGGCAGATGAATGTTTTGGGTGTTTTTCGTATCAGAAAAAAACAACAACAAAAACAAATACTGCAGTTATTAAGAAACTTGGAAAATATAAAACAAACAAACCAAAATTAAAGCAGTTCGTTCATATATGATCGATAGAAATAAAAAATAATGTTCTACTCTCTACTGTCTCTCACGTTATTGTTGGTGGAATCATTTTTCCTGACAAATAAACTCGGCAAGTGTAGGTCACATTTCATGGGAAACGCTATTATTGCAAATGCAACTTCGGCGATGACTGGTAATATTTTTTCTACTTTCCCTCATTAATGTTGGTTATGTCTTTCTTTCGTCAGGTGCATGCCACATTACACAGAAAAATATTATTTTCGTAAACGACACTTCATGGAAATCGAATAAATATAGAATACTCGTACGGTATCCCCGAAGCAGTTGCTTGCGGTACTACGTGCCACGTTTCGCAATTCTAAAAATAATTTCAATACCGTTTGTGACGTCCAACCTCCCCTCCTTTCTTCACAGCCAGAGCCAGCGTGATACCCTTTCGGTTGCATGTTCTGCATGTTTTTTCACAGCTCTCTTTTCTGTTAAACGCAAGTCTGTGAAGAGGCTCTAAAGGGATTTTGTAGGAAACCTTCTTGCACCGACCTCTACTGGGAAAAGCCGGGCGTGCCACCCTTTCTCTGCATATCTTCACCAAGTCAGTTTATTTGGCTGTTTTTTCTCTTAAAGGCTTTATCACATTTTGTCTCCCAGGTTAAAGTGAGCTCAACCCTCGCCTTTCGGACCAAAGTATGATATCAGGTCAATCAGAGGCTTATACGATGTTTGAAACACCCAGTTTCTTTCCAAGATCAACCATCATCTTCCAGGTTTCAGCTTCATCTAGGATTGATTTAACAGGAATGCGTTGTTTCATAGCTTTCATTTCTCTCATGATGAAATGCATCTTCCTTTTCTTTATTGTTCTATTCATCTGCCAATTCTCTGAAAACAGAGAATTTCCCATGTGTCAATGTTATATTGCAAAATGACAGGACGTCTTCTAAGGTACCTTGTTGTAAGCACAATGGACACGTTGGTTTATCTGTCTTCTTCCAACTGTGTAGGTTTGCTGGTGATGTTAATAGGTCATAGACAGACAATATCTGCCCAAGACAGTTTTCATCCTCTTCTTCTGCCGTCCTGATCTCAGATTGGATCATCTCTCTTCTTATTTTGCTGATTTCCATCTCTTTGTTGTTGTCGTCCCTAGCCCATAGGTTCCCACAGCTGTAGTGCTCACAAGATCCTTATGTCGATATACCCCTCTCGTTTTTTCCTAGAAAGGGCATACTTATTTTTATGAAATAAATTTAATAATACTTTTGAAATAGGAGGAAAACGCTTTCAATTTTGCCTGAAATAGGTCTGTGGTTCTTTTTGCAGTTGGCGTTGCTCCATATGACTGAAGTACTATTGCAAAATCGGTATGAACTAAAATAATTACTTGGACCGCGCAAAGTTTAAATAATTGATCAAATAAATCATGTTTGATGTCTTGTTGGCTTTACGAGATCTCTTAATACATAGTGTAAAGATATTTATGTCTTCAACTGTTCAACTTATACAAATAAATAAGCATAAGCTATGCCTGCGATTCACAAAATATCCAAATTTAAGATTTTCCTCAACTCGAAAATATCAAATTTTGCAACAATACAATTTTCAAATTACGGCGAATTCAAATAAAATGTCTGTGAGAGCATGCTAATAAAGCATGACTGCAACATTTGTGTTGTCTAGGTCAGAACATAGCTGAGTTATACTTATTCATATCTGATGTAAATGTTTATATTTTGTAGGTCGCTAATTTCAATTTCTATTGATGGTAATTGTTATTTTGATATTAATACGTTGTATATTTGAACTAAAATTCATGAATGTAAATAGAAATTTCATTAAGAGATCAACAATCTTCTGATAACAAAACTGCGTATGTCCTCTGTTTCCATTGTTTGTAAATGAACTTGTCTGATATTGCTATATGCAACAAGTGACAAGAAAGGGTTTAAGATTGTATTGTAATGACTGACGTTGTGTGATTCATGCCCAAATCAGTATAGAGGTGTCATATTAAACACATGCATTTTTGTTTGCACCATATAATTAAACAAATATTTAATTTTTATTTTGTTTGTCATTTTTGTTATGTAGATTGCAATAAAACATAACATCTCTCTCATGAATGCTTGAGAGCACTGAATGGTTAACCAGTACTCCGCATTTAAACGAAAATATTCCTATTTAAATCAGCGGTAAAAAGTAAATGACCATCAGAAAAATAATTTATCATGGAGATTATGCCTGACCCCGGTGGGGATCGAACGCACAACACTCGGCTTCACAGTCAAGCGCTTGGACATCGAGGCCATCGAGGACGGTTTATGTATTTGAAACTCATGGTCCCAATTCTGCTGGAACGCATTTAAACTCAGACGAATCTCAAACAGTACCTAAATAGCATTCCCGTGAAATTGCGGGGCTTTGTCTAGTATTTTCTTTATGATAAAATGGCACTTCCTCGAGTAAATCATGTTAACCTCTGTATATCTGTCGGTGGGGCGTTAACTCAGCAAACAAACAAAAAACAAAACAAAAAACCTCTGTACATATCCGAATACGCATGCGTTCCATGATTTGGAAACGTTTCTAGATAATTGTCAGGGTACATGACTATTTATTCCCGGCTGAGGAAAGCCGTATTTTTTCTCAGCCGGGAATAAATAGTCCTGTACCCTGTCAGGAAACTGTATAACGGATTTATTATACTGAAAAGTTCAGTCCAGTTTCTGCGTTAATAAATACTTATGATGCGTCGCATACATATACCCAGTGTACACGACGTTATGTATACGGCTTATTGAGAGAATTTTACGTGGCAATATATAAATATATATATATATATATATATATATAGTACAGATTTGAAAAATCTTATCCAAAAGTACTGGCTGCATTTCATTTTAATTGTTTAGTACAAATCATTTCATTTTCTACCAAGATTGTAACAAATTATTTGAATGTGTAAAAAGCATGGTAGCCAGGGGACGGAGCCTGTTTTCCCCTTTATATATATATATAGTACAAATTTGAAAAATGTACTTGTCCAAATGTACTGGCTGGATTTCAATATATTTGTAGTGGGGGGAAGCGGTAGTGCAAAGCCCATTTTTTTTTTAAAAAAATCCTAACACTTTTCTTTTCTTCCCATTAATTCCTGGTTCTAAGGGGATCGATTCTAATGCCTTTATTGCCCTCTTGTGTTGTTTTAGTGTTTAAACAAATAATGCATTTTAAATTTCATGTGAAGAAGCCTTCCAGTTGACTTGCGGTAATTTGGTGGTTCTATCGGGGTGCCTCTTTGCACTCGGGGGTCTGTTAGTAGTTGGTCTTCCCCACTATATTGAAACACTCTCGTCGCGGCAGTAAACTCTTACAGTACTACGGAGAGAGAGTGGGGTCTTCATAGCAATACATAGCTCTTATTGGGACTAGTGACCAGTAAATGCGCATGCAAATATCGACATCTTCTTGACATTTGATTTTACTTATCATAACGATAGATATATATATCATGTACTGAACAAAACTTATAAACCCTCCTAAAATTGGGGGATCGCGGTAATACCATCATTAAGCGAAACTGAGAAATATTTGTATGTGAGGTTAATACATTCACTCCAAAAATCATAATCGAACATTATTAACAAAATAAGAACTAGATTTAAGATTGCACCCTCGAAACTCAAAGTCAAAAATATGTCCTCAATAACGCATTTTGTAAAGTGGGGTTCATAAGTTTTGTTCAGTGTATTTGTATTGGCTTACAAAATTCCAGATTTTTCATTTGTTTTTATTTCTAGAATGACATTCTTATCTTAAATTATATAAATTAACAATATTTTTTAGAAATATGAACAAACAGCCTACGAGCTGGCTTGCGATGGTCGATGGTACTTTCTTGTTTCACTCTGGGTCCTTCGCCATCTGCAATCAGTTGGACGCAAATTCCGCCGCAGTAGATTAGCTCCGGATCAATCACTGATACACTGATTTACCACGTGACCATGTTGCTACTATATGACTGCAATACTCTCTCAGTTCACATTTAAACAATAACTACGACCAAAACCTTTAGAACAGAGATACATTTTGGATAATTGAAACCACTATAAAAACTACATGTTGTTTTTACGATCTCACAAAACATGGTGTTAAGATAGTCAAATATACAACAGAAACCCACGATATTGTTGTAATTTTTCGACTGAAACAAAATGACCGAGTTTAGATTCTGAGAATTAAAATAAGGACCAAAATACCATACATGGAAGGGATACCAGGTAACATTCTATTCTTCTTACTCTATTATGGTTAAATAAAACTGCATATGTGTTTCTTAAACTACAAAATGCTGTAAGGCCTGTATTTTATTTGGGAATTTTAAATAGCAACCCAGCATATCGCTTTACCTCAGTCCCGATAAAGCAGTTGAGATATGCATACTGTTGCATTCTAATGTGTGATTTGTATTTGCCAATTTGCTTTTCTCTTAACTGTATTCCGATAATTCCGATAAACGTAATCCGACTGCGAAACTACAAGAACCTGATCCTCTTATATTTCCTAGCTCTGTCTGTCTAAACGGAAGTGCGCTAAAAATAAGCTCGTACATTTACTTAAAGTATGGCGAATCAGAGGGAAGAAATGACGGCTTTGGCAAAACAATAATACATGACATCATACAATTTTTCACACATAACAAAACCCTTAACCCTCTGAGAAAGATACACTGACACGATTAGCACTGCAGTTATCGCAAAGTTTTAAATTGAAGAGTCATACAATTGTGTCGAACGTACAGACGTTAATCTTACTATGGAACATGCAGAATCAGGGCAAAAATTATCGTTGATTTACCATCTATAAAACCCCACTTCCTTTCGAAATCCTATAAAAAAAAATGTGTTTGTTTTATTATATATTTAATTTGTGTACCAGTTATCGTTGATATTATTACAATAATTCCAATCGAAATAACACTTGGTAAAATGTTATGTGTTAACCATACATCTTGCCTACTTAAAGGCCCATTATGTTTCATAATTCAACTTTCATGAAATAGAAAATGGAAATTACATTGACATATCATAGATTTTCACAAATGGTACACAATGTGCACATTTCTTCTGTAAATAACACTTAGACGCATTAAAAATGTTGATCAAATTACGCAATTTAGTATTTTGGATGGATGTCAAATTACTCTCATTGTTTATGGTTTGCATTGTATTAACAATAAGCTTTTTGGGTGGATGTCAAAATACGCCCATTGTTTAAATTTGCAATGGGAGTATTCCCGAAGACAGTCTGTAATCGGAAATACATGTAATTTGAATTTTTAAAACTGTCCTCAAATCACATTTTTTTTATCTGCAACGTCATCAAGATATGCGCATATGCAATTTAAATGTAGTTATTTTTGTAAACAAATGAGCCATTTTAAGTAAAATACTCTTTCTTATAAGTGTATTGTAGTTACGTTGTCGTCAACGAGTATGTGCAGATTGCATCTCGTAACAAATCTGTCGCACACACAGAGCTTTTCTGTCCGAAGTATATACACTGGTTTATTCATAATGGGCCTTTAAAATTCCATACTTTTATGTGACTTTTTGACTTCGTCATACTAGCATATGAAATGTCAGCTTACTTTCAGAATGGTCTGTGTTTATACTGGTTTGCAAAGGTATGTTTACGTGAAGGCTGTTCTGGTCATAGATCAGTTTAATTTCAGGCTAATCTTAATAAATACTTGTTGCATAAATGTTAGTTAACGTGAAGGTCGATCTGGGTTGATACAGGTTGCTTAATTTGCAGGTTGATCATGGTTTATACAGATTACATAGACGTTAGTTTACGAGTATATTGATCTGGGTTTATAGTATCTCCTAATGATGACTTAGTATATTATTATCTCTAAAATGCTTCCATATGTATTCATTTTTATCAAATTATAATAAACATCATTCAATTTTCTTTTTTGAAATATAGACTTGAATAAGTGTTTCAAATGATTTTGTTAAAGAGACATGGTTGTATGGATATGAGTAGGTATTATTTCTCTTTCATTTTGGTAAAATAATTACCGTAGTGAATTAAAACACTATTTTATCGGTATGAATAATAAATATGTGTGTTATACATGCGTATGTTATACATTTCATAAAGAAATAATACAAATTTGATTGACACGTATCTCTTTGGAATATTAATACGCCATACATGAAAATGGGTTTGGAATCTAAGGTCCGGGAAAAAAGAGTAATCACACCGTTTATAATTTAGTTTCACAATCGAATTGCATCAAGCGGAATGCGAAAAGTGGATTGCAGTAAACGGGATGCATTGTAGATCTAACGGATTGCAGGTCAAGGCAACACATCAAAAGTATTGATTGTCTAAAAAGTTAACAATCAAGAAGACACTTATAAAAAGACATTTACACGCAGAAAAACAACACAACTAGTCGGGAAATTGTTATATTTGAAATTTAAATTGCATTTAACAACAACAGAAGGAGAAACAAGCGGAATAGAATTTTTAACTGTTTGCCCTTCCATACGCATATTCCAAGCACGAATTTTCTCAACTAAATAAAAGATATATTTATACGACCAGATATTCCAAATTATGATGTTTTTTTTCTGTGGGAGCATGCTAAAAACAATTGTTAGAAACATTTCTTACAATTTCACAATCGTCCGTCGTCGTCCGTCGTCAACAACTTGATCCATGCAGAACTCTGGTTGCTATGGAACCTGCAAAATTATGTTTAAAAAAAAAAATCTTCTGGTCTGAAACTATTGGATAGAATTTAATTTCATTCAGCACAAATGGTCACCTCTTGGTCATTTACCATAATTTGCAAAATGAAGCTAATCCCTTGAATAATGAGGTCTACAGTGGGTCGGCTAGATTCCTTTCATACGCTTTATATAAAATATTAATCATCTCCCTTTGTTATTTATATAGTAGTTTTAAATAGCATGGGCATTGCTTCAAAGTCTTTAGTTTGGTTTATATAAGTTTCTTTGAATAAATCAATTGAAAATTACAGCTGTGCCATCAGTGTGTGTGTGTGTGTTTCGTTGTTGTTGTTGTTTTGTGAGGATGTAAGTTTTTGGTAACTGTTAAACTGTCGTAAAGATATCAACAATTAATATATAGATTGCTCTGTTGACCAAATAAAACTTAATAAATCTTAAATGCAATAAATAGCTAAAGGCATGAAGGGCCACATGACTACCGACATTGATTATATAACAATGCTATGCTCTATTACAAAGTACTTTTTCTAACAAACTACATAAAACATTTTCTTTAGAG
This sequence comes from Solen grandis, assembly GCA_021229015.1. Taxonomy (NCBI): domain Eukaryota; kingdom Metazoa; phylum Mollusca; class Bivalvia; order Adapedonta; family Solenidae; genus Solen; species Solen grandis. The sequence continues at coordinate 107,651,357 of CM037777.1, read as the reverse complement.
ACAATGCACATGAGAAAATTTTGTTTTGCACCTTTGATAAGCTAAGAGTCCTATACTGGTTTTGCTTAAGTGGTTTTGATCCCGTATAAACAAGGCCTGCATATTTTATTTTGCTAGTTTTCTTATTTAGTCTGCATAGAAACTTAAGAAATGTTTGCATCTGGAATCAGAATCTGGTTACTGTTGAAGGTTAAACCATGTAAAATCAATTGACTCGAATTGTTTAATTAAGCTGATGGTATTCAGGTGAGCGAGCTAGGGCCATGATGGCCCTCTTGTTCATATCCACTTCTTCATTTGCACCGAGCTATATATCCCTAAATAACGAAATTTGTTGAAAGACTATCTCACGAAAGACTTAAAATGATGTGGGAGCCTCTTGTGAAAATTAGCATTCATGAAAAAAAATGTTGCAACTGTCCTACCTTTGTTCTGCGGTCATGCGATAGACATAAAACTATTTGACTAAAAATTTCTGGTACCCATGGCAAGATATTTATCGTACTATGACTGTCGAAAGACTGTTTAAGGACAGCCATAAGACAAAGCATCGTGGAACAAAAACTTGTCTCTCGCGAAGTCAAATCGATGTCGCGATGCTCATTTTTTCGTGGGATGAATGTATGAATATATTATATTATGTTACAACATTCATTCAATCTAGCTATAACCTGATCGAATATAAGGAAGTACACTCGCTAAAATTAAAAGCTTGCGCAGAGGAGCAGTCTAACTACAAACCGGTTATACATCGATCAGGAAGTCCACCAGCTTAAATGTATTCTTATACATTTATAAATAGCGTTTCATAATATAATTCTCATAAACATTTTGCCAGCATAAGTGAAATTCGTGTGCCTTGCCTTTATATACCGTTATTTTATTGCATTATTTGAGACGACAGTGTGTGAATTTTTGTTTTTCCGTAATTCAGTTTATTATTTTTGAAGGAATAATGAAAATATCAGTTGTGTTTGCAATACAGTTTGTGACAGCCACTGTGATTTCTATAAACGTCAATGAATTTATTCATTGTAACGATATATGTAAATGCACGCATGAGGTTATGGAGTGCCTTTCATTTGTCCCAAAACAGATTCCATTTGGAATAGAAGAGGTAATCATAAATGGACGACTTGTATTCAATGGATCAAACAGAAGTTGGGAAAACGTGAAATCTCTTACTTTTAATGGTATGACAAGTTATGACATTGATGATGGTATGTTCGAACACCTGATAAACCTCGAACATTTCGCAATTCATAGTGAATATGTTGATCAACTTAAAAACAAACACATGCGGCTGCTACATAATCTTGAAAAGTTAGACCTTTCTGGGACACTGCATCTGATGATTCCTACACTAGCTGAAGCTATTTCAGGTACAGTTCTACCGAACCTGAAATATCTCAATATAGATTCTATAAATACTGGTTATGACTATGCTGTGCCTGCTTCATCTACAGAACTATTTAAAGAACTGCAAAATAAACCAATATCAAGGAATTAGTGATGACTAACATGTGGGTAACTATTGATGTTAATGATATAATAAAATCTCACGTTGAGATTTTAAATATATCAGGTGACTGGGTACTGAAAACAAGAGATGATATACGGTTACCCTTTAATATCAGAGAAGTTGATATCAGCAATTCAGAAATATTTTCTTTGATTCTTGGTGACAAAAAAGAGATTATTGGAACAGATGTAATTGATGGTTGTTCGGGAAATAACATAGCTTATGCCATCGTATTGGAGAAGATATATGCAAATAATCTGGTGAAAACTGCAATTCTGAATGTTAAAAACGGTATAGTTGATTTAGATCAAGGATGTTTACGCTGGAACTTGAAAGAAATTGGTTTTCGTCAAAACAATCTTAGGTACTTTGAAGCAGAAATAAAAACAAATAAAACTGTTCCTTTAGAAATACTCGATTTATCTGAAAATAATATGGAATACATTTCTCCCAAGTTCTTTGCACATTGTCAAAAATTAAAGAAACTATACCTGAACACAAACCGTTTACACAAAATGACCAATTCAGAATTTCGATCACTTTTTCTCAATTTGTCTTCTTTAGAAAAGGTATTCTTATCTAAAAATAGTCTAACCAACATTAATTCGGATATGTTTACCCAAAATCACAACCTTAAAGTGCTTGATCTTTCTCAAAACAACATACAGGTTTTTGAAATAACGTCTTTCTTGTTTCTGCAAGCGATCCATTTGTCGAAAAATCGTATTTCGACTTTTTCAGAAAATGATGTGAAAAGATTACGTTCCAGAAATTGTAAATTTAATGAACGTATTATTTGTGGCAATACAAGTATCAGTATCGATAGCAATCCACTATCATGTAATAATAAGTATTTTGTTCAGTGGATTGTTGATATCATATCTGGAGACACCAAAGTACCTACGTGTAACTTTAATGGACGTGATTTTTATATCCGTGCAGGTGTGCTTGATAAAGTTGAAGAAGTTTGCAGGCAAAAAACTATCATGATCAGTTCTCTTGTCGTTTCCTCAGTGAGTGTGTTAAGCATTGTAATAGTTATAGTTACAGTCATTCGACGGCGGCGGTCAATGAGGTATCAAGATGGAATGGCTAATGTTTTAAACGATATCGACACAAATGAAGGAATTGAGCGACATCTTTTGTTTATATCATTCTGCTCTGAGAATTCTGAAATCGCTGATAATGAAATACGCCCTAAATTCTTGAATGAGCTGGAAAATATCGTTGGAAATAATCGAAATATAATCTGTAACGGGGACAATCATTTTCGATGTGGTTTTCCAATACATGACGAAATCATGAGGAATATAGAGAATTCCCTGGTAACTTTGTGTGTTGTTTCGAATGCTTTTCTGGAGAGTTCTTGGTGTGAGACAGAAATCAGAGAAGCTTATTTGCAACACAAACCGATCATTTTGCTTATAATCGAGGAGATAAACCTGGAAAATATGTCATATTTCATGAAAATGATTTATGATAGATTCGTTAGAGCTAAACTGATAAAGACGGAGCAAGGATATCTGTTTGTTCCAGATTTACGAAGAATTTCTGAGTCTGTTTTACAGTTAGCTGTCAAAGGATATCGCACATGACTTAGTTTGGACGGAAATATACACATATGAGTTCAAATATGTTATTCTGAGTATGTCGCATTTGACGGAATTTTCGCATTGCAAGTTGGAAGTGTGCAAATTGATCACAATATTTGTAAGTTATATAATAATAAGAACCATGTGGCTGAATTTAAGTAAAATTTGTTTGCCTTACATCAATCTGTTTAAGAACTCATATAAATTATCATAATCAATATTAAATACTTCCCTTCTTTCAAGAGTGGTGTTTATATCCTCTTTATTTTTGCGATATGTAAAACTCATCCAGCGTCACCAACACTTTTTCATTGAATTTGTTTTAAACGTGTGTCCTATACTTCTCTATAAATGTGTGTAAATGTTATGTTTTCAGAAAAGCTATTTTTCAGTATAGATAGAAAAAGTCAATAGTCCAGGCTGATATTTAAATCAGTTCCAAAAAAGAATGAGGATTTAAAAATGTGTGTAATGCAGTTTGACACTTGCACTCTTGTTTTATAAATAAATTTAATATATAAACATCTCAGATATGCGAAGTTTATTTTAGAAAGTATTCCCTTTTAAAACGTGATTCATGTCCTAAATGATTTATGATCACTATCAAATGATCAATATTATGTTGTTGTTGTCGTTGTGATAGGTGATAATACTTATATTGCTGTAAAACCATTGATTGTAATCACTCCAATATTTTTTTTCAGTGAAAGTAAATGCTTTAATAAATAGATAATAATCATGTTACTGGTCATATTCTAGAATAAAAAAGTAAGTGTGTTGATATGATACGTTGAGGTCAGGTTAAATGGGAAAACGTGAGGTCAATGATGTACATAAATCGGGAATATGAGCTTGATATTTTACCGTAATTAAGAGATATTAACGCTTCATTTTATTTCAAGCAGTTGTTTAAAAATGTACATGAGATATCATTGGAACTTACTTTAGGTTAACGTGCGTTTTTTTTTGTTTTTTATATATATATTATGATCCCATAACGGCAAGACTTATTATAAAGGCTTGCACATAAGTACATTGTATAAATTTTAACATACTATTGTCCATAATACATAGTAATACAAACAGTAACTATGCTTTTATTGTATATTTTATCTCAGATATTTATAGGATTGACAGATATTAAAATATTCAAAAAAAATTGTATATAAAATCATTGATTGTAACATGAAGCAGGAAGTCGGACATTTTTATACAGTTTTATACACTGTATAATATCATTTTCTTATAATCTGATCAAAAGATAGGCGCCAAGTATTTTAAGTTTTAAATTGTAAAATCAAGAGTTTCAAAATGACTAATTTAATGTTATTCTTTGTGATTTGTAATATTGTACATTATGTGTGTGTTGACAGTTTTACATTATTTTTGAGCTCTTATATTAGAGCAATAGTTCCTAATACCGATAAGAGAAGATCAGTTATAACTTTTTTTTTCATAGACTTCCTATACGGGGGATTTGTGTTGTGTTGGGATTTACCGTCGCTGCGATAGTATTTCAATCATATAGCGACGTCCAGCTAATTACAGGTGGAGGAAGACCCCGAGTACAAAGATGTACCCGGGTAGAACCACCGACCTACCGCAAGCCAGCTGGAAGGCTTTCTCACATGAAAAATCCGAAGTCCCTACCGGGATTCTGGGGATTTGTTCTGAGATGAAACGGAGATATTTTTTTATTGTAATTTATTTTTTCAAGGGTGTTTAATAGTTTAATAAAAAAGAAATTAATTTATATTAACTGTTTTGCAGACCCACTGCTATTAAAGTTTTTATATAAATGTCTGTGCAAAGAATTCACTGAATTTAGTTTGCATTTTGTTTCATGTGTATGAAAGATGAACTTTCTTCTCAATTTTATTGATAATTTAATAATATATCACAAAAAGGCATTTATACATGTGTGTACACACAATAGCTCATTGTTAGCAAAGACATACTATAATGCTAAATGACATTGCACGATCTCACAACCGAACGCGCGATCGCAAAACAAAACGTTATAACCGGTTCGTCGAGCCTTCTATCTAAACTTGAACGTTATATCCAATCCTTTTTACGTAGACAAAGAAGGGTTTTGGTCGGGACTTTAAATATCTGACCTTATAAACGAGCTAACGTAATAAGTAAGGCCGTTATAAACAATATTTACCGTATTATTATTATCAAATGCTGGTCAAGACTGACAAGAACATTCTAACAGCAATTTAATGAGAATTGACAAGTTATATCCAGTTGCAGAAGGAAGTGCTCATTCAGGCTTAAATTAGGTAAATTGAAACGTGTGTATTCGCGATGCTAAATAGCAAGGAAAAAAGTGGTGTATATACTCCGTCTCGTGCATTTATGTTGGAAACACAGAAGGTATCAAATTTCAATATTTAAATATAATAGGATCACGTGATTTGTGAAATTTGATAGTTTGTCACTATGAACAAATAAAACAGTTACGAATACATTCATTTGTTTTGGAATCGCGTACCACCAACAGTATTTCAGTTGCCTGTGTGTGTGTGGCTACATGAGGCAGATTATTTGTAACTTTGTGATATTGATACATACGTCAGCTATAACGGTTTGCCTCACCCGAACTCGCTCTCGTGAAGTTACATGGGGTGTATGAACTCATGCCTCAAAGTTACAATCAGTATAACGTTTGTCAACGACTGCAATAATGTAATTCTTGAGCATTTTAATATAAATACAATAATGTATCATGTCTTTTATTCCTGTGAAAAACAATTCACTTGGTCATTTTGGGGGAGATAACAGTTACGGTGGGGTGAGGTAAGAACAGGGGATGTATGGATAAATGCACCATGATCATGTGACTGGTACTGACCAATCACATAGTGGCATTATGCAGGGGGTGAGTTGTAGTGCTGTCTCACCGCAATACCATGCCGTAAATATGTGGTATGGTACCATACACCGTATACCAGATTTTTTGTTTTGCAACTTAGGTTTCTGCGAATCCACGACCCCCGATTACGGGCAGGCACTAACCACCAGACATCGGGACAGGTATCAACAACTTTAAATACACTCGTATATGATGTTACAGTAAAGTGCAACTTTTGATATACACTTGTTCCATGCATAGTAATACAAGCAGTCACTATGATTTTATCTTAGATTGTATCTCAGATATCCATTTTAAATGTAAATAACTAAAATTTTTATTAGCAGTCTTATAATTACCATAAAAGTGAATATACTGTACTCGTATATTACTGTAAAACTATTGATTGTAGCAGGATGTGGGAAGTCCGAATTTTTTTATACTGTATAATATCATTTTCTTATAATCAGATCAAAATGGTTAATTTATTCTTTGTGATTTGTAAAATTGTACATTATGTGTGTTGACAGTTTTACAAATATTTTTGAGGTCTTACATTAGAGCAACAGTTCCTAAAACTGCTTAGGGAAGATGACTTATAACTTTTCTCGTTTTCATAGACTTCCTATATTCGGGATACACGAGTGCAGGCGTTTGCGATAAGTTATGTTCCTTTTTCCATACTAAAAGTTTTTTTTTTCGTTGTTTTATTTTGTTTTTGTTGTTGTTGTTGTTGTTGTTGTGATGATGTAGTTTTTGTACTTCTGAAAATGCAATTTTATTCTTCTTCCGACCAAACTCTGCTGAACTTACCTATTCAAGCGAGCAGCCCAAGCAAACAAGAGCCAAGTATCTCAAACAAAATAACGTGCCGTCATGACTTCGTATCGTACTTTCGGACGTCTTATCGTGTCGTTTTTGTATCGTATCGCACTTGCATAACTCGTGTCATGCTATCGTTCGCTGTATCGTGCCTAACCGTAATTCTGTTGGTGAACGGTCTGGATCGAAACTACAACCTACGGCTTCACATCCAAACGCTTTGACCTCTCGGTTACCGATGCCTTATTTTTTTTTGTGTGAAGCTCATGGTCCCTTTTTATTATGTGTTATGGATTGTGCGCCAATAAACGTAACGTCGTGTTCCACGTATTTTTTTTTATTTAATTTTTTTTGATATACTCCAATTAATCAGCCGATTCCATGACAGTTTGATGCCGTGACCGAACAGAATATGGCTTTACACATGCAAATATCTATGAGAAAATCACAGAGAAGCCAGGATAGTTAGTTTTAAGCCTGAGGTGGAAAATTATTTGGAAAATACAGATATAGGATATTTTATCGACGAAGGAGTACACTCTTGATCTTGAAATAGAACTGCAACGACTTCAAGTGTACGGAGAACAATGATGTACAGACACTTCTATTATACCGTACTGAAAAAGGCCACTAAGAAACCCACGATAATAGTGATGCCCGCGCGCAGGACGAAACCCAGCGAAATGCACAGACTGTACATTTCTACCCGCAAACTTTGAGTAACACATAATTTAATTCGGCAAGCTTTTCTCATTTTTATAGGCTACCAAACTTGCTTTGCCAACGTTTGACGGCCGATATATCGAAATTGCCAACGTTCTAGGACTCATTAGAAGCCACTGTGCACTGAAGTGCGAATCTCACTGATGTTCAGAAACTTGGTGACTTGAAAGCTTAGTTTGTTTCTGACGCTGCTAGGACGATTGATGGATTGGATCTCACAAATGCAAACTATTTAAGAGCTCTCGAACTGCTGAAAACGAAATATGGCTGGGAACATAACCATGTAAGCCCTGTTACAAATTCTTACAACTTCACGTACATTCTCAGAAAATAGTAGTAGTATGTGGGTCTCTTTACGTGTAAACAAAGATGACGTAATAGGCGGCCATTTTGTTTATATTTATAGTAACTCATTTGCATATAAGCGTTTAAGGGTTGTGCGCATGTGCAGCGGCCATTTTGTTTCTCTTAATATTAACTCATTTGCATATAAGCGTTTAAGGGTTGTGCGCATGTGCAGCGGCCATATTGAATTTTTAGGGTATCTAATTTGCATATTAGCGTTTTGGGGGTAGTGCGCATGTGCGGCGGCCATATTAGTGGTCATTTGATTGGTAATAGTATACAGAGGTGACTTGTATACTTGATCCGAGATCTACTCGCGGAAATTGAGGGTCACTTCCATTCGATCTCAGACAATGATATATTAATAATAGATATATCAATAATAATAATAAAATAATGATAATAATTATAATATCAATGATTAAATATCTAGAACATCCATTATAACAATAATAGAATCAAACACTAATAATGATGAATACTTTGAAATATCAAATAATATATCTAAATACTATAATACTCACCTTTAAGATGTTGACTGCTCAACGTCCTACCTTCGAGTGACTCTAGTGCAACTGTAATATCAGTTCATAGGCCTAGGCCACCCGCGTTAACAATAGACGATCTATTTTTAGCGATTGAACAATAGCGATATTGATTTAGGGACGGAAATGCGAACAATGGTCCTTTCAAGCGTCCAAAGTTAATCCCTTTAATGTTGCCCTAGTACATGGTGACCACACCCCACCCATCCCCCACGGGTTTGATATAATGACACATCATAGATCGTCAGTGGACATGAATGGTCAAGTTCATACACGCCTTCGTTGCTCCAGTACCATTTATACGTCAATATTGGTTGACTTGAGATCGGATTAAGATAGCCCCATAAAAGGAGCTGGCCAATGTTTACATTAATCCTTAGCTTTACCTAGGTAACGGATTAAATATCTCCTAGTTGCACGACTTTTAGAGGGAGTTAGAATAAGGGTTATAAAGCGATGTAGGTATTCCGTTCTGTTAAACTACGAATATTTGTAAGTGTAATACTTCAAAATAATCGGAATTCTTTAAACTTTAAAACCGTAATGTTCATATTTTCTATATTGGTTGAAACAACAACAAAATAATAAAAGAGCTTAAATCAGTTTTTCCTGTCTAGTGCAACCGTTTACGATATCGATTTTCACAATTTTTATATCGATTGATAGATTTATCAAAATGCTTCAAAATAAACCCTATGTTCTCGATTCGATTTTCAACCGTTACTGAGTTATGACGTAACAGCGATTTTTAAACCCAATTTTCAACTTTCTCAAAAGATCGTGTTTCATATACCGTTGGAAAGGTCTCGTCATGCCGATTTCAAAAATGTATACTTTTATAGGGTTATCTTTTTTCGTTCGCGAGATATAAGCGTTTGAAAAATGTCACGTGACCGGAAAATGGCGTCAAATATTCTCCAAAAAAATCATATTTTAGGCTATATCTCAGTCATTTCTGACCGATTTGTGATCTTGGTTGATGTAAAGGTCTCATGTCAACTATATGATGAACATAATAAATCGGAAGTTCAATGATTCCACAACCGGAAATGACGTCATTTTTTTATATTTGCTCTCTATGTAGTAACCGTTTAAACATTAAATAAGATACTTGTTCATAGCACTTACGAAGATAATTACGTGATTGGCTAACTCAAACACCCACCTGATTGGCAAACTCAAAAACCCACCTGATTGGATCAATGATTAAATATCTAGAACATCCATTATAACAATAATAGAATCAAACAATTATAATGATGAATAATATGAAATATCAAATAATATATCTAAATATTATAATACTCACCTTTACGATGTTGACTGCTCAACGTCCTACCTTCGAGTGACTCTAGTGCATCAGTTCATACTCGTTTCCCAGGCCCATACCACCCGCGTTAACAATGGACGATCTATTTTTAGCGATGGAACAATAGCGATAATATTGATTTAGGAGCGGATGTGCGAACAATGGCCTATACAACTGTCAAAAGTTAATCCCTTTAAAGTTGCCCCAGTGTCTGGCGTGTATTGATTTAGGGACGGAAACGCGAACAATGGGGTATTCAACTGTCAAAAGTTAATCCCTTTAAAGTTGCCCAAGTGTCTGGCGTGTGTTGATTCAAGGACGGATGTGCGAACATTAGCTTTTGTTAGGCACTATTGGTACGTCTATTGTATTTAGCGGATTGAAAATTCAACCAATCAGGAATCATCGTTTTCCACTTATCAGGAACGAGTCCTCGACCAATCAAATGTCAGCATTTATTTGACCAATCAGAATCGCGTATTCAAAACGAGGCTCTGTCAAGAGTATATAAGAACATGTTCGGCTACTAGTCATCATTCTGAATTCAGAACTCAAACCAACAACATGGAAAATATCTCAGCTACTTTCGAGATGATGGTGAATTCTTTCACCGATGCTGACGAACTGATGAATTTTGCGGCGACGTGGGGGATACAAGAGTCTCCAATAGTGAGATTTAGGTTATTTCAGTTAAGAAATCCGGAATATGATGATGACTTTTGTATGGAGCAATGCGATGCCATGTTGGAGCTCGACAATGAAGAGATCAAGAGACAAAAAGAGATAGAGGCGTGTGTGAAAGCCCTGCTTTATGATGAGGAGGTAGAAGAAGCAGGGCGCCAGTGTATTGAGGACGGGGAATGGAATCCTCCTTCCCCCGTACATATAGGGCGTGGTGAGGAGCCCGAGGCTGGGTCCTCCGGACTCCAGTATACTATTAGAAAAAAGTCGGAGAGGACCTTCAAGAAAACCGCGGCGGTAGATCGTACTTACCAAATTAAAATAGACGAAAAGTACCAAGGCCAAACTTTAATGGACTTGAAAGGTGGTCTCCATGATATGTTCCGGGAAGTGTTAGAGGAGGCCCGGGGCGATTTGGCGGGGAACGACTTAGGGCGGGTAGTGATCCATCACGAAGGACTGCATGATCCGATTGTTGTTCCCCTTCAACCCTGGGACCAGTTAAATGCGGACAAAGTAATGGAGACCATCGAGAAGGTATTAAATAGTAATCAGGAGCTCTCCGTCAATGAAATTTCTATTGGTTCCATCGAGTTGCCGAAGGGAGGAGCCAGACGCAGAATTACCCGGATTAAAGGGGAAAAGAACTCGCTCCATTTGAAAAAGTCTGTCGTTACCATCGAAAATAATGACCAGTTGTGTATGGCCAGGGCAATTGGCGTTAGTTGGGCCAAACTGAAAAGATGTACCCCCGAAGAATGGAAAGAAGTAACAAAAAGAGAGAGGGGAAAAGTAATATGACATTGGCGCTGGAACACCAAAAAGTCCCGAAAAGTTATTACGAAGATCTTTGCAGAAAAAATCTGAAACAACAAGGACAGTTGGCGGTGACATTATGTCAGATGGCGGGTGTACCGACAGACCGACCAGCCGGCTTAAATGATGTGGAGGCGTTTGAAGAACTCCTTGGGGTGCGCGTGATGGTGGTCAGCGCAAGGCTGGGTAACAAATTCATCACCAGTCCCAGTAGCGACCAAAGACCATGCGTCTACATTTATCACGTAGACGATGACCACTTTCACGCCATAACAAGCATCACGGGTTCTTCAGCGCCATCTACTTTTGCGAAAAATGTCTCGTACATTATAATAACCGGGAAAAACACGAATGCGAAACGACATGTCGAGTCTGTAAGACATCTCCTTGTCCCGAAACAGACTCTGCCATCACGTGCGAGGACTGTAACATGACATGTCGGTCGGAGGGATGTTACACTCAACATAAGGAAACACCAATATATAAAAACGGAAAGAGGAAAGGTCAACCCAGTGGTCTTTCCGAATGCGATAAATGGTGGAGATGTACAGGATGTTACAAAGTGGTGAGAAAGGACAAGAGGAATATAGAAGACCACCAGTGCGGAGAATACCAGTGTACATCTTGTAATAAATATGTCATGGATGATCATAAGTGTTATTTGAGAGCTACCCCTGCCAAAGAACAATTTATTCCGAAATTTATATTTTTTGATTTTGAATGCAGTCAGGATGATATAGCGATGTGTGAAGAGGGATACCACCCCTTGAAGAAACACCATTGTAAAGACTGTGAATCACAAAAGGTATGTACATCTTGCTCCAAATGTCAAAACTGTAAATCTTCATGGTGCGGGAAAGCCACCCACCGTCCAAATTTTGTCGTTGCTCATACCGTTTGCCCAAAATGTATAGACGATAAATTAGAACCCCATTCCAAATGTAAATCTTGTGGTACACGTTGCGACAAATGTGACAAAACTGAGCTGTATGACGATGAAGACACGGGGCCGTGTCCCGGTACATGCGGACTTCGTGAAGTCACATTTGAAGGAACGGATACTGCTGAGAAATTTGGAAAGTGGCTCTTTTCTGATCAACACGCTTATTTTAAAGTCATTGCTCATAACATGAAGGGATATGATGGCTATTTTCTTTTGGAATATCTCATTGATCAATCTATAAGACCTGCCAAAATCATTTACAGCGGGTCAAAAATTATGTATATGACGTTGGAGCGAGATTTACATATCAAAGTGATTGACAGTCTCAACTTCCTACCTATGAAATTGTCACAACTTCCTAAAGCCTTTGATTTGAAAGAACTTAAAAAAGGGTGGTTCCCTCACTATTTTAATACTAAAGAAAACCAAAATTATGTGGGACCATACCCTGAGGCGAAATATTATGGAGATGCGTTTATGAGTGAGAAAGAAAGGAGTGAGTTGTGTGAGTGGCTGAGTCAGAACGAGAATGAGACGTTTGATTTTAGAAAAGAAATGTTAGAATATTGTAGGAGTGATGTGTCGATTCTGAGAGAAGCGTGTTTGAAATTTAGAGAGTTAATGATGCGTGCGACGGGTGAAGAAATAGAAGATGCGAATGATAAAGGGAAAATAGAAAAGAAATGGGTGGGTGCCGTGGATCCATTCGATTCCGTCACTATAGCCTCTGTCTGTATATAAAATTTTTTTTGTCTCATTCGTATACAACATACATATACTTATATACAACCATAAAAAAATGTATACAACCATTCTATTTAAGAATTTTAAGAGACATAATGACTAGATACAATCAAATACTAGGCACATTACCATACTAAAATATAAAAAGATAACAATGTACCATTGCTAACTAACAACTTAAAACATAAATACTCTTACAAACCTATATATATTCATATATGCATGTATATACTTATATACACACATATATAATTTATACAATAAAAAAAAAATGTATAAATATACTTTTGGCACAAATCCTAATCATCCCATTATTTGTGAATAGAAATATAAGTTGTTCAGTTTTAGACATTACACCAAATGAATTATTTATAGCTGTTGCTTTCTCAAATAATGTTTCTCGTATATCATTGTACATAGAGCAATCAAAAATAGCATGGCTTTCATCTTCAATACTGTCACAGAAAGGACATTTTCGATCAGAAATGCCTAATCTTTCATAACGCCCAGTTTCTAAACGTAAAGGGGCGACACCACATCGAAATTTACAAAATGCAGCACGATGGCGTGGGGGCAAAATAACAGTACAATACATTTCTGTCTCATAACTGGTTTTAAAGAGACGGTAAGTGCGTAACTTATTACCACCACTGTATGACCATTTTCAGAACTAAATTTTTAGAAGAAGAATGGAAGGTACAGTTGAATAGTGACGAAACCGAATGGTTTCCGGCCAAAAAAGTGGATGGTAAAATTACTGTTTTATGTGAGGGTGAATGGGTGGGAGAAAAAAGGTTAATTATTTCAAATAAAGAGTTTGTAAGGTCGTCCATTGCGAAGATTCCTCCCAGTGGTTATAATGAACAATATAGCAAGGTATCCATAGAATGGTTAGAGTGGAGGGCGCATCTCGACAATGTCCGTATTCAACACGCGTTGAATGACGGTGAAAAAACGATCCCTGGAACCCGCTACAAGTTAGACGGGTATTGTGAAGAAACAAATACGGTCTATGAATATCACGGATGTGTGTTTCATGGTTGCCCTATTTGTTTCCCAGAGGATCGTGAAGAGACGCGTCATCCACTCACGAACCAATCTCTGAGCGAGTTGTATGCCTTGACTATAAAAAAGAAAACTCACCTAGAAAGTTTAGGAATGAAGTACGTTTGTATTTGGGACCATGAATTTTTAAAAGAGAAAAAACAAAACCCTGATCTTCAAGCGTTCATTGGACAGTTTGACTTGACAGACAGACTAGACCCAAGCGAGAGTTTCTTCGGCGGTCGCACCAATGCCAGTCAACTCTACTATCAAACAAAAGAACACGAAGAAATCAAGTACGTGGATTTCACGAGCTTGTATCCTTGGGTCAACAAGTATTGTCGGTATCCCATGGGTCATCCTGAAATGATAACCAAAGATTTCGGAGACATGAATGATTATTTCGGTATTGCCAAAGTCAAGATCTTACCACCCCGAGGACTGTATCATCCAGTCCTCCGTATAGATCCAATGGTAAACTTAAATTTCCTTTATGTAGAACCTGTGCGGATACCGAGAATCGTGACTCATGTACGTGTTCCGATGACGAAAGGGTGTTGACTGGTACTTGGTGTACACCGGAGATTCAGACGGCGGTTAGGTTAGGTTACACAATTCAGAAAATATACGAAGTATACCACTGGAAGGAATCGACTCAATATGACCCGAAAACCAGAGAAGGGGGGCTATTTGCCAAATATATAGACACGTTTTTAAAGTTTAAACAGGAAGCGAGTGGCCCCCTGACTGGATTAAAACGAAAGAAGATGTTATGACTTATATCAAACAATACTTTGAGAAAGAGGGAGTTTCATTGGATCGGAAGAAAATTGCGAAAAACCCAGGCCTAAGAGCGCTGGCCAAGTTATGCCTCAATAGTTTCTGGGGGAAATTTGGCCAGAGACTCAATATGCGACAGACAGAGTTCTTTCACGAAAGTCAGGCCAATTTGTTCTTTCAATTATTTTCCGATCCAATGAAAACACCTCTTGACTTTAACATATTATCAAATGAAACAATACAGATTGAATGGATATACAAACAGGACTGTCAGCCCGAAGACAATAAGACCAATATCTATTTGGCCACCTTTACGACATGTTGGGCCAGACTCAAACTGTACAGTGTGTTAGAACAAATCGACAGACGCGTACTCTATTACGATACAGACAGTGTCATTTACGTAAGTAGACCCGGGGAATATGATCCACCTCTTGGGGACTACTTGGGTGAATTGACGGACGAGTTAGGGGGAGGAGAGCACATTGTAGAGTTTGTGTCTGGTGGCCCTAAAAACTACGCATACAAAACCAATAAAAACAATGAAACATGTAAGGTTAGAGGTTTCACATTGAATTACACAAATAGTCAACTGATAAACTTTAACAGTGTGAAACAGATAGTGACAGATCCCAAAAGTAATCCAAGTATAACGATAACTAATCCTCGAAAAATATGTAGAGATAAACGAAAACGAAAATTGTACAACAGAGAAGAAAACAAAAATTATCAAATGGTATATACCAAACGAAGAAGATTGGACAATTTTGATACTGTACCATACGGATTTTAAACATTGTATATAAAATATTGATGTATTGTATATTTGTCAATAGATGATTAGTTTTTTTGTCATTGATCAATTTTTTGTCATTGTCTGATTGATTTTTTGTCATTGTCTGATCCATTTTTTGTCATTGGTTGATTGATTTTTTGTAAGGTTTAAGCGTAATTTCATATAGATTACTGATTCATTTTTTGTCACTAGATGATCATTTTTTTGTCATTGGAAAATCAATTTTTTGTCAATAGATGATTAGTTTTTTTGTCATTGGTCAGTTTTTTGTCATTGTCTGATTGATTTTTTGTCATTGTCTGATCAATTTTTTGTCATTGTCTGATCAATTTTTGTATGTTTGCTTTACGTCATGACTTGTTTGATTTTAGTTAAATTAAAATATGTCTCATCTATGTGAATAAAATTGTAAGAATAAAAGCTCTTTTTTATCTATACTACCCAGATATACGTAAGAATATGAATACAAACGAAGATATTACACCCAGAGGGAAACGTTTATTCATTTACCCCATGACGAAGAGATTCGATCTAACGGGGAAAATGGCATTTGTTAGGTACCCGAGTACCTCAAGACGAAATTGTCTACTTCTGTCAGATGATTATTGTCTACATTATAATCATCGTTTCTATTGTTAATTTGTCCCTACAAAACGGGAGTAGCGAATTGTGGATCAGTTTGTTAAGTAGCTGTATAGGATACGCCCTCCCTAGTCCTAAACTGAAGAAATAATGAAATCTCTAGTACCTTTTAAACCCTGCTCCAGTATTTGTATCAGTGGTCAAACGGGAAGCGGAAAAACGCAATGGGTTTACAAGTTTTTAAAACATTTGCCTGATATGTACACTGATGACCCGCCATCTCAAATACTGTACTGCTACGGGATACATCAAGATGTATTTGATCATATGGAACGGACCATTCCCAATTTTTACAGTAAAGAAGGGCTGCCGTCAACAGAAGAACTGAACGACTTTACCCAGGACCGACGTCATAAACTGATTATCATTGACGATTTAATGCACCAAGTCATGCGAAACAAGGACATGGAATTGTTATTCACCCAGGGATGTCACCACAGAAAAATATCAGTGATATTAATAACTCAGAATCTATACCCGGGCGGGAAACACGCCAGAACCATTACCCTTAATACTTGGTATATGGTGTTGATGAAAAATGTAAGAGATATATCGCAAGTAGGCATTCTAGGTCGACAACTGTATCCTGGAAAATCCAAAGGATTTTTGAAAGCGTATGAAGACGCCCTGACACACGGTTACTTATTGGTCGACACTAGTCCTCATGCCAAAGACAAATACCGACTAAGAACGGATATCTTTCCCGGAGAATATCCTATTATATATCGGCTAACGTAAGAATAGCTATGGTGGAACTGATGAAACAGCAACGACATTTTCTACAACTATTAATACAGACTACGTCAGCGCAGAGAACAGCTTTATTACATACGATTACCAAAGACCAACTGAGAGCCTTAAGTCAAATTGCCTACAATATCCTCAAGTTTAAAATACCATTGACTCAGTCAGAGAAGAAGAGTCTTAAGCGTCAACGTCGTCTTGTTTACTCGTTGGTGAATAAAAAAATAGGATTTGAAGAGAAGAAGGTCGCGCTACGAGACAAACAGAGACTTGTATATACGTTAGTAAAATTAGCGTCAGACTGCTTGGACTCTGTGCTTCAGTAGTCATGGAAAAACTTGTGCTTATTCCTTACGAAAAATATCAGAGACTACAGAGAACTATAGAAGGATTCGGCGATCAATCCACGAATGAAGAAAAAAGGACAAAAATGTCCGTAAACGAAGAACCAAAACGAACCTCAAAAAGACCTCTTTCATCCTCTGGAATTCAAATGAAGAAGAAGAAAAGACCTAATGTAGCTCACCCACCCCCAGGAATACGTGATCAGACGAAACGTTCAATTGACTGGATTTCGTATTAAAAACAAAGACATTTTTCTTTATTTTTCAATTTTATTATGTCTATATATCTTCAAATAAAATACAAATAAACTTACACTTATTGTTTGTTTTTATTTACAAAGTCACACACTTCGCATATAGTCACTTTCTATATTATTCATTTCACAAGTATGGCCCTGGCTTCGTTAATGTTGAAAATTTCCGGAAAAGTGGCATACATGATCAACGTCACGCTTTCTGGTAGGGCGGTGGTAAATTTCAATTCTAGGCGGAGGTGTCCTCGTCTCTTACTGTTGAACGTATAGAAAGGATCGATATTCAATAAGTAGAAGCAAAATCCCTTCTTATATTCTTCCGAGGTGATATTAATGTCCCTTCTATGCTGGGTGAGCGTTCTATAACAGTCAATATACTGGCCCGAAGCGTAGTTGGGTTGTAGAGGTTGTGTGGGGATGGCTTGACCGTCAATGTATAGACCCAATGAGTTGAGATTGTAATGTTGAAAATTAAAAGGGTTCTTGGCATAGTCTCCGTTGTACGCTGCACTAGACACCAGTCCAACAATCAGTTTACTGGGTACGAGACCTTGAAACATGTCATCCGCATTGAAACTATATTGCCCCGCGGCTACAGACACTGTTTTTATATCTGATCGAAGGTAGGGGTATGAGGCAGGTTCATCTCGAATCATTTTCTCATTGGCAAGTAACATGGCGTTCGAAGGTTTTATTACGCATAATCTGAAACGTGCATCAACTATTTGGACTTTGTAATCGGGGGTTAGTGCATCGCTAATAATTCCGAATGAACTATGTCCTTGCCACAGTTTTAATCCTATCGATACGCCATTCATGAGCAGTCGAGGTTGTTGAAATATGTCCACATGTAACGGTCCTTCCATATCGATAATTGCCCCGCCCATGGTCTTCTTATATCTCTTATATAACCCTACATTAGATCCAGATTTGGCATCATTAGTGTCCACATCATTTGTATCTTTGTAAAAGAACTGCGTGGTCAATGCCCCCTTTTGTTCGTTTTCGTTAGAGTTCAATATAGTGTCAATATAGGCCTTATACGGGTAGTTGGTCCCTGTATGTGGCAATGGTGTTTGTTGAAATGTCACGTCTACTTGCCGAAAGATCGAATTTAGGAATAGGTTCACTGGAGCAAATACTTCAGTGTCTGCAGGGTTTGATTTATCTCCCTTAACGACCTTTGCTTTTACGCTCAATACGCTTCTTCTAAGATCGACATAATATGCCGATTGGCCCGGTATGTTGAATTCTAGCACCGACGTATCCGCGACTTGATTCACGGGTCGAAAGTCGATCCATTCTCTAGAGATGATAGACGGGTCAGTAGGGGACGGGACAAACAATGACAAATGTTCTTGGTGATAATCTTGACCAGCCATGATTAAAAGGCGTTTTCTGGTGAATACTCCAATCTGGGACGCTTTATTGCGGTTGTTTGAGAGGTCTTCTTACGCTTTTTGCCAGCGCTATTCTTATACTTTTCACCAGCGCTATTCTTACGCTCACGATCGATTTCCGATTGTGCAATTGCATTGGCCTGCGCTACGGGCGTTACAAGGTTTACGGTAGGTGTTTCTGTTTGCTTGTTCATTTCGGCAATCTTTCGTTTATGTCTGCCGCTCCCTATAAAATACCGTCCGAGGTGATCGGGCTGAACGTACCCATCCCTCATATCTTTCAAGTGTTGGTATAAGACTTGCGGGTCTGGGTTGAACGGTACCCATTTTTGTTGTTTGTAATCATATACTTCTATCGAGCCCATGATTTCTTGAAGTGTAGGAGACAATGTAGCTCGTTGGTCGCAAATGTGACTAAATTCAAATGTTCGTCTCGTAGAAACAGTCGTATTGCCGTCAGTTGAGAAACGGTCACTGGCTTATAAATAAGTTGATTGTACTCTGTAGTGAGCAACTTCTTATATCTCGAATTGACTTCTACGTTTCTCAGTACGGGTATGAGCGTATTTCTTACGTAAGACTCTTCAACCAAATCACAGCACAAGTACAATCGTTTTGACTTCGGTGTAAAATCGCAGTTCAGGGTAATTTCTGTTAAGGCGCAAGACCACTGTCCATCTAAATGATACGACTTCGGTAGTTGAATCCAACGGGTTGTTTTCTTACGTATGTCGAGAGAATCTTGACTATTGAGATAGAGGTAGAAGCTGTCCATGTTTATTTTTCTTTGTTTCCTTAGTCCTTCTTACGCGTATAAAGTTCCAACTCTATCAGTGTAGGGTACACGATATCATCAATCTGTTTCATCGATTTCACTCCCGTAATGACCACTTTTCCACTTTGAAAACAGCAAAAATTGACATTTTTTACTTTGAAATTGGCGGCTGGAAAGAGTTCAGGTTCGTAAACGGCGGTAACTCTATCTTTCACCAATTGTTCCAAGTCCAGATCATCGCTCAAGGCGTGTGTGGCGGAGAGAGTGATCCATTTCACTTTTGTGAGGTGAGCTGGGTACCCCATTCGCTGCAACCGTCTTGCATATTGCCTCAATCTCTGACGTCCTTCTGCCGGACATGTCACTTTTCCGTTGCAGTTAATGACCCCGTTGGCAAAAATCAAACAGTTACCACCTATCGTTTTATGCTGCCATATCAGTCCTGGAAATGTTTTTGGGTCGAACCTTACATTGGTTATACGGTAGCATAGTTTTTTCAAGTCGATCGGGCATCCGATATTGGCGCTAAACACTGTATTAGTGATATACATGATGTTGTCTCTTCGGTGTCTATAGCACAAATGTGAAAAACTGAGGAGAGTCAGGTTAATATAGTGAGAGGGTCACGTGACTTTGTCTATGAATAGTTGATGACGTCATTTTCCGGGATCCAGCTATCGTACTGTTTAGGCCAGTGTAACCAACGTACTAAAACTTCTTTCCGTTTATTTCTCACCCTTTTCTTTAGAATTTTTTCAATGTGGTACTCGGTTGTTGCGTCCACCGTCACAGCTTGCAGCTCTTGATTATTGAATGTTCCTTTGACAGCTTGTCCGTCCCAATCTTTTAACTTATAAACAGAAATACCTTCACGTTTGAAACGGGTATCCACCTTGAAAATTTCACCTGTCCATTTTTGAGAATATTCGCGATCAAATATACCTCGAATGTGGGAAAGACGAACGGTTTGGCCGATTTTAAATTTGTACCTCTCTGTCGGTTTTAGATTTCTTTTATTTCTCAGTAAATATTGTTGCAGCCGGCTTTCGCCTTCATTTTGTAGGGAAATACTGTCAGGGGCAGCGCCTAAACTACGGTGTACTGTCGCATTGTAGCTATGGACCATATCTTGTAAGACGTCAATATACCTCTTGGACCTTTTCTTTAACAGGTATCGGAATATCTTGTGTTTCAAGGTTTTGATAAACCGTTCGGCGTAATTGGCCTTTGTCTCTGTATTGTACGCATAAAAGTGATGAATATTGAGACTAGCTAAATATTTGTTGACATCCTTTGATCGAAATTCCATACCCAAGTCGCTCCGGACTGTATTTGGTTTCCTTGGACCTGTTAAAATGTGTTGAAGTGCACGGGTCACATCTGTACCTTTTTTACTTTTTATGGAGCGAGCGTGAGCAAAACGTGAGAAAATATCTATTGTCACTAAAACGTACTTGTGATCGTCATTGTCTTTGGACAAATCAACCATGTCCATCAGGTCCATATCCCAATGACTGTCTATACCATTTACAATCACTCTTGAGCGCGGAAACTTTCGTCTCACGCCTCGTGTCAGTGAATAAGATTCTTGATCTTGCAACCATTTTCTAATACGGTGTCTACCGATTTTAAATTTTCCCTCTGTCTTGATAAACTGGTACAATTTTTCGGGACCCAGAAAACTGGCTGGGGACTTGGGTTAAAGTATAAAGAAGACAAATATTGTTTCCAATCCGACATTGTTTTATTTACAAAATAGAGCAAAATACATTCTTACAACAATACATGTATAATTTACAAAATAACATTTAAATGTATATACGCAGTACATTTGTAATTCTCTGTTTACAAAAACAACATTTTCCTTCTTCACGAAATCGATTCCCACAACATGAGCATAACGTGTGTCCGCAAGGTATAAGCGCAATCGATTTTGTCTCAATTGTACATATAGTACACATTATATCTACATCATCTAGGGCCACTCTTTCCTCAGTCCACCATCTACGTAAATCATCTATCAAAGCACCTATCATAAACAAGAGTCCAAACATAGTTGTATATCTGATTCGGTACTTAAATAGACGTCCTCAGCCAATCACATCGACACTCTTAGAAGGTATGCATACCATTCGGATATAGACGCAATGAGGTGACCATTTTTCGTGTTCGGTCCAAGGCTCGTCCGAGGGTTCCCAACAAGCTACATTCACTCCGCATGAAAAGCATGTCACTTTGTCCGCAGTGCCAGTATAGTAAAAACCGGCTTTAGCCAATGCTTCTTTGGTCGGTCTTATTTGTTTTGACCAATATTCAAACGTGTATAGTCGATCTTCATAATACATCAAATTAGGCTTGGTGAATCTGTTGACGATTATAGAATTGCTCTGGTCCATACTATCGGTTTGGTGTCTTTTATTGAAGTGAAGGTAACGTGTAGAATGTTCTTATATAATTCGTAAATGTCTTACTCTTGTCTACCTAAAAGTTAACATCTAATATTGACAACTGGAAATGTTGTTCTATGTAGGGATCTTCAGGTCCTAAATGAAATGATATACATCCTCCATTTTTCCAATCATGTATGAGGTTCACTACTCTTACGTTTGTTATGACGTATCTATACCACTCTGCTATGGTGAATACTTTAATACTAATACGTACATGGTACTTGCTAGATAACTTCTTTAAAGACTCTTTAAATGTTTCAAACGTGTCTTCTTTGCATAGCCACTGCTGAATACACACTTTAGTTTTCAAGTTCATTTTCCTACATGAATCGTATAAGGCTGCTTTAAACAACTCATAATCAACTATATATTTCAAAGATATGTATGGCTCTTCTACCATGTGATGGTAAATCAAATTACAGATGTCCTCTGGTAAAACGTCCATCACTGTTAACAACGTGCAATGTATTAGACCCTTCACGTAATTAAATAGTCTCTTATGTCTATTTTTTTTTGTTATTTTTAGAAATGGATCGTCATTGGTTGCTATTTTTACTTCACCAATTCATGAAATCGTTAGGGTTACATTCAGAGCACGTTAAAAATCCCAACATATTCATGTGTGGGAGATATTTAATCCGTTACCTAGGTAAAGCTAAGGATTAATGTAAACATTGGCCAGCTCCTTTTATGGGGCTATCTTAATCCGATCTCAAGTCAACCAATATTGACGTATAAATGGTACTGGAGCAACGAAGTCGTGTATGAACTTGACCATTCATGTCCACTAACGATCTATGATGTGTCATTATATCAAACCCGTGGGGGATGGGTGGGGTGTGGTCACAATGTACTAGGGCAACATTAAAGGGATTAACTTTGGACGCTTGAAAGGACCATTGTTCGCATTTCCGTCCCTAAATCAATATCGCTATTGTTCAATCGCTAAAAATAGATCGTCTATTGTTAACGCGGGTGGCCTAGGCCTATGAACTGATATTACAGTTGCACTAGAGTCACTCGAAGGTAGGACGTTGAGCAGTCAACATCTTAAAGGTGAGTATTATAGTATTTAGATATATTATTTGATATTTCAAAGTATTCATCATTATTAGTGTTTGATTCTATTATTGTTATAATGGATGTTCTAGATATTTAATCATTGATATTATAATTATTATCATTATTTTATTATTATTATTGATATATCTATTATTAATATATCATTGTCTGAGATCGAATGGAAGTGACCCTCAATTTCCGCGAGTAGATCACAGATCCAGTATACAAGTCACCTCTGTATACTCTAAATATAGACCAATGATGTCATTCTAAAAATAGATCGATGATGTCATTCTAAAATTAGATCATTCTAAAATTAGAAACCAATATGGCCGCCGCACATGCGCACACCCCTTAAACGCTTATATGTAAATGAGATACTATAAATAGTAACTAGGTCAACAAAATGGCCGACTATTACGTCATCTTTGTTTACACGCAAACCGACCCACTTACTACTAATAGTCTATACGCTATTTTCACGAAAAAAAGGAGACATATTTCCGGGGATTAGAATCCATCGGACTTGAAAGGTGGTCTCCATGATATGTTCCGGGAAGTGTTAGAGGAGGCCCGGGGCGATTTGCGGGGAACGACTTAGGGCGGGTAGTGATCCATCACGAAGGACTGCATGATCCGATTGTTGTTCCCCTTCAACCCTGGGACCAGTTAAATGCGGACAAAGTAATGGAGACCATCGAGAAGGTATTAAATAGTAATCAGGAGCTCTCCGTCAATGACAGTTTTAAAATTTCTATTGGTTCCATCGAGTTGCCGAAGGGAGGAGCCAGACGCAGAATTACCCGGATTAAAGGGAAAAGAACTCGCTCCATTTGAAAAAGTCTGTCGTTACCATCGAAAATAATGACCAGTTGTGTATGGCCAGGGCAATTGGCGTTAGTTGGGCCAAACTGAAAAGATGTACCCCCGAAGAATGGAAAGAAGTAACAAAAAAGAGAGAGGGGAAAAGTAATATGACATTGGCGCTGGAACACCAAAAAGTCCCGAAAAGTTATTACGAAGATCTTTGCAGAAAAAATCTGAAACAACAAGGACAGTTGGCGGTGACATTATGTCAGATGGCGGGTGTACCGACAGACCGACCAGCCGGCTTAAATGATGTGGAGGCGTTTGAAGAACTCCTTGGGGTGCGCGTGATGGTGGTCAGCGCAAGGCTGGGTAACAAATTCATCACCAGTCCCAGTAGCGACCAAAGACCATGCGTCTACATTTATCACGTAGACGATGACCACTTTCACGCCATAACAAGCATCACGGGTTCTTCAGCGCCATCTACTTTTGCGAAAAATGTCTCGTACATTATAATAACCGGGAAAAACACGAATGCGAAACGACATGTCGAGTCTGTAAGACATCTCCTTGTCCCGAAACAGACTCTGCCATCACGTGCGAGGACTGTAACATGACATGTCGGTCGGAGGGATGTTACACTCAACATAAGGAAACACCAATATATAAAAACGGAAAGAGGAAAGGTCAACCCAGTGGTCTTTCCGAATGCGATAAATGGTGGAGATGTACAGGATGTTACAAAGTGGTGAGAAAGGACAAGAGGAATATAGAAGACCACCAGTGCGGAGAATACCAGTGTACATCTTGTAATAAATATGTCATGGATGATCATAAGTGTTATTTGAGAGCTACCCCTGCCAAAGAACAATTTATTCCGAAATTTATATTTTTTGATTTTGAATGCAGTCAGGATGATATAGCGATGTGTGAAGAGGGATACCACCCCTTGAAGAAACACCATTGTAAAGACTGTGAATCACAAAAGGTATGTACATCTTGCTCCAAATGTCAAAACTGTAAATCTTCATGGTGCGGGAAAGCCACCCACCGTCCAAATTTTGTCGTTGCTCATACCGTTTGCCCAAAATGTATAGACGATAAATTAGAACCCCATTCCAAATGTAAATCTTGTGGTACACGTTGCGACAAATGTGACAAAACTGAGCTGTATGACGATGAAGACACGGGCCGTGTCCCGGTACATGCGGACTTCGTGAAGTCACATTTGAAGGAACGGATACTGCTGAGAAATTTGGAAAGTGGCTCTTTTCTGATCAACACGCTTATTTTAAAGTCATTGCTCATAACATGAAGGGATATGATGGCTATTTTCTTTTGGAATATCTCATTGATCAATCTATAAGACCTGCCAAAATCATTTACAGCGGGTCAAAAATTATGTATATGACGTTGGAGCGAGATTTACATATCAAAGTGATTGACAGTCTCAACTTCCTACCTATGAAATTGTCACAACTTCCTAAAGCCTTTGATTTGAAAGAACTTAAAAAAGGGTGGTTCCCTCACTATTTTAATACTAAAGAAAACCAAAATTATGTGGGACCATACCCTGAGGCGAAATATTATGGAGATGCGTTTATGAGTGAGAAAGAAAGGAGTGAGTGGCTGAGTTTTTTTTAAAAGAAATGTTAGAATATTGTAGGAGTGATGTGTCGATTCTGAGAGAAGCGTGTTTGAAATTTAGAGAGTTAATGATGCGTGCGACGGGTGAAGAAATAGAAGATGCGAATGATAAAGGGAAAATAGAAAAGAAATGGGTGGGTGCCGTGGATCCATTCGATTCCGTCACTATAGCCTCTGTCTGTATATATATATAAACTTTATTTTTGTCTCATTTCATACATACATATACTTATATACAACCATAAAAAAATGTATACAACCATTATTTTAAGAAATAAATACAATAAATACTAGGCACATTACCATACTAAAATATAAAAAGATAACAATGTACCATTGCTAACTAACAACTTAAAACATAAATACTCTTACAAACCTATATATATTCATATATGCATGTATATACTTATATACACACATATATACAAATATACATAGCTGACAGAATCAACATATTTCTTGTGAAATAAATAAATTAATTATTTACAAATAAATAAAAGACGACGTTGTAAAATAATAAAACAGGTTTTGGCACAAATCCTAATCATCCCATTATTTGTGAATAGAAATATAAGTTGTTCAGTTTTAGACATTACACCAAATGAATTATTTATAGCTGTTGCTTTCTCAAATAATGTTTCTCGTATATCATTGTACATAGAGCAATCAAAAATAGCATGGCTTTCATCTTCAATACTGTCACAGAAAGGACATTTTCGATCAGAAATGCCTAATCTTTCATAACGCCCAGTTTCTAAACGTAAAGGGGCGACACCACATCGAAATTTACAAAATGCAGCACGATGGCGTGGGGGCAAAATAACAGTACAATACATTTCTGTCTCATAACTGGTTTTAAAGAGACGGTAAGTGCGTAACTTATTACCACCACTGTATGACCATTTTCAGAACTAAATTTTTAGAAGAAGAATGGAAGGTACAGTTGAATAGTGACGAAACCGAATGGTTTCCGGCCAAAAAAGTGGATGGTAAAATTACTGTTTTATGTGAGGGTGAATGGGTGGGAGAAAAAAGGTTAATTATTTCAAATAAAGAGTTTGTAAGGTCGTCCATTGCGAAGATTCCTCCCAGTGGTTATAATGAACAATATAGCAAGGTATCCATAGAATGGTTAGAGTGGAGGCGCATCTCGACAATGTCCGTATTCAACACGCGTTGAATGACGGTGAAAAAACGATCCCTGGAACCCGCTACAAGTTAGACGGGTATTGTGAAGAAACAAATACGGTCTATGAATATCACGGATGTGTGTTTCATGGTTGCCCTATTTGTTTCCCAGAGGATCGTGAAGAGACGCGTCATCCACTCACGAACCAATCTCTGAGCGAGTTGTATGCCTTGACTATAAAAAAGAAAACTCACCTAGAAAGTTTAGGAATGAAGTACGTTTGTATTTGGGACCATGAATTTTTAAAAGAGAAAAAACAAAACCCTGATCTTCAAGCGTTCATTGGACAGTTTGACTTGACAGACAGACTAGACCCAAGCGAGAGTTTCTTCGGCGGTCGCACCAATGCCAGTCAACTCTACTATCAAACAAAAGAACACGAAGAAATCAAGTACGTGGATTTCACGAGCTTGTATCCTTGGGTCAACAAGTATTGTCGGTATCCCATGGGTCATCCTGAAATGATAACCAAAGATTTCGGAGACATGAATGATTATTTCGGTATTGCCAAAGTCAAGATCTTACCACCCCGAGGACTGTATCATCCAGTCCTCCCGTATAGATCCAATGGTAAACTTAAATTTCCTTTATGTAGAACCTGTGCGGATACCGAGAATCGTGACTCATGTACGTGTTCCGATGACGAAAGGGTGTTGACTGGTACTTGGTGTACACCGGAGATTCAGACGGCGGTTAGGTTAGGTTACACAATTCAGAAAATATACGAAGTATACCACTGGAAGGAATCGACTCAATATGACCCGAAAACCAGAGAAGGGGGGCTATTTGCCAAATATATAGACACGTTTTTAAAGTTTAAACAGGAAGCGAGTGGCCCCCCTGACTGGATTAAAACGAAAGAAGATGTTATGACTTATATCAAACAATACTTTGAGAAAGAGGGAGTTTCATTGGATCGGAAGAAAATTGCGAAAAACCCAGGCCTAAGAGCGCTGGCCAAGTTATGCCTCAATAGTTTCTGGGGGAAATTTGGCCAGAGACTCAATATGCGACAGACAGAGTTCTTTCACGAAAGTCAGGCCAATTTGTTCTTTCAATTATTTTCCGATCCAATGAAAACACCTCTTGACTTTAACATATTATCAAATGAAACAATACAGATTGAATGGATATACAAACAGGACTGTCAGCCCGAAGACAATAAGACCAATATCTATTTGGCCACCTTTACGACATGTTGGGCCAGACTCAAACTGTACAGTGTGTTAGAACAAATCGACAGACGCGTACTCTATTACGATACAGACAGTGTCATTTACGTAAGTAGACCCGGGGAATATGATCCACCTCTTGGGGACTACTTGGGTGAATTGACGGACGAGTTAGGGGGAGGAGAGCACATTGTAGAGTTTGTGTCTGGTGGCCCTAAAAACTACGCATACAAAACCAATAAAAACAATGAAACATGTAAGGTTAGAGGTTTCACATTGAATTACACAAATAGTCAACTGATAAACTTTAACAGTGTGAAACAGATAGTGACAGATCCCAAAAGTAATCCAAGTATAACGATAACTAATCCTCGAAAAATATGTAGAGATAAACGAAAACGAAAATTGTACAACAGAGAAGAAAACAAAAATTATCAAATGGTATATACCAAACGAAGAAGATTGGACAATTTTGATACTGTACCATACGGATTTTAAACATTGTATATAAAATATTGATGTATTGTATATTTGTCAATAGATGATTAGTTTTTTTTGTCATTGATCAATTTTTTGTCATTGTCTGATTGATTTTTTGTCATTGTCTGATCCATTTTTTGTCATTGGTTGATTGATTTTTTATAATGTTTAAGCGTAATTTCATATAGATTACTGATTCATTTTTTGTCACTAGATGATCAATTTTTTGTCATTGGAAAATCAATTTTTTGTCAATAGATGATTAGCTTTTTGTCATTGTCTGATCAATTTTTTGTCATTGTCTGATCAATTTTTTGTATGTTTGCTTTACGTCATGACTTGTTTGATTTTAGTTAAATTAAAATATGTCTCATCTATGTGAATAAAATTGTAAGAATAAAAGCTCTTTTTTATCTATACTACCCAGATATACGTAAGAATATGAATACAAACGAAGATATTACACCCGAGAGGGAAACGTTTATTCATTTACCCCATGACGAAGAGATTCGATCTAACGGGGAAAAGTGGCATTTGTTAGGTACCCGAGTACCTCAAGACGAAATTGTCTACTTCTGTCAGATGATTATTGTCTACATTATAATCATCGTTTCTATTGTTAATTTGTCCCTACAAAACGGGAGTAGCGAATTGTGGATCAGTTTGTTAAGTAGCTGTATAGGATACGCCCTCCCTAGTCCTAAACTGAAGAAATAATGAAATCTCTAGTACCTTTTAAACCCTGCTCCAGTATTTGTATCAGTGGTCAAACGGGAAGCGGAAAAACGCAATGGGTTTACAAGTTTTTAAAACATTTGCCTGATATGTACACTGATGACCCGCCATCTCAAATACTGTACTGCTACGGGATACATCAAGATGTATTTGATCATATGGAACGGACCATTCCCAATTTTTACAGTAAAGAAGGGCTGCCGTCAACAGAAGAACTGAACGACTTTACCCAGGACCGACGTCATAAACTGATTATCATTGACGATTTAATGCACCAAGTCATGCGAAACAAGGACATGGAATTGTTATTCACCCAGGGATGTCACCACAGAAAAATATCAGTGATATTAATAACTCAGAATCTATACCCGGGCGGGAAACACGCCAGAACCATTACCCTTAATACTTGGTATATGGTGTTGATGAAAAATGTAAGAGATATATCGCAAGTAGGCATTCTAGGTCGACAACTGTATCCTGGAAAATCCAAAGGATTTTTGAAAGCGTATGAAGACGCCCTGACACACGGTTACTTATTGGTCGACACTAGTCCTCATGCCAAAGACAAATACCGACTAAGAACGGATATCTTTCCCGGAGAATATCCTATTATATATCGGCTAACGTAAGAATAGCTATGGTGGAACTGATGAAACAGCAACGACATTTTCTACAACTATTAATACAGACTACGTCAGCGCAGAGAACAGCTTTATTACATACGATTACCAAAGACCAACTGAGAGCCTTAAGTCAAATTGCCTACAATATCCTCAAGTTTAAAATACCATTGACTCAGTCAGAGAAGAAGAGTCTTAAGCGTCAACGTCGTCTTGTTTACTCGTTGGTGAATAAAAAAATAGGATTTGAAGAGAAGAAGGTCGCGCTACGAGACAAACAGAGACTTGTATATACGTTAGTAAAATTAGCGTCAGACTACTTGGACTCTGTGCTTCAGTAGTCATGGAAAAACTTGTGCTTATTCCTTACGAAAAATATCAGAGACTACAGAGAACTATAGAAGGATTCGGCGATCAATCCACGAATGAAGAAAAAAGGACAAAAATGTCCGTAAACGAAGAACCAAAACGAACCTCAAAAAGACCTCTTTCATCCTCTGGAATTCAAATGAAGAAGAAGAAAAGACCTAATGTAGCTCACCCACCCCCAGGAATACGTGATCAGACGAAACGTTCAATTGACTGGATTTCGTATTAAAAACAAAGACATTTTTCTTTATTTTTCAATTTTATTATGTCTATATATCTTCAAATAAAATACAAATAAACTTACACTTATTGTTTGTTTTTATTTACAAAGTCACACACTTCGCATATAGTCACTTTCTATATTATTCATTTCACAAGTATGGCCCTGGCTTCGTTAATGTTGAAAATTTCCGGAAAAGTGGCATACATGATCAACGTCACGCTTTCTGGTAGGGCGGTGGTAAATTTCAATTCTAGGCGGAGGTGTCCTCGTCTCTTACTGTTGAACGTATAGAAAGGATCGATATTCAATAAGTAGAAGCAAAATCCCTTCTTATATTCTTCCGAGGTGATATTAATGTCCCTTCTATGCTGGGTGAGCGTTCTATAACAGTCAATATACTGGCCCGAAGCGTAGTTGGGTTGTAGAGGTTGTGTGGGGATGGCTTGACCGTCAATGTATAGACCCAATGAGTTGAGATTGTAATGTTGAAAATTAAAAGGGTTCTTGGCATAGTCTCCGTTGTACGCTGCACTAGACACCAGTCCAACAATCAGTTTACTGGGTACGAGACCTTGAAACATGTCATCCGCATTGAAACTATATTGCCCCGCGGCTACAGACACTGTTTTTATATCTGATCGAAGGTAGGGGTATGAGGCAGGTTCATCTCGAATCATTTTCTCATTGGCAAGTAACATGGCGTTCGAAGGTTTTATTACGCATAATCTGAAACGTGCATCAACTATTTGGACTTTGTAATCGGGGGTTAGTGCATCGCTAATAATTCCGAATGAACTATGTCCTTGCCACAGTTTTAATCCTATCGATACGCCATTCATGAGCAGTCGAGGTTGTTGAAATATGTCCACATGTAACGGTCCTTCCATATCGATAATTGCCCCGCCCATGGTCTTCTTATATCTCTTATATAACCCTACATTAGATCCAGATTTGGCATCATTAGTGTCCACATCATTTGTATCTTTGTAAAAGAACTGCGTGGTCAATGCCCCCTTTTGTTCGTTTTCGTTAGAGTTCAATATAGTGTCAATATAGGCCTTATACGGGTAGTTGGTCCCTGTATGTGGCAATGGTGTTTGTTGAAATGTCACGTCTACTTGCCGAAAGATCGAATTTAGGAATAGGTTCACTGGAGCAAATACTTCAGTGTCTGCAGGGTTTGATTTATCTCCCTTAACGACCTTTGCTTTTACGCTCAATACGCTTCTTCTAAGATCGACATAATATGCCGATTGGCCCGGTATGTTGAATTCTAGCACCGACGTATCCGCGACTTGATTCACGGGTCGAAAGTCGATCCATTCTCTAGAGATGATAGACGGGTCAGTAGGGGACGGGACAAACAATGACAAATGTTCTTGGTGATAATCTTGACCAGCCATGATTAAAAGGCGTTTTCTGGTGAATACTCCAATCTGGGACGCTTTATTGCGGTTGTTTGAGAGGTCTTCTTACGCTTTTTGCCAGCGCTATTCTTATACTTTTCACCAGCGCTATTC
>CM037777.1:107586250-107619299 GCA_021229015.1 Solen grandis | reverse complement strand
ACTACAAAAGTATGATAACTCCACCTGGAAACGTTATCTTTATCAAAACTTAACCAAAATTTCTAAGTTAAAAAGGGCAATAATTTGTAACATATTCCATCAAGAGTTATCTACCATGAAAGTATGATACCCCTAAACATATTAAAGATGTTTCAAATCAATCCCATGCCTGGATACTGAGATATTAGCATGAAAGTACCTTGCATGCAAAACTTAAACCAAAATTTCTAAGTTACAAAGGGCAATAATTTGTAACATATTCCATCAAGAGTTATCTACCATGAAAGTATGATACCCCTAAACATATTAAAGATGTTTCAAATCAATCGCATGCCTGGATACTGAGATATAAGCATGAGAGTATCTTGCATGCAAAACTTTAACCAAAATTTCTAAGTTAAAAAGGGGCCATAATTTGTAATATATTCTATCAAGTC
The DNA here is from genome assembly GCA_021229015.1 of Solen grandis. Taxonomy (NCBI): domain Eukaryota; kingdom Metazoa; phylum Mollusca; class Bivalvia; order Adapedonta; family Solenidae; genus Solen; species Solen grandis. Next base: position 107,618,862 of record CM037777.1, on the reverse strand, counting down.
AATACCATGAATGCTTATTGAGATACAAACTAGATGGTAGCTTGCACGCAAAACTTTAGCCAAATTTTCTATTGCATGCAAAACTTTAACCAAAATTTCTAAGTTAAAAAGGGGCCATAATTCATATCAAATTCAGTCAAGAGTTATCTACCTTGGTTGTCTGATGCCCCTGAACATATTTATAAACTTTCAAGTCAATACCATAAACGGTTATTGAGATATAAGGTTGATAGTTACTTGCACGCAAAACTTTAACCCGACGCCGACGCCAGGGCGACTACAATAGCTCTTATATTCTTCGAATAGTCGAGCTAAAAATGCACAACAATCTTCTTTTTTATATTTTTTTTAATCATTTTATTACAGAAGATGTCACAACACATAACGAATGAAAACTCTGCATAGAGGCGTAAGCGGTAAAAAAATATTATGAATGAATATGTGTGTCGTTCGGCAGTGGCGCGCTGTACATGAAGTGTAGCAATTTGAATACCTCTGGCATGTAATTTGTCCTTGGTAAATCGAATAGGGATTTCAATGAAAAAAAAACAAAAAACATAGTGTTTAGCCCTCACAGTAATATGGTACAATAGCAACACGATCCATTTGATGCGGAAAATCAGTAAAACATTTTCAAATTTCAAGCCACGTGACTTTCTGCTTTACCTTTTTCAGGTTATGCTTAACGTGACATTAGGACTTTCAGCTCAGTCCTTTGATTAGTATTTTGATACGATGACCATAACAAAAAGCTGCTTACACAAATCTTCGGTGCTTAGAAAACTTAATATTGTTAATAAGTTTTGTATTAAATAAAGAAAATGTGTCTAGAGTTTAAAACGTGTGTATGAGAAGGGGACATTGATCACATGTGAATTAGCATTAAAATTAGGTCAACAATAACACTAACCTGAAAGCATATTGAATGAATGCTTATTCCTCCTTATGAAATCACTGATCTGTAACACCGATAAAATAGGTCTACCGTCCGTGGTTACAGCACCTTGGTAGCGAGCGGTCGTGGGTTTGTCCCCAACCGCGACACAAGTCGTTAAAATTGTACTGGTAGCTCCCTGCTTTGCGCTCAACATAGATACGGGTCAGTTCCAGGACTGAATATTTAACCTGGCGAATTTATGGATAGAATCTGTATGAAAGCCATTGGACAACATCCGTTCCCAGTGACCGAGTGGTTAGAGCCTTTTCCTGGGTAGCAGGAGGTCGTCGTTTCGATTCTCGACCGCGACATACTAAGGTCGTTAAAATGGCACTGGTAGCTCCCTGAATGGTATAGTCTCCAAAAGACTGAATTGTTTTTGGTGGCACGTTCCTATCAACAAACAAACAATATCGTATCAAACCAGCCAAACACACATTGATAATACCATGCACACATTTAATTTTGGTTATATTAAGCCACCTATGCGTACACGATGGTACTTCATACTCAAAAAGCTGTTTCCGGTTTCGTATAATCATCACAAAATTATTTTCTTTTATTTAACACGTTACTAGTGACGTAGATGCCTACATATACGCCGAATACAATTCGTTTCGGGAGGTAGATAAAATAAAAAAAATATTTTAATGCGAAAAATGATATAAAAATAAAATAATGCTTACCCGGGTAAGGCATAATTATATACGATCTTTTTCGGGAATGCAAAGATTAAAAGTTAGAAAAAAGGTTTTATTTAGATCTGCAATGGGTTGATATATGAATTTTATTTTCGTTAGTTTACTTATGATTAAAGATGTATGCACTGTATGTTCGTTTAACACGATTTCCAATATAACCAAGGACATCCGAAGCTTGTCTACATCGCGGTTTTCTTTTAAAATGTCATAACCTCCTGAATATCGTGATATTTTAAGAATGAAGACCCGTTCTCCCATTTGAAAATAAAATCTACTAATCAAAATCAATACCGTGTATCGGTCTGAAATGTTGGAAAAACTGTTATATATTAACAATTCGTGGCGATTTCGAATGTTTGATCATTACTGTTTGGATCTCCTATTTCTATATATTTTATTTTTTTATTATCTAACAATATCTAATCGATTAAAGAAAATTGAAAGTATTGGTTTCACCAAATAAGCAATGTAGACAAAGTAGTACCGCAGCACCGCGAGACCTTGCAGCCACGCTCTCTTTGGCGTCAGAAGACTCCTACCATACCATTCGACGATGGTTGATCCTGATGATTGTTGTTCCTGTATCAATATCCACTCCAGAAAGGTCGTATTCGACTATGCGTCGAGTACATAGGAAGTATCATCGGAATCGAACGAATGAGTGGGCTGAACTTGAACATTTATCGAAAGCGAGAGCTGGACATTGTAGACACTTTTACTAACAGGAAACCACGACGTCTTGATTTTCATTTTTGTTTTCAAAAGGTGTAAAATGATGCGAAACCGTAAGAGATTATCTCCACCCTTACTATTTCCACTTTAGAATCACAAAAGGAACTGTTCTGCCCCTGGTTACAGCCGAATTACATTATTCCACGTCACGCGCGTGTATTCTATATACAAGCTTATTGTGTTGAACTCGAACAGCTGGATTAAATGTGTTTGATGCAACTTTATTGAATTGTATAAGACATACACAAGTAGCCGTTATTTTCAGTTTTCTTGGTGTTAGATTATAAAAAAATAATTCGTTCACAGTCCGTTCATTCATGTTTTGTTTGATTTTATAATCGCGATCTACAATCAGTATAGGTCTGATAAGTGGCATTTTCATGAGCTCGTTTGGTAGATATTGGTATAAAATAGCAATTCATGTCAGATCCTATTTATTTTATTATATCTTATACACATGTACTGACCAATGCAGACATGAAGAGCACGTGGAAAATATTAGACATGATTTGCTGAAAAAAAAATCCACTGGATTAATCTTAATATATCAACTAGATGTGGGTGTTCCTCGGAACACTTGTGTCGCCTGCATTTAAGCATGTTTGATGAAAGAATTGACTAGAAATCAATCTTTTGACAAATTATTGATAAAGCATAATCTATTTTGTGAGGTACAAAATAACACCAAATCACACACACACACACACACACATATATATATATATATATATTTTTTTTTTTTTGGGGGGGGGGGGGGGAAATAAAATATTCAAACAGTGCAATATGTAATAATTTTCCCGAGCACTTTCGACTATACAGTCTTCATCAGAGGAGTGTTTGTGAATTACTAAAAAAATTTAATGAAAAATTTTCCCTTTGAATTCAAAACATTAACTGTAAGAAAAATTATGACGTCATTAAGCACTTATGACGTTAATTATATATATGTTGCAAGTTTGTAGTCATCATTATCATTATTGAGTTATCATTCTTGTGTACTGCACTCAGACCAATGAGATCTATCTACTATAAATGTTTAAGGCAACACTTCAAATACTTTACAAGTTATGCACCACACAAGAATTAAATCCAAAAAAATAAACAAAGGGAAATAACTCCAAAAATACAACAGTTATCATTCTTGCACAATGCACTCCATGAGATATTTCCACCTGTGAGGTTTCAAAGTAATACCTCAAATACTTTTCGTGTTATGCTCCAGACAAAAATGAAGTCTGAGTATCAACAAAGGGCAATAACTCAGGAGAAAAGAAAGTGAGAGTTATCATTTATGTGAACTGCACTCCTCTTCAATGAGATCTATCTATCTATAAAGTTTTAAGTCAGCACCTCAAATACTTTTTGAGTTATGCCCGGACAAAAATTAAACTAAAATCAACAAAGGGAATAACTCAGAAAATAGAAAGTCAGAGTTATCATTCTTGTGCACTGCACTCCACCTCAATGTGATCTATCCATGTTTTAAGTTTCAAGGTGATACCTCAAATACTTTTTGAGTTATGGTCCGGACAAAAATAAAATCTCAGAATCAACAAAGGGTAATAACTCAGAAAATACGAAAGTCAGAGTTATCATTCTTGTGCACTGCACTCCACCTCAATGTGATCTATCCATGTTTTAAGTTTCAAGGTGATACCTCAAATACTTTTCGAGTTATGCTCCGGACAAGAAAGTGTGACGCCGACGACGCCGACGACACCGACGACGACGACGACGACGGACAAAGTGATCCCTATGTGTCTGCCATGCTATGCAGGCGACACAAAAATAAAATTTATTGATCTTTTGATGTTTACCGTCGCTGCGAAAGTTCAGTCATATAGCGGCGTCCAGCAAATTACAGGTGGAGGCAGATCCGAATGTACTTAGGCAACCGGGTAGAACCACCGACCTACCGCAAGCCAGCTGGAAGGCTTCCTCGCATGAAAATCCGAATGACCTTGCCGGGACTCGAACCCACGCGGTGAGGGCCCAGTGAGTGTTAAGTGCAGCGACTTTACCTTTTCGGCCTAGTAGACCCCAAAATCAAGGTTATATAATTGAATATTTATCTGGTATGCGTCTGTGCGTTTATGATTGCCTACGTGGATACACGTGTAAGGTCCCGTATTGCGTCATATATAGACTCCACGTGGTTAAGTCCATCGTCATGTCATTTACACACGGCCGATCGATAGATCATCTATAGGGTCTATAGATCATGATGTCATGTAGTGAAACGGAAAAAACCCAGCCGGGGGTATCCGACGATGGATATATTCACGACAGACAAGTGGCATGTGGCACCTCATCCGATCGCATACGTCTTGAAAATTGAATATGTGAAGTGAAAAGCAGGGATATCGACACATACCATTTAAGCAACTTAAATATGTAGCTACCGGGGATCGAACCCACAGGCTCCCGCTGCAAGTGCAGGTGTTCTAATCACACAGACAATAATCAATTGAAGTTGGTTTGGTATATTAACTGCACATTGTGATTTGCCATGTAGACCTATAATAACAGATGCGCAGCAATTTTTTTTTTTTTTTTTTTTGGCCGTATCGTTTTTCTGAAATCGCGTGTTGTCCGAGATCTGGAACGAGATTGAAAATCAAAGCGTTCATTTTGAATTGATATATATTTTCGAAAATTCCCAACTGATATTGAATTAATCTAGTACTGAAATGGTTTCTTTGTTTAGACATTAATTTATTCGACTGCTTTTGACATAAACAGACGTCAGTGGGGTTGATCGACCACACGATGAGACGTAATTAAAGGAATCAATAATTCTACATTTCTGCCGTTGAAGATTGTTTTAATAACACCATTTATAAAGAAGAAGAAGACCCTACGGGCTAACCCTGCATGTAATTGAGGCTATCATCTTTCTCATGCCCGCGCTGAGTCATACCGGACAAGTAACATTTTTTCTTCCTTTCCTCTCTTACTTATAATCAAACTTAACAAATACTCTAATTATGCATCCGATCTCTTCGTTTCTTTGTTTAAACTCACTGTAGATGAAATTTACAGGTTTAATCATTTATCGAAATGTCTGCTACCCGTTGACAGGTACGCGCGCTCTAGTTAACTCTCGAGGCACGTTATAATTCGGAAAACTGCGTATCACTCACTTTATTTATACACTGGATTACAGAAAGCGGGCATGTATATATTGTCATTATCCCTTGCTTGTGGTCTATGATCCATATTCAAAATAACACGGAAGTCGAATGACATGATACCATTTTCTGTGCCATTATCCTTATGTCGGACAATAAATCCCGGAAGTTATCAAATTTACCAGAACCATCACTTACAACTTTAAATGGAACGCCGTGTGGCAGTTGTGACATACCCGACTGCGGATCCGAAGGTTATGGGTTCGAACCCCATGTGGGGCAAGGATTTTTCTTGGCCTTCCAGGGAGATTAGTACTGGTCCAACACAGGAACTGTCGAGAGTAATTAGTATTATTTATATCAGAACTTGTTTCCCAATCAGCGCACACTAAAAAAAATTAAAAATTACATCATACAGAGGCATTTTGAGGCCTTGGCAATCCCAGATTAGATATTAACTTCCAGGATCTGTCTGATCAAGGCTTCCTGTTTACTCATACATTAGCGGCAAAGTTAAATTGTATGAAGTCAACTTGTTTTGAATCGACGTAAAAAAACGTTTGTAACGCGACCAGGGACCAGGGAACGAACGTACAATCCTCTCATTATCTCCTTGTTTTCTTTCTTTTATTTCGCGTCTTGTATAGTGAGTGACCACTGTGTCCTTTCAGTCATGTGATCGTGTATGTATATATGCACACGTAACAGATGTCGTCCATTCGATAATGTGATTGGGTTTGATATACCACATGTCTGGATAATGTGATTGGGTGTGATATCATGCCACGTGTCTGGATAATGTGATTGGGTGTGATATCATGCCACGTGTCTGGATAATGTGATTGGGTGTGATATCATGCCACGTGTCTGGATAATGTGATTGGGTGTGATATCATGCCACGTGTCTGGATAATGTGATAAGGTGTGACATTACGCCACTTGTCTCCATCTTTACCGTTGATACTTAAACCTTCAGTTAAGTCGAGTTATTCCGTTTACATACCAGCTTGTGTGCCAAATAGAAACTTTCAGGGCAAAATAGTTCAGGGCAGAATTTACATTCGAACGCGAAAGTTATGGTGATTCTTTAGCGAGCGATATAATAAGCAAACGAGATATAGGTAAAATGTTTATAATTACACAAAATCACTTGTTTATGCATATTGACATTGAAACTTATTTTGTCATTGTTGAAAGAGTTTATATACAAATGTTATTGATTGTTGAAACTGGAATTCACCCAACCATCGAAGAAATATATTACATAGATACTGAATCAACTGTTTCTATATTTACATAAGCATAAATCATATTACAGTAGGCAAAAGAAGGCGTATATTGATTCTACAAAGTACAAATTAATACAATTAAAACAGCTCCTTCACAGATGGTCACTGACGGAAAAAATTATATTTTACAATGTGTATTACGTCTATCAATACACATCAACAGACGCATGGTCACCAAATGCAACCATCAATGGTCGTAAAAAATGGATGGTTTCCCCATCACAGGGTTTACCGTCACAGAGGGTATTGGAACTATATTTAAAATGATAAAACCTGTATTTAGATTTTCTTTTTTCAATTACCATCACTTGCCTGTTGTTATAAACATTCGCGCATGCGCTAACGTTATAGGCGAATTTACGCAATCACTACCCTGAACTGGTGAAGAAGCCATATTGCAGAAAGTGTCACGTGGTACCACAAGCATCTGCTTCAGGTATACCGTAAACTAATTTTGACCGACTTGCGTTTATGAAAATAGCCTTTTCCTGTACAATATGACCTACACTGTCATGAACAGAAACTAGTTATTTTTTATTTAATTCTACCGATCAGGAAACAAATACTTTCTAACCTCAACAAGGAGAGTATTATTTATTTATGTCTTAATTCTACTGATCATCTGTGAACGACTGCTTTAAAGCGTCTGGAAATGTTAATTAATAGATAATTACTTCATAAATGTATGGATAAGAATTTAATCAAAATGAAGAAACATATTTAATATTTGTGTGATAAAATCTGTACAAATTCTTTTACGAACATATGACAAAATCAAGTCATTATCCCCTACACCTCTGGATACAGCCTACATGTACAAAGGCCAGTGACCTGGTTCCCACCGACGATTTTAGTGATTTTAACATCTGAAATAGCCAACCTCTGTACAAATAAACATAACATCTAAAACATACAACCACTGTATAAAGGTCAATGATTCTGGAAACAGATCGACTGTGAAAAGAAGACATCGAAATGTGTGTGTGTGTGTGGGGGGGAGAATTCCCATGACTGAATAGATTGTTTCCTCTGAATAACGGCCCAATGGCTGATCCAGAGGATTCCAAGTTAAAAGGAATTTTACCTCTGAATAACGGACAATGGTGACAGGCCAGCGAAAGGATTCCAAGTTATAAGGAATTTTACCTCTGAATAACGGACCAATCGTGAACAAAGACCAGCGAAAGGATTCAAGTTTTAAGTCATTTTACCTCTGATAACGGCCCAATGGTGAACAAAGGCCAGCGAAGGATTCCAAAGTTTTAAGGAATTTTACCTCTGAATAACGGCCCAATGGTGAACAAAGGCCAGCGAGAGGATTCCAAGTTATAAGGATTTTACCTCTGAATACGGCCCAATGTGAACAGAGGCCAGCGAAGTGATTCCAAGTTTAAGGCTTTTACCTCTGAATAACGGCCCAATGGTGAACAGAGGCCAGCGAGAGGATTCCAAGTTTTAAGTCATTTTACCTCTAATAACGGCCAATGGTGAACAAAGGCCAGCGAAAGGATTCCAAAGTATAAGTCATTTTACCTCTGAATAACGGTCAATGGTGAACAAAGGCCAGCGAGAGGATTCCAATATAAGGCATTTTACCTCTGAATAAAGGCCCAATGGTGACAAAGGCCAGCGAGAGATTTCCAAGCTATAAGAATTTTGCCTCTGAATAAAGAGCCAACGGTGAAAGAGGCCAGTGACCGAGAATTTAGCCATTGAATATTAGCCACCTCCAAGTAAAACCATGGTCAGTTTGGCCCAAGTGACCTTTGTTCACGGTTTCACTGGACTAATTCAGAAAATCTTATTGTCATAAACGATACAATCATTTTAAATTAATAAAGTCCATACAAATACAATAAAAAATGCATATGAAGATTTTAGGATATTTACATTTTATATATGCAAATGTATGTAAGCATATACAAGAGAAAGTACACAAAAAAGAAAACAAGAAAAAATGCAGATAAAGAGAATAATGTTTGCACAGGTAAAAAAATAAATTGGACATTTTAACACATATAACCTGTGAATGTCGTTATTTGTGTTTATATTTCCCTATTGAGTAAATGTTCATGCATTTATCATAAAGGACGCTTAGCGAATTATTTTGGTAAGAATAATTAACGGACATGAACGGATCTGTCATTGCGCTATCTAGAATTATGTTTGCACAGGTAGATCTGATCACGGTTTCTATAAAATCATTATTTTTCGTTGACACTTAATTTCGAGGAATCTGTATAACAGGCAATACAGCTGGTGCATTGATGGTTATAAATGGATTCGTGTTCAAGAAAACATTGTGATTGATTAATGAACCAGTTTCCTAGGGGAAATATTTTCGGATAAAAAATCAGGAAAACGACGAAAATAAATCAACCATGAGCAAGAATGATTTAAAAGTATACTGAATAATAAAATAAGTAATGACACGCATTATATATACTGTATTTTCTAAGATTATAAAATTATCTATTGAAATACTTATAACGCTGACTCCAGATACAATGGATCTGACAGCAGTACGCTCAGTAACATTATCTCATCACCTTGACAACCAGGCCTGGAACTACCCTGATACTGAACACCAGGCAGAGAAGACATACCAGTACCATTTTAACAATGGTCCTGACCGGAGATTGAACCAACGACTCCGGCCAATGTGATAATAGATTACTGCGCATCTGAACTTAACACCGTGCATTATTCCGCAATATAGCATTCGAAAAGACTTTTTAAAACATAATGTGATTAATGAATTATTGAACAAATTAAAATATAAAATGATTAAAAGAATGTAAAATCAGTCAGTCAATATGCGACAAAAATAAATCACAAATAGATAATTATTGCTCAGTTCGTCAAGAAAGAGAAAACACACCTTGTCCCTGTTACCATGGAAACAGCTCATTCACTCCAAAATGAACTCGGTGACTTTTTTTCAATGTTCTGATCCAATACTTATATGAAAAACAAGAAAATTAAGCTTCTTTTTTTTCTCACATATATGACAAAAAAACGAAGTATCGGCGGATATTTGAACCACTTAATCTGATAATTTGATCAATCATAACTTATCTCATAGCATTATTTTTTTCTTATTTCTTTTCAAAGACAGGTGTTTATTTTAGCCATTTGTTAAAGATGTTTACTATCGATATACGAACGTATCATAAAAACGAGGTCGGTGACTTATTATATTTTTCCATTTTCGATTTCAGCACATTTTGCTACACATAATATGTGAAAATAAAAAGTAAAAATAAAGATATATATTCACGTATATAAACAGTTGAAGTTTTGAAAACTGAAATAAGCTATTAAATAGGAAAACGAGCACCCAAGTTTATCATCATATTCAAAAAATACATGAATGTTTTGTACGGAGTAGCTGTGTAACTTTTGGTCGGGCTGAGCTAAAAATAGATTTTACCGACAAATACAGACACGAAGATCACGTGGAAAACATGAGACACGATTTGCTGCAACCAAACCAATCAAAATACATGTAAATTATCTTACAATCTTAAATATGGAGTGGAATGTATGTTAAGCAGATAAATTCCTTGTTTGATGAAAAACAACCATAGAGGTTCCCGGTTCGAGTTTCGGCCTGACTCTCAAATACTCGCACCATGTAATAAGAGTGTCTGACTTGATATATTTGAAACAATACTTCAAGGTTGCCATGGTGATATTAATCCTGATAAAACAGTCGACATATTACTTCTTCATTACTTCTTCAGCCAGAACACCTTACCAGCAGGTTTACTTCTCATTCCTACAAACAACGCCCCATCAGTGTCCCGGTATGAGAGACAGTACGGCCTTACTACCCCATCACTCTCACTGACCAGTATGGAGTGGTGAGTACCGAGCTTATCTACACGATGAATGTTGTTATACACATACCCACTTACAAGTATGTTGTCCTGTCTGTCTACGTGAATGTCGTTAAGACCAAGTAAATCCTTGTGTGTATACTTGTATATCAAATCACCATGTTGTGTCAGACATGTTACGGTGCGGGTGTTATAGTCAGATACATAAACACGGTCACTGTTGCGACTTACACGTACATAGTATGGGCGTGTAAACATGTACTGTCCTTGTACCAGCCCGAGTCTCCTCTGTATCTGTCCATCCATCGTCATCACCAGTACTTCTCCATTACCCTGGTCGTGACACGTGACGTACATCATGCCGCCATGACAGTCTATACCCCAACATTTCCTGTCTAGTTTCAATGATTGTCCAAATCTCAGTCCCGGCTGTACAGAGACAAACTGAATCTTCCGTTGATGTGGTAACGTGACGACAACCTCTGTATCAGCTACTGTACAGACGTCCCATGGTTTTGATGGTAGATCTACATTCTTCTTAGAGTTGAAGGTGGGGCTGTACAGATGTAACTTCTTGTTACCATAGTCACATAAAACAAGATCACCACTGGTGAGAAATGTTGAACCAGAGATATCCAATCTGTGTTAATGTTGATGTCTTGTTTACTAGAAACTGTCATTTCAAGTATATTCTCTCCGCTGGATACATCAGTGCTTTGAAAGGTGGTAATCACGTGACCGAGCTCAGTCACCTGTTGTAAAAGATCATAAATGACTTTGTTGGGCTGGAAAGTCAGCTGACATTGGGTAGCTTCCGATTTTACGTCTGCTGCAATTTTCTCCATTTCATCGACTTTACCAGATGACTTTGTCAGTCCGATAAACATCATTTCTTTATTCATTGAGGCCTGGCAGTCTTGCATTTCCTTAATGCTTTCGTTAACTTGCTTTAAAATATATTCACATGTAGTCACGTGATCCTTCAACTCTAATTCCTTGGCCTTTTTAGCGTCTTCAATTGCCTTGTAAGCCTTTTTCTCAAGATCATCAATCGTTTCATTTATTCTTCTCCTAAATTCCCTGACATCACAGATAGACTTTTCTGCCTCTTCAACCCAAATATCAGCATCTTTACCCCTGGATAGTAATTTCTGAACATTTTGTTTTATTTCTTTCATCCTCGTCAACATATTGTCCACCTGACATTTATTCATCATACTGCTTTTATCACTTAGCGAAGTCATTACACATTTCCGGTGTGTTAACTTGGTACATTGTTCGCAAATCAATGTTTGGTGTTCCTCGCAGAACGTTGTGATGAGATTGCTCTTGTGATCATCACAGTAGGGCGGAGTGTAAGCGTCCGAACTTAGCTCTATGGAGTCCCAGCTGGTCGCCATGCTGTTAAGTAAAATAAAAACAAAAACAATTAAAGAAAGGCAAATCTAATATTTTTTTAGAATTAAGTAAATTATCCATGAAGATTTATATCCCTTGCTATACCGGTAAGATAAATGTAGGATTTATTGTCAGACTTAATGCCATATTCGCCATTTTTATTTTGGGGAGGAAAGAAAAAACATGGACTTCAAATAGCAAGTTAGGGACAATATTTTAAGAAAGGAATACGCCTATGTAAAGAAAAAAACGTAGTGAACAAAAAAAAAATGCGTTCATTTGCACGTCTCAACAGTACTGTATATATGAAGTATTCTACTAGTATTAATCCAACAATTATTTTTACAGTAAATTCAAACTAAACTTAATTCAATGTATTCATTTAAAAATGAATGAAAACAAATTCCTAAAACTTACACAAATTTCTCTCGACGATTCCTTAGTAAGACCGGTATTTTGTGCCTTGTATCGTCATACAAATGTCCTCACCCCTGTTGAGATAAAAAACAAAAGCCCATTAAATATTTAGTCATACACACTGAAAAACACGCATAAGGTCACAGTTGATAGCTGTGTTGACACTATTTCAGTCTGTTGGAACATTTGCCTATATGATACATATGTAGTGCTGCTTCACTGGATATCATGAAGAAGGCAAGTGACATGATACCACGACCAGCAGAGTTGCATGTATACATGTATATTTAGATTATAAACAAAGGGAATGTATATAATCTTTATTAGAAAAAAGTGATATGTATGTTAGGAAATGATATTACTACGATAAATAATCTGTTGCTGTTGTTGAGGTTTTTTTTTTTTTTTTTGTTTTTTTTTTGCTGTTCTTATTTGTTCAGTGATGTTTGTTTTTATCAATGATTAATCTAAAAGTTCTCTGTTATGAAACTATGGGCTGACATGTTTGAAATCATGAGTCCCCAAGCTAAATCAGTGAGATCCAGGATAAAAAAAAATGTTCCAAAATTAAAAAAAATATAAACAAACAACAACTAAAACAGTAAGTTAAAAAACAAGAGGGCCAAGATGGCCCTGTGTCGCTCACCTGAATTAAGATTGCTGTGTTAGGCATGATGACAAAAAAATTGGCATCTAAAGTGTTTTTCTAACATTTGACTTAGTGACCTAGATTTTGATCCTACCTGAATTTGAACTGAATTGGGAATTCATGCAGTCACCATTCTTATTACGTTTAATGAAGACTGGTACAAAAATGTAGGCCCCTAGAGCATACATTCCATATCTCCCGGCGGGAGATTAAATCTCCCGGGATTTCGACCTGTCTCCCGATTTCCCGTCGGGAGGTGAAAATCAAACTGGTTTCCCTTTGAACTCAGTATAATCCATTTTATTACCGAGCTATGTTACAGCATTAGGAAGATTACGTAAGAACATGTGTTAGTATCAATCTCGACCAGCTGTACACAGTCACAGGCAATGTGTGATCGTCCTTACCCAATCAAATTGCATGATTCAGACAGGTAGCAGAATCGCCAGTCTATCAGTTGAAACAATTATCGTCGGGTAATTAGCAGCTATCAAGGCAATACTAAAGCTAGAATGAGTAAGGTTAGAATGGTACACCGTAATAAAGACGTAAATGATTGCTTTAGTATATCTTACATGGATAAAAAGGTCCCGGAGAATAACTAATCCTTACTTACCGGAAGTGTAAACAATAAATGATAATTAGATCAGCTGTTTACCAATCATTTAAATCTTAACAAAACTCATCATATAGACATCTCAGCTAGCGATAAATTGCAAATGAAGTGCAATTTTCACACTGACGCTGACTTGATAAACAACGGATATCGTCTGCTGAATGATTTACTATAATGAGATGTGCTGATCGGAAGAGTTGGGTAACTACTCCATATCACCATACCGCACACGATAAGTATTTTAAGCTAAATGATATTTTAGCTAAAAGCAATTTAATTTAGAAAAAATAAAATAAAAAGAAAACACAGACGGAATGTGATATATTATTAAATATGACCTAACTCTTTATCTTTATTCATCCCCATTAATTAAAACCATATGATCGGAAATCATTCAATAAATCAAAGATACTGTATCAATTTAAATGTGTTTGATGTAAATGGCATGATCTCCTTTTTGTTACAAGGTAGTGTGGCATTTAATGTGAAACAGTGCTTGTGGAAAGTTAAGTTTCTATTTGAATTAGATTTATTGATAAATTTAGTGATTTTTTTAGATATATATATTTTTAATGGTATTTTCATTAAATGCAATAAACAGTATACATGTTTAATATAAACTGTTAATGAATTTAATGAAGGGGTAATCAAATGTGTATTTTCTTTATTTTTTATTGAGAACGTCTCTTCGATACATGTCGTAAAATCTCCCTGGTTAGAACTCAAATCTCCCTGTGAAAATTTCAAAACTCCCTGGGAGACATACTGAGTGTTCACAAGATCTTTCTAAAATTTGCCCTGGTGACCTACTTTTTGACCCCACGTGGCCCAGTTTGGAATTCATCCGAGATTTGATGTTAACAAACATTCTGATCAAGTTACAGTAAGGTTAGTGTGTAACTGAGGCTTCTAGAGTGTTCACCATGTTTTCCTTAGATTTGACCTGGTGACCTAGTTTTTGACCCCACGTGATCCATTTTCGAACTCATCCAAGAAATCATGTAGACAAATATTCTGACCATTTATGAAGATTGGGCCAAACGGTGGCCTCTAGAGTGTTCACAAGGTTTTTCTAAGATTTGACCTGGTAACCTAGTTTTTGACCTCATGTGACCCATTTTCGAACTCTTTCGTGATATCATGTAGACAAACATCCTGACCAAATCTAATGAAGATTGGGGTAAAACTTTGGCCTCTAGAGTGTTCACAAGGTTTTTCTAAGATATGACCTGGTTAATTATTATTAGTTTATTTCACTTCTCAACGATCATTTGTACGGAAGTCATTCACCGTCCCCGGTGGCCGAGTGTTTAGAGCGGAAGTCGTGGGTTCGATCACCGACCGCGACACACCAGTCGTAAAAATTGGTACTGGTATAGCACACTTGCTTGGCGCTCAGCATATAAAGGTAGTTCTGGGACTGGTTGGCCCGTTGTCAGAATAATGTGAATGGGTGTGGTATCATGCCATATGTCTACGGCATGATACTGCAGTGTGGCAGCACTATATCTGTTTCAAGTAGGCATCGTTTCCAAATGACTGAAATACTGTCGGTGGGACGTTAAACCCAACAAACAAACGGAGGTCATTTAGAGCCATACTTGATAATTTATTTATCTGATAGTGAAATTCACCCTGTAGAGAGTTTTACCCCCTAAATTGGCAAACAAACAAAAACAAACAACAAAACTGTAGGGACTCTCTATATGAAAGGATACAAAGGTAAGAAAAAAAAACAGTTTGCATACCCCAAGTTACAAAACTTGGACGGATAATAAAATGGACACTGTGCTTTGATGGTTCTTATATTTAGATGTATACATTTTTCTTTACATGTTCACAATTCTCCTGATAGATTCATTTTGAATTCACTATCGAAAATTCAAGACGTGATTTTGAAATAATATTTTTACTGTCGTTGGTTTTTGAGTTTTTTTTTTTTTCAATTTGTTTTAATTACCATTGACAATTTATGACATTGATAGGAAATGTATTCATGTATTGAGAAATATATATAATTTAAAGATGGGGATTTTTTCCCCGTAGCTTCTTACATTGGGGAGAACTGGATACTGACTCTAGCACAACGTGATTCGATTCTATACAAGGATCAATTTGACAATGTTTAGAAAACAAAGGATAGAGTGCTGTACCGTTCGTTTAAAAATATGTTTAGCCAATCGGCATTATCGACATATGTTAAGTTCATAGCTGGTGATAATCAAGGCTCACCCTACGGTATCGCTTTGACTTTTATTTCGATCAACATTTCAGAGCACTTTGGATTTTTTTTTCGTCACAGCCGACCATTGTATGGGCCAGCGCCATCTTGTTCACAAACTTAAAACTCGTTATCTAAAATCGGTAAAAAGCGTCTAATTGTACTGGACCCAGTCCATTCTCAGGCGTTCGTCTGATCCATTCTTTTGTTGTTGTTGTTAATCTTTGATTTATATTTGAATATTTTAAATGTGCTTCATTCTAAGATAAGTGTTTTACAAAAGATAATTATAATCCCTTTAAGCTTGAAAAATAGAATCCGAATCAATCAAAAACTAGAAGTCGTTTGTTTAAGATACAAACGAAGCGGCTTTCCAATTGCTTATTTCAAAGACATTGAATATATAAGTTAATACAAAGAAACGGAATAATGATGCTTAAAAATGTAAAATTAATACATAAATATATACTTATGTTCAAAAATAAGCTTTAAATATGTGTGTGTGTGTGTGTTTCCACTTTTATCTTCTTAAGAAGATATTGAGAATGCATAAATATGGATCTTATTTGATTACGCAACCGTATACTATAATGCAGAACAAACAACAGGAACATTTTAAGATAAGACTCAATAATTATTTTACATTATTCTATCGATTTTAGAAGTTTTTTTTTTATTATTCTTTATTTAATATCCATTTCTTCGTCTGTCTGTGATTTAACAAATATTCATTGCAATTTGTTCCAAAAATAAAATTGTAAAAAAGAAAAGAAACTCTGAAAGCCATGACTTTCAACCTTTAAATTGATTGAGTTTTACATTTGCAAAAGTAGATGGAAACAAAAGTAGAAGTGTAAGAAAATCATGAAAATAATCTCTTATTTCTATGTAATTAACGTTATAAATGTCTTGAAACTTTCGACAGTTCAGTTGCTTTATATATTGGCTAATTTTTACAGATTTAGAAAAAGGAACCGTTAAAAAAATATGAAAAAAGAATCGATATGTAGATATACATGTATTTGTCATTGTCTTCAGGTTTGCGGAAAGTCGTGATAGCAAATGCAATAAGTTATCCGTATATGTTTTCTTGCTCTAGTATAATTGTACTAATTCATCGAAAATGCGACCCATTTACTCAAAAACGTATCACAATTCACACGAGCACTATTTCCTGCAAAAGAACAATCGGATCTTACTCAACCAACACAATAACCGCTTTCATTTCTTTCTGCAAATTAATAGATTTTCATGAATTAGTCCTTTTACTTAAAACATAAATAAGCCATGTTTGATGACGTAATCACTTGAAATTGTTGAACTCTTTGATTTATTAAATATATTTTGCTTACATATCAATGCTGTCATAAACAAGTGACACAACATAAATTCCTTATGGTATGCTTAAGATTGGCATCAATACCCATGACGCTGGAGCGCGAATACAAATTGAAATGAATGATTTTTATACTTCAACGACGTCAAAATCACGTGACTAAAAAAATATATTTTTTGAAAGGACATGTTCAGCTAACGTTCTATTAATCCAGAAAAAAACGTCTTGGAGAATGCGAACATGTTTGTTTTCAGGTTTTCAAGTAGGCATTTCATCAAACATGACTATCTGCCATATTTGTAATGACGTAATAATTTGATAATTTCAAGACCTTACAAACGTACTCAGATTCGACATTTTTGAAAAATTAAAGCTCATTGGTCTAATAGGCGATTTTTAATAATTAGGTTTTCGCCTCTGCAGGGCGAAAACCTATTGTTCTTCTTCTGTTGATTTTTTTTATTTTTTTTTATTTTTATTATTTTTCCAATTCCACCCATTTTTGTGTCCAGCCTAGCGGCCAGATGAAAAAAGCTACAACTATGAAATTTTGGGTATGGAGTCATCTTTATCTGAACATGTGCCTAATTGTCAAACTTTTCACTTTTTTTTCTGATTTAGCCACTAGGGGGCGCAATGCATGTAATCACTGTTTTGCTAAGAACTCAACAATTTGAAACCTGATTTAGATGCGGTTTTTTACATAATGTTCCTTGTTGACAGCCCAATCAAATATGATGCAAATCTCATCATCGAATACGGGAAAAAAATTGCTCTAGGAGAGGTTGAATGTTCGAATCTTGGAAAAAAGTGAACTAATGAGGGTAGGTCTACGAAAAACCTTCCCACTTTTGTTAGAGATCAGATAGAAGAATTTTGTTTGCTGCATATGATTTGCAGGACATATACGCACAAAATATATGGGGTGGCGAATTTAGGAAATGCATGGTTTGTCCTCTAGAAAAGGTCAAACTTCACTAAATTTTAGGAAAAATTAAAATTTCAAAAACATGTTTTTGAAGCTCCTGACTTTATTTTCTGTTCATTCTTCATGAAATTTTCACACGATATGTATTGTTATGTTTGAAAGGGTCTCACAATAAAAAATTAAAAAAACATTGAAAAGGTCAAGGTCATATTACGATAATAGTGTTTTTATTCGGCCAGAAATAGCTCCAAAACTAAAAATATTTCATTGAGAGTATATGAACAAAAGTTTTAGTTCTTAAAGAGCTCTTTCCAGTGATGTTTAGTTTTTGAAGATAGGACTTGATTTGGTCATTATACGGCAGTCCAAAGTTTGATCCTTATTTGGAATAATTGTAAATCAGGTTTTATGCTTCAAATTCTGATACATAAGAATAAAAAGTTTGACTTGTGTGACTAGTATACTTGATTGAACTATTTGCTGCTTTGCTAGGTACCAAACAGTAAAATTTTAATCAATTTTCTTTCTCATTTTGCCGTTAGGGGGCGCTTTTCTTGAAATCATTCTTTTGCTTATAACTCAAAAAGTTGAAGCCTGATCCAAATGCGGTTAATTGAATTATGTTCCTTGTTGATAGCCTATTAAAATATGATAGTTTCTAGGTATGAGTGGCTGAAACGTTTTGTGCTAGTAACGGAAGGTTGAAAGTTCGAATCTCGTAAAAAAACTGTGCAGATGAGGGTAGGTCTACGAAAAACCTATCCATTTTTGTTAGAAATCAGATAGAAGAATTCTGTTTGCTGCAAATGATTTGCAAGACATATACGCACAAAATATATGGGGTGGCGAATTTAAGAAATGCATGGTTTGTCCTCTAGAAAAGGTCAAACTTCACTAAATTTTAAGAAAAATTAAAATTTCAAAAACATTTTTTTTTTGTCGCCCGTGACTTTATTTTCTGTTCATTCTTCATGAAATTTTCACAAGTTATGTATTGTTATGTTTGAAAGGGCCTCACAATTAAAAAGTTAAAAAACTTTGAAACGGTCAAGGTCATATTAAGATAATTGTGTTTTTATTCGGCCCCAAAGTGCTCCAAATCTAAAAATATTTCATTGAGAGTATATGAACAAAGTTTTAGTTCTAAATAGTTCTTCCGTATAATGTTTAGTTTTTGAAGATCGGACTTGATCTTTTCATTTTACGACAATCTAAAGTTTGATCCTTTTTTTTAATAATTGTTCATCAGTTTTTATGCTTAAAATTGTGATATAAAAGAAAAAGAATGTTCGATTAGTGCGACTTATATACTCGTTTGAACTATTTGCTGAATTTCTAGGTACCTAATTGTAAAATTTTTCTCATTTTTTTTTCTCATTTTGCCGCTTGAGGGCGCTTTGCTTAAAATCACTCTTTTGCCTATAACTCAAAACGTTAAAGTCTAATTGAAATGCGGTTTTCAGCATTTTGTTCCTTGTACCACAGAATGTGATGATTTCAAAGTATAGGGTATGGGGAAATATTTGCGCTAGAGGAGTTTGAATGTTCTAACATTAAAAAAAAACACACAAAAAAACTGTGCAAATGAGAGTAGGTCTTCAAAAAACCTTTGCATTCTGTTTCATATTGAAAATTGTGGCTGAGTTGAAATAAAGTGTTCAAGTGATTAGGTTAAAAGCGAAAACCAAGATACCGCTTGCGGTTCTAGTTCTTGCTTTAGTATGCATGACGTCATGTGACAAAACAAACATTTCTTGCAGTATGAATCACTTCAATTTTAACTCTATCAATTCTGAAGATTTAATTAAGATTAACTAAAAATTCATGATACCAGAGCGAGAGAAATCTTTATAATAATGGCTTTTTTTTGTCTTTTTTAATGACGTCATAACCACGTGACTTAAGAGAAAATAATTCAGAAAATAGAATGTAAACCTCTTTGCCGATATGCTGTCCAATTTTCATGGTTCTAACGCATCAGGGGGGCTTTGTAACATTTAAATATATATTTTAGGACCGAAGTTCGAATCTCGGTTTTGCCATGAAATCTTAATCTTTTCGAATTTGGAAATTTGAATGCAACGGTGCACATCTACATCTTAAAATACATCTTTTGTAAAAATATTAAGATAACCAGACCAGAATTGAAGGTTCTAGAGCGCGAACAAGGTTTTGAAGTTGACGTCAAATCTGACGTCATTGAAAATTAAAAACAAGAGGGCAAAGATGGCCCTTTGCCGCTCAACTGAGTAAGATTGCTGTGTTTTGCATGATAACAAAATATGTGGTATCTGCAGTGTTTTTTCTAACATTTGACTAAGTTACCTAGATTTTGATCCTACCTGCATTTGCACCTGGGAATTCACGCAGTCATCATTCTTATCAAGTTTAATGAAGACTGGGACAAAAATGTAGGCCTCTAATGTGTTCACAAGATTTTTCTAAAATTTGCCCTGGTGACCTACTTTTTGACCCCATGTGTCCCAGTTTTGAATTCATACGAGATTTGATGTAAACAATCTGACCAAGTTACATTAAGGTTAGGCTAAAACTTTGGCGTCTAGAGTGTTCACAATGTTTTTCTAAGATTTGACCTGGTGACCTAGTTTTTGACCTCACGTGACCCAATTTCAATCTTATCCAAGATATCATGTAGACAGACATCCTGACCAAATTTTATGAAGATTGGTCTAAATCTGTGTCCTAAAGATGGTTCACGAGGTTTTTCTAAGATTTGACAGGGTGACCCAGTTTTTGACCCCACGTGACCCAATTTCGATCTCTTCCTAGATATTGTGTAGACAGACATTCTGACCAAAATTTATGAAGATTGGGCCAAAAATGTGGCCTCTAGAGAGTTCACAATGTTTTTCTAAGATTTGATCTGATGACCTAGTTTTTGACCTCACGTGACCCCATTTCAATCTCATCCAAGATATCATGTAGACAGACATCCTGACCAAATTTTATGAAGATTGGGCCAAAACTGTGGCCTCTAGAAAGTTCAGAATGTTTTTCTAAGATTTGATCTGATGACCTAGTTTTTGACCCCACATGACCCATTGTCGAACTCATCTAATATAATCTGGGCCTTCAGATTCTGACCAAATCTAAGGAAGATTGGGCTAAAACTGTGGCCTCTAGACTGTTCACAATGTTTTCCTAAGATTTGACATGGTGACCTAGTCTCTGATCCCACATGACCCAA
Organism: Solen grandis; assembly: GCA_021229015.1. NCBI lineage: Eukaryota > Metazoa > Mollusca > Bivalvia > Adapedonta > Solenidae > Solen > Solen grandis. The sequence goes on along the minus strand of CM037777.1, from coordinate 107,597,457 downwards.
TTTCGAACTCATCCGAGATATCATGTAGACAAACATCCTGACCAAGTTCCGTGAAGACTGGGCCAAAACTGTGCCTTTAGAGTGTTCAAAAGCAATTGTTGACGACAGACGACGGACGACGCATGATGAACAAAAAACGGTCACAAAAGCTCACTCTGAGCACAAGTGAGCTAAAAAGGACCGAGAACTGGACATGGACAATGTCCCTTATAAGTTTCACAAACTTAGGCTTATTCTACTCAAGGAATTCAGCGGACAAGGATTTTTATATTAAATGTCACTGAACTTAACTTTTAATCGAATGACCTCAAAATCAATAGGGGTCTTCAACTGACAATGGGCAATTTTCCTACCAATTTTCAAAAACCTATGCTTATTCCTTCTCAGGCTGACCTTAAAAAATTCTTTGTTTGGAGTTACCCGACCGACTCACTAAAGTCGCCGCGACTCAAAAACCTTTCAGGTGTCTGATTTTTTTTGGGCAAGATCAATCGTATTTCTATCCTACACATGAAGTCGTAGTATATAGACGTTGTAAAAAAAGAACTCTTACACAACAGGCAATGTCCAGGTGTATAGCTGCTATAAATTCATCAAACAACTGCTAACACAAAAAACTTTCAAGTTCTGATAATCGGCATCTCAAAGAAGCTGTTCTAGAGTTCAAAAGGAAACCGCACATTGGCTTGTCTCAGTTTCACACTCTTTGAACTTTACTGAGCACTGCAGTGTGTTAATTTCTTCCAGTGTGTAGAGTGGATGTCACACAAGGTGAAATTAAAATCATTGGAGGGGGCACAGAGGGGTGCATTTGGTGACACTTCTGCAAGCATTCCTTTCAGGATAATTGACAGCTTCTCATCCCATAATTATTATACAGACTTCTACAAATCTGCTCATCCTTTTGACACTGCTTTTCCCCCTTTACTTGAATCATGTTGCACCTTACTGAGGTTTAGTTTATGTGCTGATAAGGAGATTATGTGACACCATAGCCCTCTGTTCCCCCAATGCATGTGACAGATGTTTTGGGATTATGACTGAAAACAACTTTGGAATGAAAATAAGTACAATAAACTGGTAAGCAACACACAATAATTATTAGATCTCCCAAACAAACTGACTTATTTATTTTACTCTGTTTCTTCTTCTTTCTTGCGCCGGCAACTGTGTATGGGCCATATCTCGGAGACCGCGCGACATATCTTTACAAAACTTCATATGATTACAGCCCTCAATGTGTAGTAATGCCTCCCAGATTTTTGTAAATGGGGGGTCCCTGGGGATCAGGCCCCATCCCCTCAAAGATGGCTTTTTGCATAAAAAATGTATTTTGGTTAAATATTTCAAATTTTCAACCTTAAATCATTTTTTTGTTCCTCATAATAGGAAGAAATGCAAAGTACTTCTTTGGTGTCCCCTGAGATCAGCCGGGGTCTGGCCCCCCTTATTTTTTCTATAATCTTATATCTAAAAACGTTCAGATCCCCACCAATAAACCACATATATTCTTGTTCCTCATAATGAGATGGATTAAATTGTATTTATTTTATGTTCACATGGGTCACCAAGGGGTCGAGCCCCCACCCCCTCAATTTTACTTATAACTTTATATCTGAAAAACTGTTTAGATCCCCACCCATAAATCATATATATCCTTGTTCCTCATGATGAGACAGATTGAATGGGATCTGGCCACACCCAGTCAGTTTTAGCCCTGACCTTTATTTCAAAAACCATTGAGATCCCCACCCATAAACTATGTATATTCTTGTTCCTCATGATCAGACGGATTGAATGGTACATCTTTGATGTTCACATTGGTCACCAGGGGGTCAGCCCCACTCCATTTCTAAACTAGAACTATCGCCTAAGGGCTTACTAATACCCCCCCGCAAGTGTTTTTGTCAAACATGGCTTTGGAGCATGAAATCAGAATTCTTGTATGCAACACTCCATCTTAATATACAGAGGACATATGTGCCAACTACATGGAAATCTAGTGATCCTTTGTAACACATACCTATGGATATACCTATGTCTATGGATAAATATCATTAAGATTCACTGAAATCTATCAATGGAAGAAAATTGTAAAACAAATACCATCAAAGGGACATATCTTTAAAACAGGGGGGAGGGGGGGGGGGTAACCCAATGTTATATAGAAAAAGCGCTACTACAATGTCTAAGGTTGAATGACAGCAAGTTTCATTGAAATCCCTCCAGTAGTTTAGGAGGAGTAGTCTGCAGAAAATTGTAAAGCAAAAATCATCAAAGGGGCATAACTATAAAAAAGGGAGGTAATCCAATGGGAGGAGTAGTCTGCAGAAAATTGTAAAGCAAAAATCATCAAAGGGGCATAACTATAATAAAGGGAGGTAATCCAATGTTATATAACTAACACATGCTTCTACAATGTCTAAGGATGAATGGCAGCAAGTTTCATCAAAATCCTTCCAGTAGTTTAGGCGAAGTAGTCCGCAGAAGTTTGTAATGCAAAAATCATCAAAGGGGCATAACTTGGAAAATAGGGGAGGTAACCAAATGATATATAGATAACGCGCTTATACAATGTCTAAGGATCACTGCCAGCAAGTTTCATCAAAATCCTTCCAGTAGTTTAGAAGGAGTAGTCCGCAGAAGTTTGTAATGCAAAAATCATCAAAGGGCATAACTTGGTAAATAGGGGAGGTAACTCAATGCTATATAGATAACGCGCTGCTACAATGTCTAAGGATCATTGACAGCAAGTATCATTAAAATCCTTCCAGTAGTTTAGGCGGAGTAGTCCGCAGAAGTTTGTAATGCAAAAATCATCAAAGGGGCATAAATTGGTAAATAGGGGAGGTAACCAAATGATATATAGATAACGCGCTTATACAATGTCTAAGGATCATTGCCAGCAAGTTTCATCAAAATCCTTCCAGTAGTTTAGAAGGAGTAGTCCGCAGAAGTTTGTAATGCAAAAATCATCAAAGGGGCATAACTTGGTAAATAGGGGAGGTAACTCAATGCTATATAGATAACGCGCTGCTACAATGTCTAAGGATCATTGACAGCAAGTATCATTAAAATCCTTCCAGTAGTTTAGGCGGAGTAGTCCGCAGAAGTTTGTAATGCAAAAATCATCAAAGGGGCATAACTTGGTAAATCGCGCTAATACAATGTCTAAGGATCATTGCCAGCAAGTTTCATCAAAATCCTTCCAGAAGTTTAGGAGGAGTAGTCCGCAGAATTTTGTGTCTACAGACGGACGGACAGACGGACGGACAGACGGACGGACGGACAACCTGATTCCAGTATACCCCCCCCTAACTTCGTTGCGGGGGGGTATAACTAGAACTATCACTAAATGTGATTAATACCCCCGCAATACTGCTTTAGAAATGATGAAGTTATTAGGATTACTTCACTTCCTCTTATTGCTCTTGACTATTGTATGTAAGTGCAAGGGCAATAACTCTATACATACTACAGATAGAGTTATGGTTCTTGTGCATTGCACTTCCTCTAATTGTGCTTGACCATTGTATGAAATTGTTTTAAATTCCAACCAGTAGTCTTAAAGTTAAGCTCCGGACAAGGAAAAGTAACAAAGGGCAATAACTCTGTAATTACAATAGATAAAGTTATGGTTCTTGTGCACTGCACTTCCTGTTAGTGTGGTTGACAATTGTATGAAATTGTTTTGAATTCCAACCAGTTCTTTTCAAGTTATGCTATGGACAAGGAAAAGTAACAAAGGGAAATAACTCTGTAATTACTCTAGATAGAGTTATGGTTCTTGTGCACTGCACTTCCTTATATTGTGGTTGACCATTGTATGAAATTGTTTTGAAATCCAACTTGTCTTTTCAAGTTATGCTGACAAGGAAAAGTAACAAAGGGCAATAACTCTGTAATAAGTCAAGATGGAGTTATGGTTCTTGTGCACTGCACTTCCTGTTAGTGTGGTTGACAATTGTATGAAATTGTTTTGAATTCCAACCAGTTCTTTTCAAGTTATGCTATGGACAAGGAAAAGTAACAAAGGGAAATAACTGTCTAATTACTCTAGATAGAGTTATGGTTCTTGTGCACTGCACTTCCTCATATTGTGGTTGACCATTGTATGAAATTGTTTTGAAATCCAACCAGTAGTTTACAAGTTATACTCTGGACAAGGAAAAGTAACAAAGGGCAATAACTCTGTAATTCCTTAGATAGAGTTATGGTTCTTGTGCACTGCACTTCCTCTATTGTGTGACCATTGTATGAAATTGTTTTGAAATCCAACATATTTACAAGTTTACTCCGGACAAGGAAAAAATACAAAGGGCAATAACTCTGTAATTACTCTAGATAGAGTTATGGTTCTTGTGCACTGCACTTCCTCATATTGTGGTTGACCATTGTATGAAATTGTTTTGAAATCCAACCATTAGTTTACAAGTTATACTTGGACAAGGAAAAGTAACAAGGGCATTAACTCTGTAATTCCTATAGATAGAGTTATGGTTCTTTGCATATTGTGGTTGACCATTGTATGAAATTGTTTTGAAATCCAACTTGTACTTTTCAAGTTATGCTCCGGACAAGGAAAAGTAACAAAGGGCAATAACTCTGTAATAAGTCAAGATGGAGTTATGGTTCTTGTGCACTGCACTTCCTCTCCATGTGCTTGACATTGATGAAATTGTTTTGAAATCCAACTTGTACTTTTCAAGTTATGGAAAATACAAAGGGCAATAACTCTGTAATTACTCTAGATAGAGTTATGGTTCTTGTGCACTGCACTTCCTCTCCATGTGCTTGATCATTGCATGAAGTTGTATTTAATTCCAACTTGTGGTTTTCAAGTTATGCTCCGGACAAGGAAAATGCAACGGACCGCTGGACCGACCGACCGACCACCGGGTGACTCCTATATACCCCCCCAAACTTCGTTTCGGGGGTATAATAACCATTCGTGTATATTAAATTGTCTAAGGAGAAACTTTGTTTGGGAGACTTAGTGACAGTTCACTATTACTTGTTTTTAAATCGTGTTTTTTATTTGTCACATAAACACATTTATGAGAGTTTAAAATCCATAGTAGTTTTTACTATGTAAAATTATTCTGAATTAACGGTCATGTGAATCAATGATACTGCTCGTGATGCATTCTGGATTTCTTATCCCGTCTTTTTAGAGGGTCATAGCATAAACCCACAGATTAGGGGAGTGAGAAAAGGGTCCCGTCTTATAGGCGAGTAGTCTTATAGGCAAGTTTCTATGGCATTTTTTTTAATATACCAAATATTTGATTAATCATATGGTTGTTGTTGTATTGGGGTTTACCGTCGACGTCCAGCTAATTACAGGTGGAGAAAGATCCCGAGTACACAGAGGTACCCGGGTAGAACTACCGACATACCGCACGCCAGCTGGAAGGCTCTCTTACATGAAAAATCCGAAGTCCCCTACCGGGATTCGAACCCACAGCGGTGAGGTGCTGAGCGATTTGTAGTCCACGACTGTAACCGCTCGGCCACAGCCGCCTCTTAATCATATGGTATGTTCTCTTTAGTAGTATAATTTTCCATAATTATTGTGTCAGATAAAAAATACCTACCTATCTACCCACCAAAAAAAAGTTGAGTCGGGTAACTCAGGGTTGTCAAAATGTTTCAGAGTAGGTGATTTTTTTTTTAAAGTAACAGATTAAGCCGGGGGTCAAGGGGGCCGCAGGCCCCCTGTAGGTCCAGGGCAACGCCCTGGTAGGGGGACCAGGGGGGCGAAGCCCCCCGGCCGAAAATGAATTTTAGCATTTTCAGACCTACCCAGAAGCCATATCCTTGCAAGTAGTTCTCTATTTTGTTTGTCTAAAAAATGTAAAAAGAAAAAAACAAAGTGGCAAATTTTGTTAAGTTAAAACATTCCACTGATTTGTGGGTATTGTATTTTTTTTTAACAAACAAAACAAAATAAATCCATGTTTAATTTTTTATTTATTTTGGCTCACTTACAAGACTCGAGTGTCATCAAGGCTTTGGCCATTGATTCAAGAATTAACAAAAAGATGAAGTTATATCTTTTGAAACAAATATTATTATCTTTTGCTTCTGCATTAATTTATCACATCTTTTTATATTGCAGAAAAAAACACTTCTTTATTCAAAAAATAGTATTGGCAAAGTTTATCATATGTGGAATATGCCAACCTTGTATGAGTGTTAAACACTTAAGTTTCATGTTTAAAAATATGGAAATCCCATTTTTAAGGTGAAAGCAGAATTGTCAAAAACAAGAGAAATGGCTGCTTAGTACTATTTTGCACAAGACAATGTTTATGTATGTTTAACACTTGGATAACCTATATTAAGTATATTTCACACATGATAAGTATGAAATCTGAGAAAAAAATGAATAAAGGAGTTTTACACAGAACTGAAAGATTCTGTACTGAATATTCAATATAGAAAGCTTAAAATATTGTTGTCATTCTATTTATAAGACGACAATGTTCATGTTGGGGTGCTCTCTAATACATTACAACCACCTTAAGACTTGAAATACTGATCAAAACCTTCAAATTAAGAATCTGAAAAGTCAGAATCAGAAGCCATCCCATCATCGCTGACATTATCAAGGTCAAAGACCTTCAATGCTGCACCTACCTCCTCTCTCAGTGTCTCCTGATCAACAACGATGACAGGCTCTGTCTGAATTTCAACAAATTTTGATGCAGGAGGTACTGACTGAGGAAGTACTAAGGGCATCTTGGCTAGTTTACTTCTAAGTAATATGGTTTGAGTGCATCTTCTGCACGGGATAAAAAAAGATAATTGAAGTGACAACTGGCGTTTCTGACAGTAAGACTAATTTTCATTTCTGAATCTGAATCATTTATAGGGTCACAGAGTTTTGCAGGATGTAAGTGAATCACCAGAATGTATGTTTGTTCCTTAGATGATAAAAGGCAAAATAAAATTGTTTGAAATTCAGATTTTCCGGAAACTGTCTTGATAATACGAGTTACTGTACCAGTGCAAGCGATCATTTAATGGACCTTCATTTAACGGCGTCATTGACAATCGTCTTACCGGTTTGTGATACATTACTGATCGCATAAATCGCTATGTAATAATTCAGATCGAGGAGAATAACAACACAAAATCTGCATTTAACAGCTCCAACAACCGCTAAGGTTGGAAATATTGCCTTACCACATGTGAACCCAAAATTTCGCAACTGCTGTTGAGTTCTGTTTTGGTTCAGCCATGCTGCCAACGCGTGTTCCAGTAAAACGCGTAACCTGATTGGTTGAAAAAATTATTATGTCCAATCACTGAAGATGATACAGGCGCTTGAAGGAATTCGACAGTGTTGTGGTAAACAAGTATCTGTCTGTTTAATCCGTTCAAAATATAAAAAGCGTGTCAAAAAATCGGCACATCAATGGGAAAACTAACCGATCCAAAAGCGATTTTAACCGATGATTATGATCGGCAATCGGCTTATTTTGACAACACTGGTAACTCCAAACAAAGATTTTTTTAAGGTCAGCCTCAATTTATTGTGCGGTCAAGGATTTTACACTAAGTGTCAATGTGACCATGACCATGACGTAATGACCCCAAAATCAACAGTGATCATCCACTCCCCATGTCAACCTCTCATCTAAGTATGAAAACAACACACATATTAGTTATCAAGTTATTGATTGGAAATTGATATGGCTAACGGACGGACAGATGGACAAGCGCCTTATCATAATAAGGGCGTATAATAAAACTTGGTATCATAAAGCTCTTATAATATCAATTATTTCACTTACTTATTATTTTCACTTATCTGTGATGGCTTTTTAGGTATAAATACTAAACAACCACTGCAAAAGTGCATGAATGAATCGTCTAAATTCTCATTTTTCTTGTAACTTCATTATATGTCCAATTTCAAAATCTTACGTACCGTTAGAAAGGTCTTCAAATTCCCCGTGTAAAACAAAACATCATACAAGGGCACATACGTGTATACTACCTGATTGATCATGTACTGCAAGCGAAAATTGTATGAGGGGCAGATTTTACTGCCGGATCAAGGAGTTCAAGGGGGGGGGGGGGGGGGGGGAGCTATAAAAAAGTGTAACCCGAGCCACGAGGAAGGTGTAGCTCTGGTTTCATTGGTGATCTGGTGGAACATCCCCACGATTTTTTTTTTAATTTAAACTGTGAAATCATGCATTATTGTGGGTGTTTTATAGGTTGTGTGTCTACTTTTATGTATGGTCGGGGAATTTTAGTGGGAGGCGCACCAGGTGCCACTTTTGACTCATGCCACTAGAAACACGACTTTTTTTTCTGTTTAACCTTACACAACATTCACATTCTCCTAATACCAGATATGAATTGATCTGAATAAGAGAGAGAGGGGAAGACAGAGAAGCAGATGTGAAACATGCCCTAACTCAATATCGAAAGTAGCATACATTGTTTAAAGACACAATCTAAAACATACATGTGAATCATCAATACAGTTCCATACTATATAATAAATATTTATTACAATAAATAAATGAAAGCCATTATTTAGTATTATTCAGATGTATTCAAGGATATGGATCAATCTGACGATATTTAGAAAGATGAGAGTGCTTTACGTTTCGTTTCCATGCATGATAAGTCAACCAGCATAATTACTCTCTGACTGGTGCATTTAAGGAACACAAAATACCGAAGAATACCTGTGAATTTTCAACTTTTTTTTCTGCCAATTTCCCCGATTTGTTTCTGCTTTCTTTTCTTAGGAAAAGGGAGACAACTCTAAATGAATTAAACGCGGATACTGCAATCAAAGCACTGAAAGCACAGAAGTTGTGTGTGTGTCTCAAATGAAAGGAGCTCGTCAAACTGCAGAACTGCTGGGTCACTTAATTTTTGTCAGATACAAATGTTGAATAAGATAATGATAAACTGTTGTTTAGTTCGCCTTTTTTGATAATACATATTGATGGAAATCTTATTAACTGCAGGTAAGAGAATTAGGGAGGGAAAGAATGGCAATGTGGGGTGATGGACTTTCCGATGTTACACGGCTTTGTATCAGACTTAATGCTTTCTATGTGGATTATTGTAACAACATAAAATTACCAAAACCTGCATATTTACCTTTCATAACTATTTACTAAAGTCTATCCATCTTAAAAGGACATGTTTACTTTTGTCAATCCCTATACTTATCAAGGTAAGTTGCCATAAAATCTTGGTGCCATATATTGTGGGTGCCATACATTTTCGTCACACACATTCACGGTACCATTTTTCATTGCTGGTGCTATTTTTTCCAACAACAACATCAACAATAAACAAGAGGGCCAAGATGGCCCTAAAGACGCTCACCTGAAAAAAATGCCTTCATTGCCTGTACAAGTTACTAAATTATAGCATAGTTGTACTGTCAGAATACATAATCTATGACATCATTTCAGTTCAATGAACAAAAAAGTGCCTGTGGTTAAAATTTGAAGTCATACTTGACTGAGAGATAGTATGGCTTTAACACACAAATTTAAACATTAAAAGGGACATAACTCCTGAACTGTGGCCTTTAGTGTGTAAAGATTTTTCTAAGATTTGACCTATTGACTTACTTTTCGGTCCGGCCCGGCCCATTTTCGAACTTGTTCGAGATATCATCAAGACAAACATTCTGACCAAGTTTGAGGAAGATTGGATTAAAATTGTAGCCTCTAGTGTGTAAACAAGATTTTTCTAAGATTTGACCTACTGACCTACTTTTTGATTCAACCTGACCCATTTTCGAAAGGGTTCAAGATATCATCAAGACAAACATTCTGACCAAGTTTGAGGAAGATTGGATCAAAATTGTGGCCTCTAGTGTGTAAACAAGATTTTTCTAAGATTTAACCTACTGACCTACTTTTGGATCCAACCTGACCCATTATCGAAAGTGTTTAAGATATAATCAAGACAAACATTCTGACCAAGTTTGAGGAAGATTGGATCAAAATTGTGGCCTCTAGTGTGTAAACAAGATTTTTCTAAGATTTGACTAACTGACCTACTTTTTGATCCAACCTGACCCATTTTCGAAAGGGTTCAAGATATCATAAGACAAAAGGAAGATTGAATCAAAATTGTAGCCTCTAGTGTGTAAACAAGATTTTTCTAAGATTCTAAGATACTACATGTAATAGTGATGGAATAACACGCATTAAGTTATTTTATCATTCATTGACTACCTCAGTACCTAGGTCATGTAGTTTTTTGCCAGTGCTGCAAGTAGCAGTCTTTGATCGGTGATACAAATTTGCTTGCTACAGTTGATTAGGCAGTCATTTTACCTTTGCGTAAAGTCAAGATTTTTTTAACTTATATGCTTTCACACTTAACTTTCATGTGGTAATAGTTTAACACAAAAACAAAATATTTCACTCTGTCCAAACGTGATATATATGTTCGTAGGGATGTTGTATTTGTTTAATCCATCCATCAATTAATTGTGATAGTGGGCCATCAACTGAAAATTGAACTTTTATAGTAAATGCAAGCGTTTATGGACTTTGGGCTACAAAGGCTATAACTCCCAAGTCAATGGATGCTTGTATCTGTGTTTTTGGCATCTACCTCGCATTGACATCAATTGTGATCTTGAACTTCAGGTTAGAAACATCACAATAGCCTGTTTTTTTTGTTCTCATTGGTTGCAGTCGTGTTTAACACTAGGGCACCTTGGTCCAGTGATTATGTACTCGATATCCAATGGTTAAGAGTTTAAGGCCATAAAACGTAATGATTTTCCAGGACCTCCCCAGGCTCAAAGTACTGGTACAAGAATGAGATGGATTAGTATAATCCCAATTCCAAATTGTCGTAAAAAAAACAAGTCATAACCTAACAAGCACTAATATTTCATAATCACCTGCACAACATTGCCTCTTGTAGAAGTTGAATTCTAAGCTACACAGGGTCTGTTGAGGACTGGCCTTTTCTCATTTATAAACTTCCATTGAAACATTTTTTCCCAAAAATTTGAAAGGCACTTGAATCTTGATTGACTTTAAAGACAAAGGCAGAGCGAAAGTGTACAAGAGTTGTCGAAACAACACATACCCCCCCCCCTACACTCCCCCAACTCTCTGACCTTGACCATACCAAGAGACCCCGAAATTAATAGGGTTCATCTACTAGTCATGAACAATCACCCTATGATGTTTGGG
>CM037777.1:107551587-107586150 GCA_021229015.1 Solen grandis | reverse complement strand
TGTAAAAGGAGGAAAACATACCCAAATTAATGTTTATACTTACTTGGGGTTAGAATCAGAAAAAGCACCCAGAATGTCTGAATTTTAAATTCTAAAAGAGCAAAATCGATATAACCGTTACAATTGAAGTTTAATTATGCAGAGTTTACAAATGACATCGGGACCTTCCTTGGTGGCTGAGTAGTTGAATTAAAGCGTCTTTTACGTCCTCTACGAATTTTACCTTCGGCAAACAACAACAACAACTACAAGAACAATAAACAACAAAGTAATAACAACTAAAAAATGCCGAAGACGCACGATTAAAATATCCGTGTCTCCGGGTATGACCGAGCACATAATTCGTTGCCCAATAATCATGACGTGTTGTCTAATTTAGACATTTGTGGTCTTGTCTATCATACCGTAGACAAGTGGCATAATACCGGAATCACACCCAGTTACATGAACCTGACTCTGGGCCAACCAGCTATCTTTGTTTACTGAGCGCTAGGTACAAGGAAGATATAAAGAACTCCTTTAGCTGCTTTGGTATGTCGCTGCAGGGAATCGAATCCATAACCTCTCGGTTATTGTGCGGAAGCTATAACCACTGGGCCACCACAAGAAAGAGGGCCTAAATCTTTGTAACAGGAGCGGCGCGTGTGTGAGTTTTGTGACGGGATGTGTGTGTATAATTCGACATGATCAGGGACAGAGTGTTGTAATATTTAACACAAAATTAAGATATTCAATATCGAGTTTTATTAAGTAATATTTATCTTTGTTTTCACCAAGAGGATGGATTACGTTATCAACCTGGTTTTTAATTAATAAAAATACTTTTTTATTTGTTTTGATAAAGAATTGGTTGGAAAAATATTGTATATTAAAATATTTATAAAAATAGGCATTAATTTTTAAAATCTCCTATGTGTACATGTTGAGAAAGGTGAGAAAAGAGAGATTACACACATGTATATGTTAAAAAATAATAGAGAGTTGCATTTCAACGAATATGCTATCGTTTTCACGGTGCATAACCATATCGGCAGGCTCTCTGCGGAAATCGCTATATCGGCTATATCGGCAGCCTCTCTGCGTTTGCACCGGTCATTCTCTGCCATACACACTAGCAAACGCTGGATGGAAGGGAAAGAAACAGACCAATGGTCACTTTTCAAAGATGAGTTGCTCAATATTAAGGATTGCACGGAATATTAGAGTATCTTAGCTAAGTGTATGCGTGTAAACTTTTCAATTATTAGCGACTGCGACCTGAAACTCGGCCAAACTGTTCAGTGATGTACCAACATGAAACACAACCTCGGCACTTTCTACAGGCTTCAGCAGGTTATTGCTTTGATTATGTCTATAATATGACCATCGAATGTATTCTTATAAGTATATTCCTCAAGAAGATACCAATAAATTGGCCGATTTTAATGTCAATTTCTTGAAAAACCCCTACTTTCGGTTTTGTCGTTGCAACGGAGGTCTCTCTGCACATCACTTTTTGAAGCACAGGCAGACTCTCTGCATTTATCAAAGACAATGTGCATTTTGCCAGCGATTGTTGTTTTTAAAGCATACTGCTAGCGTACTTTGTGTTTTATTGTTGTGAAATAACAGTTTCATGCTTCTTGCCCTTCCAGTGTTTTTCTCACTGTTTGGGGGGAAAGGAGTCCGGGCCCAAAGGGGGGGGGGGGGGGGCTTTAAAAGGGGGATTTTTCTGCTATGAATAATGTAAGTCTTTTATTCTATTTTACTCTTATTTAATGATGTTTTATTGCCTAAAATATAATAAGACCAGTGATTCAACATGTTTGACCAGTTTTATTAAGAATGGGGGGCCTCCGCGACCGAGAGGGTAAAGTCGCTGACTTTAACACTCACTCAGTCCCTTACCGAGTGGGTTCGAATCCCGGCAGGGTCATTCGGATTTTCATGTGAGGAAGCCTTCCAGATGGCTTGCGGTAGGTCGGTGGTTCTACCCGGATACCTCCGTGCCTTCGGGGTCTTCCTCCACCTGTAATTAGCTGGACGTCGCTATATGACTGAAATACTGTCGAAGCGACGGTAAACTCAAATAGTCAAGTCATGTCAAGTTTATTAAGAATATTACATTTAAAAAAAATGCAGCAGTGAGTCCATGCACACAGTGGTAGGTAAACTGTCATAGTTTTGGAGAGAAAAAAACTATTTGTTCCAATACACACCGTTCATTCTCTCCTATGTAGGAAGTAGGATAGGTTGTCAGTTTGTGGCGAAATATGTCAACTTATTACACATTCGATTAGTATTAAAACTCTTTGGCTGCAAACGGCCTTGAGATATGAGGTATTTTTTCTCGCATTTATATTGTTCATTCATACTGAATAAAAAAATAAATAAAAAAAAATAAGCCTATCGCGTTGCTACGGCAACTGAAAGTGACATTGAAGTCAATATTTAAAACAGATAAATTAGTATTTATTCTCTTAAAAAAAAAGAATAAAATAACAAAATGTGACATATTGTAAAATCCGAAATCTGTCAAACATACAAACAACAATATAACATTGCTGCATAAATACTCTAAGACTATGAAATTACATAAATCCGTGTGTGTTTGTAAATTTAATGAATTAACAGTGACGTATCTGTTCTACGCGACAATCACATTTTTTCGAAATACGCTTATAATAAAAAATTATTTTCTTCAGTGCAATGTTTAAGAATAATAAAATGATTATATAAAATGCCTATTATTTTATAATCATTACATTGTATGTTGGTCACTAGTGGCCTTGTTTTACATAGTAATAACAGTGTTAATAATCATTTGTTACTTTAAATCCATGGACGCATTTATTCATTTATGTATTAACGTTAATGTGTAAACTGAAAAAGTTAGCACAAAGTTAAAATTAATAGACTCAGTAATACAATATCATTTTCATTTTTTTCTCTCGCTATCTCTCTCTCTTTTTTTTTTTTTTTTTTTTTTTGAAGGAACATGCAAGTATGGCGATTCAGTTTAAAATTATAAGAATTATTGTAATAAACAGTACCCTAGAGGAAATGTATCATTTATATTCTAATCAACAAAATAGTAAAAAAAGTAAGTAACACATATATACTTTTAACATATTTGTCTGACTAGACTATTTGAGTTTAGCGTCGCTTCGACAGTATTACAGTCATATAGCGACGTCCAGCTAATTACAGGTGGAAAAAGATTTGTAACTGACTACGAAAACAAATTACATGCAAAGTAAGAAACTAAAAACACAAAGTAAGGGTAAGAACCCATGAACTTATGCATTTTCCGTAAACAATAAGATAAACCATAGCTTGCAGAGAGCCTGTCTGTTGTAAATGCAGAGAGTCTGCCTGTGCTTCAAAAAGTAATGTGCAGAGAGACCTCCGGTGCAACGACAAAACCGAAAGTAGGGGCTTATCAAGAAAATAGACATTAAAATCGGCCAATTTATTGGTATCTTCTTGAAGAATATACTTAAAAGATGGTCATATTATAGACATAATCAAAGCAATAACCTGCTGAAGACTGTAGAAAGTGCCGAGGTTGTATTCCATGCTGGTACATCACTAAACTGTTCGGCCGAGTTTCAGGTCGCAGTCGCTGGTAATTGAAAAGTTTACACGCATATACATAGCTAAGATACTCTAATATTCCGTGCAATACTTAATATTGAGCAACTCAACTTTGAAAAGTGACCATTGGTCTGTTTCTTTCCCTTCCGTCCAGCGATTTGGGTGTTTATGGCAGAGAATGACCGGTGCAAACGCAGAGAGCCTGCCGATATAGCGATTTCCGCAGAGAGCCTGCCGATATGGTTATGCACCGTGGTTTTTGTAGTTGCTTTCTTGCATTGGTCAGTCCTTGAAATTAAAGACATTAAAGACTTTATTAGACACTCAAATGTGATACTAAGAACAGTGAGTATTATTTCAACCAATCTTATGTTTTGTTACTTTTGAAAGTTACATACATACGTTTATTTATGTGAAATATTTATTATCATTCTTATATGTAAAATTGGCATTATATTTTAAGAAAGACGTGGAAGCAAGAAATAATTTATTTAAACAATTTTGTGAATGATTATAAATGCCCTTCTGAGATATATGTTTAATATATGAACTTTGAATGAATTATTTATTGGTCTAGTCTTATGAAAGTATTATACATACGGTTTATATACGTTAAAATATTTATCATTCTTATATAATGCATATGCAAAATACATATAATATATTGTGCTTGTTCATCCTCGCTTTGGAAATTCTTTTTTTTTCTCGTTGTCTTGATAGTATATGACCAAATTGATATATTTTCTATTTATTGTATACTTGACAATGTACATTGTACACGTCAGAAATAAAACATTTGTATCTCTTATTTACGATACCACGGAGGCAGTTACCGATTACAAGCGGGGTCCATGCTTATTTGATACATATCGGATGCAGGAGAAGAATGATGACCCGAGTCAATAATTTATAGATATCACCGAGGGTAATTTATTTCAAAGTTATCATTTCATAGAAAGGGGATCATTTTTCTGAGGTCCGGAGGTCTATATTCTTCAGATATCATCGAGGGTAATTTATTTCAAATCATTTTAAAGGGGTTTTAAAAAAACCATCGAGGGAGTTATTATTCTTAAGGGTGTCAGTATTTTATAGAAAGGGGTCACTTTTTCTGAAAAATTATGACCGGGGGTCATTATTCTATGGGGGTCACTTTACTTCGTTACACAGGCCGTATACAATAAAGTATGTGTGTATTTCTTTGATTTGGCAATCATTGCCGAATTTAAAAACATCTAACATAATTTTATAATCCAGTATGCGCGGTAACTAATGTTGAATACTTTTAAGACAAAAAATCATAATCTTATATCTATAACACCAGTGTATGGTATGCGATATCTAAAATGCAATCGATGTTAACAGCGTCGAATTAGAAAACTTCGTGCTGCGGTGCACTAGGAAAAAGTTTTGTTGGAGTGCACGGTTATAAAATAAAACGAACACTTTTATGTTCTGTAATGTACGGTGACTTAAAACAGACACGGAAGATATTTTTTTATTTCGTCGCCACGCAATATAAGAAAATACCATCCATGCCACCGTAGCATTGGTCTTGACCAAGTTTGTTTTTCAATGCTATTATTTCAAGTTCACGGAAAACAATAATTAAACAGCAATCACAGCCGAATTAATCACAGCTACAAAAATACTGTTTCTACTTCAACGACAAATGGTCCAACTGAGTGACGGAGTGGTTAGAGCAGAGCATCCGTTCCATTACCGGGGTCGTGGATTCGATCCTCGGGTTACGACATACCACAGTGGTTATAATGGTACATACTGGTATATCCCCATTTCGCTTGGCTCCCAGCACATTTAAGCGAGTTCCAGGACTGGGTCACCTAGTTTTAGGATAATTGGACTTTGTGTGGTATCAAACCACTTATTTATTACGGCGTAATGTCGGAGTGAGGCAGCACTATATATCTCTCATGTTGGCAAAAGTCCCCATTATACTGAAAAGTGCTATGATCGCAAGGACGTTCATCGCAAGCAAACAAACAACTACTACTTCTGCTACCAAAATAATAACTGTCCGTCTCTACTGTTGCAACTTGAACAAATGTATCTACTCGTAGCATTAAAACTCATAACAACACGTGTCGCTTCTAAAACTACCATCTCTATTTATTGTAACACTATGATAACAACATCAGTAGTGCTGCTGCAAAAACTGTTGTAAATTATATCTCTATTTGAAAGTGAATGTTCTATTTACTAATAAAACAATAACTATGAGTTTTCTTATTCTTGAGACACTACCAGTACTACTTTAATTAAATATGAAATCTATCAATGTGTTTCCCCACATTTGGACGGGCATAAAGGGGACTTTAGACGAAGGGTGATTCCCAATGACAGACTCGGTGAGATCGTCACCCGGGATATCCATAGACAAGGCCGGGCTCATATCCCGAGAAGAAATCGATACATCGCCGGGACATCTTAAGATTAGCTTGGTAATATTTTATCAATCATATATTTTCGGAAATATAAAACGCTCAAACCATACAGCCATTTTACCAGATGAAGAGGACAAATATTAAACATAATCGTACTTAACAACTATAAGGCATGATCTGAAAGCAGAGATACTCTTTGTTACGAGTAACGGATTTTTTTATCAGTCAAAATTTTGATTTACCAGATAGTAATATGCAGAATCACTTCTACGAAGTACGAAGCCAGGTCGAAAACCACTAGGTTCGAACGTCATTTAATTTAATACATATTTTATTCATCAATAAATAGGATTGAACAACAGGCTAAATGCCTTTGTGAGTTCCCTCCTTTTACAGGTCATGCATGCATAGCAAATTAAAAGTATCGCATGCATCACGACAATTGATATAAAAATAAAAAAAATAATATATCGTATTACAGGAAGAATATCTGACAAAATTTGTGCATCAGTTAGCGATTAAATCATTCGGTACAAAGCACACACATTCTTTTATCATACATCAAGAAATAACATCTTGCCAGAAAATAAATGAGAAAAAATACTGGATTTTATTTTACTCTCATAGGTATTATATATAACGTTATTTATAGGGACAATCAAAATCAAAGCTGAGAGAACGAGTTTTTAATATGTTGATGTCGCATTTCTTTTGTTTATTAATGTAAATTCAGTAAACGAGGATCAAATTTTCAGGCGACGATAATAAACCCAATGTTATAAATCCGCTTTAACTTTGCCTGAAAACGGTCGTTAAAAAAGTCGTTAAAAAAAGATGAACACATCATTTCTGTTAATGGATTTCTAACAATAAGCATATCGCCACTCTTACTCTACCCATTTCTCTTGCCCACAGTTTACATGATTATATGAATCTAAAACAACAAACTTTCATTATTTATGTATTTTTTTTCATTTCGTTTTATATATACATGTATTTAATATAGGTAAATTAAAGATATTTCAATATAAACTATACATAAAAAAGGGGTGTGGGTTCGAGTCACAGCCGGAGGACAAACTTTTCTTTTAATTCTTTTTTACAAACAGAAAAGATTGTTCTCCTGCAGTGACTCGAACCCACATCCCATTTCAACGCCGTTTCCTTACAGTGTGGCGATCAAGCTTGACTTTTTTTACCCACTGCAGTTACAAACAGAAGAAATTTTATCTATACATTGTTGTCTGTCGCTGGAAATTCCAGCCAGCCGTGTTTCAAAATATCTCTGAAAGTGGTGTGAATTTTTCGTTCGCGTACTCAAAAAACACGTTTTATCAACACATTTTAATTCAGATTCGCCTTCCAAAACGCCTTCGTACTGAAATGAACATAAAAAGTATCACCATTTAGTGATAATACAGAAAACAAAATTTGGAACTGTTTCTCGGAGTAGAAACAAAATGTGAAATCTATAAATATAGATGTCTAAATATAGCCCCGAATTGTTGTCCGATTCAAAATATGTGCTTCCATAGACCAGCGTTGCAAGCAACCTGCTCAAACATCTCAAATGCAGTCTTTTTACATGCTGGTTCCCAATGAATTTCTGCGTGAAGTTAAGAAGCAAATACCAGCAGAGCAATGAAATGGAAATTACATCATTTTCCCGCAATGACGGAGAATCACGCCAACAACAATAGTTCTCAGGCCTTCCCTTCTCAGGTTCTCTTGTTCGTATTTATACTACCGCCACAAATAAGGTATGTGTCATTCGGCGCGTTTGCTTGCTGGCTCTCATGACATACATAACATACATAGCATAACATACATAACAAAACACAAATAACGTAACTCTCAAATTCGATAATGACCATGTGAGGTTAGTGCATGTGTATAGCAGTTAATACATTATGACATAAATGATGTATAAAAATGTACTACAATAATTCCAAACCGGAAATATGGTGGCCTAGGTAACAGGTAGCGCTAAGTATACAATCAGTTGTCAAATTTTGCATCCATAGTGCACAAATCAAGGCGATAGGGCGCGAGATAGAATCCAATCCTGTCATTATTTTTATATTATACCAAGTTTTTTTCCAATCAAACGTCTACGCGCGTGTGCATTTGTTGTTTGATTTTTTTTCTCTTTTGATTAAAATACATATCTTTCTATATTCAATTTTCATACAATTTGTAGAAAGGGGTGGATGGGGGCAATGCACTCAATAAAACACCTACTGTTCTAATTTGATATTGTTTCAGGTTTAGGATCCCGGCATTATTGTGTGTTCTTTGTGCACTTTTTATATCGTGTGCGCACGCAATAACTACATCGTGTGGGCACACAATAGCTTACGCGTTCGCACGCAGTACTGATCGCATGCACACGCGGTAATTAAAAATATCTTCCGTGTCCCTTTTATGCCACCATACCTACGTGACAAAGTTGACAGAAGTTTGGTAAACAAGAAATCGAATACGGCAAGACATGTCTTTATAAATTTCGCTATGTCAATAATACACACATAATTAACAATTAGCCCGTGTTCCTTTCACAACTACCTGACAAACTGCTCATATGATATCGTTTATATTTTAAAATTTATGGATTTATCGCAGCGCTCCGCTTCGCGTCGCTTGCAATAAATACCCGCGTCGCTCGCGATAAATTTCATGATTTTTAAAATATAACGATAACTAATACATATAATACAGACACTGATAAAAAAAATTAGAAACTAAATAGATATATGAAATAATTCTTCCTTTATCGGCGTACTTCGATTTATATATATTATGTATAGCTTACTATACAATATTTGCTGTCGGCCAATACATATTAATTTAGTCATTCAGTCATTCACGAATAAGATTCTGATGCAGATAGTAAAACGGATATCGGTAGTCTCGCTTGACTCCCCCACCCACTCTACCTTGATGAAGTATGATCAAGCTGTTTTTCCATTTATAATATGAATCTATTTTATTTGTATTTCCTTCTCATTTTCAGATTAAAGCAAATCATTTGTACGTATACATAAAGAATTATACTGAAGGTATCTGCTTATGAGGCTCAGGTATCAACATTTATATCGTTAAGTAATAGAAAATTATTATGAGCTACTTAAATATGCATGTTTACTTTAAAACTTGCAGATC
The DNA here is from genome assembly GCA_021229015.1 of Solen grandis. Classification (NCBI taxonomy): domain Eukaryota; kingdom Metazoa; phylum Mollusca; class Bivalvia; order Adapedonta; family Solenidae; genus Solen; species Solen grandis. Next base: position 107,577,007 of record CM037777.1, on the reverse strand, counting down.
CTCCTTTATACGCTTCAAGTTTGCACACGTGTTGAATATTACAATGATGTCCATTGGTTTCTATACAGTGTGTATACAAAATGCGCTTGCTAAGTAAATGAATACAGACTGTATTTTCACCATTTGTATCAGAATGCAAAAGTCCTGGGACAACGTGACTCTAAATATATAACCATCTAACTAGCTGTTGTCTTGACGACACAATAACATCTATATAAAGCCGAGCGGGCCTACTACGCCTTCAATATCCACCTGGACGACTCATGGTTTTGAAGAGAACAGAAATTCTTCCTTCATCAGGAAGAGACGGACAATCATATTTTAATTGCTAGACTGGTTCAATTCACTGTACATAATGGTTTACAATTTAATTAGATTAAGGTTTTGTTTGGTGTTGAACGAGTGCCGAGGATTATTTAAGAAGAAAACGAAAACTTAATGTAAGTATTACTTCTGTTTACTATCATTTAGAATTTGTAATTCTACGGAATTCAACGTCCAGTTATAAAAATAACTTATTCTGGATGTTTCATTTGGTGCAGTGGATACACAAACATTGGGCTACAGTGCAAATGGTGTATTCTTTACCATTTCTGTATAACCGTTAGTCATGTGTAATATTAGATAGGACATGCATAGTTTGATTGTATGTAATATTTATCGTTTATATATTTAATATGATGGAATTTATCGCAAGCGACGTGAGACGGAACACTGCGATGAATCTATAAAATTTAAAATATAAACAATAACACATTTACAGTTTGTCATGTACGCCATAGAGCTTTGCCATTGACATCGCATTATGGAACTGCCTCCCATTTGATTGTCAGTTTCACAAGATCCAGAGTCAGTATTGCTGTCTACATTTATATTCTGAATTAACAAAACATAGCAGTCTCCGCCGCAACTTACTCCGCCCATAATTTGCTTTGGTCACATAGGCACTATAAAATAATATTTTTCCAGTATCAAAACCTCACAATTCATTTTATACAAAATCTTTTTCAAGTTTTGAACGAGATACAAGCATTACATTGGACGATTAAATAGGACAAACTGTAAATCTATGTCTGCGCCTTGCTAGATAGGTCAGGCATTATTTATCGTTTATATTTTAAATTTGACGGAATTCATTTAACAATAACATATTTACAGTTTGTCACGTACGCCATACAGCTTTGCCTTTGACCTCGCGTTATGAACCAACTCCCGTTTGATTGACAATACTCGTGATGGTTTAGAATCAGTCTCACCGGGTTCATTTTATAAGGCTACATGCAAAACATGACGTAATCATCCGCTTAAGATCACGTAGCCAGCATACACTCATATGTTCTCTATATCAAGACCTCACGGATCATTTTATGCAAAATATTTTTCAATTTTTGAACGAAATGCTACCATTTTATTGGACGATTAAGTCGGATGATCTGTTAATAGGGTTGTATCTAGACTTATGCAAGGATAATATTGCACATATTGTAATAGGAAGAAAAACATAGATTACCCAAAGTAAGTTTTATAACTGCCTGGGTGTTGATATCAGGAAACAATCCTTTATTTCTTAATTATGAATTTAAAGGGGGTCGATATATCCATTACAATTGAAGTTATAGGATGGTATGCTATGGAAATGGTATCGGGACCGTCCTCGGTGGCTTAGTAGTTAAAGAGTACGTCCTGGGCAGAGAGGTATCGGATTAGATCCCAGGTCGCGACATACCAACACCATTAACTCATTAATTATACTGGTATATCTCCCATACATATAAGGATGGTTCCAGGACCGATTTGCCTGGTATCAGGATAATGTGACTAGGTGTGATATCACGGCACTTGTCCACAGTAATGTTGATGTATGGCAGCACTATAGATACACACCTCAATTGAACATAGTCCTCAAAATAATGACTGAAATAATTTCAAAAGAACTTAAAAGTTCAGCTAACAAACAATCAAACGGAGAAATAATCCTCTTCTGAAAACACAGCAAGTGTTCTGCTGCTCCCCCTCCTAAATAAAACACACCAAAATATAAAATAAAAAACAAAACAGAAAATTCTTAGAAACGAAAACATATCTATAGATAGAGTCTATACATCATATTATTAAAGGAAGTTTCTTTGTTGTTGTTTTTTCCGTATGTGTGCAACTATATTAATTATAACAGTAATGGGCATGTGGTCGATACTTCCCTATCTGCTTTTCTAAATATGTTAGAAAGTAGTACATGTCTTGATACGTGTATATCTTTTGATATATTATGCATTCATGTTAAAAGAAACATTTGTGTATACCTATGTGAAAGTATGCACTTTTCCTGAAAAGCAGATAATATCTCAGCTGAAAATCTTATTACTTCTCACCAAGCATTTATTGGGTATATTCGAATTCAGGTCTGTTTCTATTTCTGTTTGCCTAGGGTGTGCTTCATTTTTTACAGTATTACTTGCGACTTATTCGGCTATATTCACGCTAGAGATTTAAATTAAACATCTTGACCGACTGAAACACGTCTATTTTTGCAACTTTGTCGGCTTAGGGCCTTAGTCACGCTACCGACTGAAACGCACCTATTTTTTTGCAAGTGTTTCGGCAGTAGAAATGCAAACATTCTAAGTTCTTTCCGGTAACTTTGAAGCGTTTCAAATCACCTCCCCGGGAACAAAACAAACAAAAAACTTTTAATTCCCTCCGACGATTTAACTTTCCCTCTCCCGAGAAATTATAAACGTTTCCAAATTACCCCCTCTTTTATGTTTTGCATTTGAAATTTAGGGAGGGGGCATTCCGGAGATGAGGTTGGGGTGGGGAGGGGTGAATAGTGGGGCCGTGGTCCAGAAGTAACGCATCCGATTACGGATCCGAAAGTTGTGGATTCAAACCCCGTTGGAGGCAAGAATCTTTCGCTACCTTCCCGGGCGCAAAGTACTGATCCAACACATGAACCGTCTAGTATAATTTGTAAGAACTTGTTTCCCAATCGACGTAAAATAAATAAGTTAAAAACTAATAGTGGTGCCGATTGAAATCCGCTAAACTGGTAAGGCAAATTATAAGTACACAATAGGGTAACAGTCTCAAACTGGATTTATTGATTTTACTGGGACACTGAGTATGTAAGACACCTTGTTAATGTTAAACCCAGACTAAGGTACACTTATTTTGTAGACAAGTATGCATTTAAATGTAAAGCGCGCAATGATAAATTTAGCAGACATTCAATAAAACCATTCAGTTGACTTGAATTGGTTAACACATACCATAAAGGTTTGTCTCTTCATCACAAAATGTAACAAGCCGCTGTTTTGACCAATTTCAATTTTCAACAACATTTAAATTACGGTTGAAAATATATTCAAAATCATTTAGGTTTGTAGTAGTACTTGCTAAAGACTATCGTATGCAAAGTGTTTTGTTGCACTAAGTAAATTATCTGTGATACCATTAATATTTAGCTTCAGTACAGGAATTGTGCCAGCTGATACAAATTTCTTCATAAGATCTTTTAATGCTTTCCAGTCATTTTTTTCCATTTTGCAATCGTACTAAAATTTTCGATTTTACGTGAAATGTTCTCGAAAAACCTTTGTTTTGCAAATTTATTTAAATTGTTAACATTGTTGCGTATTTTTTTTAATGTTGACCAATTTCCTAGATTTTTTTTATTTTAGTGCAATAGAGCTACATTGTCTATCCCTATATTTTGAAAAGTGCCTAATTTCGGAATCGTACCAAGGTTTATAATGACGTCGGATAGTAGTAGTTTTTTAAGGTATACATTTCTACTAGATGTGTTACGAAGCCAGTATGGAGTGTGCGGCACAGCGTTAGCTTGGGTCAACTCTTATCTTCGACTACATAGTTGTCGCGTATCTGTAAATTCGACCGAGTCATCTCCACGCCCTCTAGAATGCAGTGTGCCTCAGGGCAGTTGTCTTGGACCTTGGCTTTATCTTGCATATGCTGGAACTTTATTTGACGTAATTCCACCAACTATATCTGTATATGGATTCGCTGATGACCATATTGCCAATAAACGTTTTCGACCAACTTCAGTGTCAAACGAACGTAATGCCATTGCAGAGCTTGAACAATGTGCATTTACTATTAATGACTGGATGAAAGCGAATAATCTAAAAATGAACACAGTAAAAACAGAGTTCATAATGTTTGGCAGTAAGGTGCAGTTGAATAAATGCTGTACAAGAAAAATTGACATTGCCGGTGATAAAATCGAATCTGTTGACACTATAAGACATTTGGGCGCTTACTTAGACGAATCTCTAAAATTCAAAAAACACATTAAAACAAAGTGTAGAACTGCTATGTTGAATTATTTCCGAGTCAAAAATATTCGTAAATATCTTACCGAAGATGCTACTAAAATTCTACTTCTTTCTTTAGTTATGTCACATCTGGATTACTGCAATGCCATATTGTTTGGAACTGCAGATGCTGACTTATATAAAATGCAACGTATCCATAATATGAGTGCCAAACTGGTCTTACTACGTGGAAAATATGAAATTTCCAAGAAAGCAATATTTGATCTCCACTGGTTACCAATCAAAGCCCGCATACATTTCAAAATTCTTTGTTTTATGTATAACTGCTCTGTGGGAAATGCTCCATCTTATCTCAGTGAACTTTTAACCAAACAAACTCCAAAAAGAGTGGGATTACGATCCTCAGACACTGTAGAATTGTTATATGCCATTCCATTAAACAAACGAAAGACATTGTATGACAGAAGTTTTAGTACTGTAAGTCCAAGTCTTTGAAATCAACTTCCATTGACCATCAGACAGTCAACATCCTTGGACGTGTTTAAGAAACAGTTAAAAACCCACTATTTTAAGGACTTTTACAAACTGTTTTAATTGCGATGCTTTTCATAATTTATACTGACTTCATACTGAATAAATACTATATCTTATTATTTAGATAATATAGTATATATTTTTTAAAAAGTACATGTTTAAAATATGTTAAAAACAGTTAATGTCATTTTAGAGATGTAATACATGATATTTTTTCGTGTGTACTAATGATTTTTCCCTGTTATTATTATCTGCATAGTTAAAAAATATATATTTTTTTTAACATGTAAATATTTCAAGTTGTGTTGTATATGTCTTATGGATTTTATATTTTATGCATACAATGTGCAACGCCATTGAATATGTATTCATCATAGAAATAAGCGTTTAACCAAATTAAACAGTTTACAGACAATGATTTTTCTCAACTTCAGATTGGTTAATATGAATTCTCTCCATTTGTATGTCTATTTTCAAACTGTGATAGATAAATATTGGAGACATCAGGGTCTCTATATATACAAGTATTAAAGAGACCCTGGAGACATCTAACTCAGATACCGATGTAAAATGTCCGTTTAAACAATCGGTTTTTTTCCTCGTCAGTGAAATAAAAATCATCGATAAATCGATAAATGTGTCTCTGTAAAACATAATATATCAATGTTAGATAGATTTTCAAATATGAAATCTAATTTATTCCGGATGCTTCTTATTAAGATGCGCTATGCTGATGACCCCGGGGACTGTCATACACAAAGGGCTCTGGGCCTGGGTTGGATTCTACATCACCGGACAGTAATATGATTAATATAAGTACTTGAAAGTACTGTAAATTTATGGCATCACATAGTATATATACTACATACATGCACATGTAGTGGTGATTTAAAAGTAGCAATCATTTTCAGATTTTGGCACGTATTTACTTATACCATACGAAATGGCTGAAAAAGTGTCTTATAAGTGCATAATTTTTTATGACATGTATTGTCTACAACTAGTAATAATATTGGTAGATATAGTATGACTGGCTTGCAATAGTTACCCCCCTTGTTTTAATAGTTCCATTTGTTTATTCTCTGGGACTTGTCGGCATCGAAGCCAAAAAGGTATTAAATAATGTTATTAATTTATTTTGATTTGTGTACTTGGGGAAACTTCGGAGCTCGGACTAGTTGAATTTATCCCGACGTTATCATTTTCGCGCAAGGCCTATTTTCGGCTTGGCAATATCTCGATTTATAATTTAAATGTAAAAAAAAGTTTTATAAAAATAATCAGAATTATATTTCATAACAAAACTTTTTAAAAACATTAAATTGATTCAAGAGATATTATTTTCATCTATCAAATTAAAACAAGTATTGAATTTGATCAACATTGAAATGAAATATTTATGAAAAGACCAAACTCAATAATGAGACCAACTCAATAATAAGACCACTTTCAGATGGACCCAATAGTGGTCTCATTATCGAGGTTTTACTGTATAAAGAAATCGATTTTTTCAAGATCTTTTTTTTTGGACTGAATATCAGGTTCCTGTGATATGACATAGTTATTGAAGTGTACCGGTTTGATGTAGTTCTTGAACTTAAGATGAACATATATAATGAATCTTTAGTAATTCTTGAATTGTCCATACATAATATTTATAACACAGAGCATTTGATAAATTCAGAAAACATGAACAGTTCTTTTATTTAATTCATAGAAAGCAATACCATGGTTTTAGAAGTACATTTGATGTGGGTCTCAAATAATCAAAAACATATACATGTAATGAATTTTTAATAGTTCTTGAAAATAGTTCTTGAATTGTCCATGATGTAGATTTAAAAAACAGAAGATGGAATCATTTCAAAAAATAATGAACAATTTATGAACATTTAGAAAAGATACGTTCATTTCATAAACAAATCAACAGGGCTAAAAAATCCCACTTGTCTGCTCATAGTTACGAGTCGAAATTTTACAAAACAAGTAAACTTTCGCATTCAGGTCGTTCTGCAGGATGAGTAGATTTTTTAGGGAAAATGGGCATCACTTTCTACCTCATAGCAGCTTGTCCGTGGCAGAATATTTGTTCAAATCATCTCCAAGATCAGAATGAAAATGAAACCGGAAATGCAGCTGAGGATGCTAAAATTCAGCATCCTATATGTTGTGATATCCCGGTATCTAGCGGTATCCATAAAAATGGTTTGATCAATGTTTTTTTTTTACTAATATTAGGAAGATAACATGGTGATTTAATTTCATATTAAACATTATTAAAACTATACAACATATTTAATACCAATTCAGAATATTTTAAAAAGCGTGATAGTTTCAATCAGTACGATAACATATTATTCAGATGATAAATAGTATAACACTTGTCTACCATTTTCAATAAAATATTGTGAATAAAGTAAAATATTCAGTTGTTGATTAAGTATTACCAGGGAAACCAAAAAGTCTAAGTGCCGGTGAATAACCATGTAACAATAATATTGCAAGCCTTTAGACTGCGTACCCCAAAATATCGGTTTTACGCCTCGTCCACTATCCATTCATATTCATGTAAATCAGTCGAGAGCGTCTGTTTGTTGCAGAACGGAAGCTGATAATGTCGGGATTCTTTTTTTTTTATATCTAATCGAAGGACGAGTAATGTCAATGCAGGACGAGTTATTTTTATAAGTCTCTTGTCCTGCAGGATGAATACTATTTGAAAAAAATGACCCCTGAACAAGGAGAGAACAGCCCAGGAAATGCCCCATGCTCAGTTCTACAACAATTGTTCTGGAACTGCTCCTGGATCATTTATTGAATAAATCATGAACAATTATTCTGTTCTTCTAGTGTTCTTAAAATGTTCCAAAACAAAATATATTTCCAAAAGATAATTCTTGAACATTTTAAAACATCTAAAGGAAATATGTTTTAAAAATTAAATACTATTTTTAGAACTAAATCACATAGTCATATCTTCGGATTCTAAAGCTCTAATATTCAAGAACAATGTAAGAGCATTTCAGTTACAGAAAGTCATGCTTAAGAGCTTATATTACATATCTGTTCATTTTCTAAAAAATGACGGGAAATCATGATTGTAATCAGACATTCACTGTTCTTGTAGAAGCCTAAGTAGAAATGTCTTAATATATTCTATACTTAGGTGACAATTAAATGCACAGTGCTGCTAATAATTATCACCTCCTACATTAATTTCAATTTGCACAAAATGTACAATTCATGTAAAATTTTTAATAAACTGGTAAACAAGTTTCTAAATTTTGGACCACAACATTCCAAATTCGTTCAAGTGGTATTGGTGTTGATCAATTGCTTGGCCAGCATATAAGGATAGGTCCTGTTGTCAGAACAATGTGACTGAGTGTAATGCCATGCCACTTGTCCATGGTGTTATATCACTATAATTGTCTCATCTTGACAAAGCTTCTACCACCAAAAACAAACAAATTTAACTGATTTGACAGACGTGAGGTGAAAATGTGCGCTTGAATCACCCAGGAGATATTCTATAAAGCTTGATTAACCCATATACACGGGCAAATCCCACTGCCAATACACCACTCTGCATGGCTAATTCCCCTCTCTACACATAAATACCACACTACACATTTCTAAACATAGCAGTTATTTTCATGGTGCTGACAGTGGCTCAAGGGCGACTTCAAAAAAAAAAAAAAAAAAAAAAAGGCTTGGTTATGCAGTAATCATAAATGAATTTTCTTTATGACTTAATGTTTTTCACGAAACACCAAGTTCTACTTTTGGTTTCATTTCCTTATGTGCTATTTTGTGTCGACAAGAGCTGCAAGACAGTACATTGATAGGGGCAATATTGATAGATTTCTATTCAAAATAAGAATAATGAACTGTATGTTCTCCTTTTTGAAATGATATCAGATAGTATTAAAGTATTTCCACTAATAAGGTCGGGTATATTTTTGAATACTTAACCACTTTACTTGTTGCAATATTCTGGAAAAAAAACGTTATTATTTATAATAATTTCATTTTTTTGACTCAATTCAGCATTCATATTTAAAGAAAACGAAAAGAAAACATGGAAAATATATGTCACAACATTCATCACGTGATCTGTTTATTTTTAGGTGGGAGATTTGTGTCAGCCAGATGTGTTGATGGTTTCATCTTTTCCACAAAACATGCTGTGAGTATATCAAAAATTATAATTCAGTTGAATTATGCATATAATTGAGGAATAACAGTTGAATTGAAGTCGAAATAGTGTGTCTTGTGATTAGATATTTTAAACTTTTTGGGCCTCAGTTTTGCAAATTCGGCACATGTGCTCAGGTGAGCTATCAGGATCAATGAATGTCCATCGTCCACAATTAATTTGTTTGCACTCTAGCATCTTCATTTCATAAGCAATTATCTTCAAACTTTATGACAATGTTTACTAGCATAATCTCTAAGCCAAGTTTGATTATGGCTAATATCGGGCTATTAAGTTTTGAGTTGTGCCCCTTTTAACATAAAAAAAGCCATATTTCACTTTGTTTGCACTCTAGCATCTTCATTTACTAAGCAATCATCCTAAACTTAATGACAATGTTTATAGCTATAATTTCTTGGCCAAGTTCGATTATTGCTTATATCGGCCAATTAGGTCAGGAGTTATGCCCTTTTTAGGATTAAAAAATGCCAGATTTCACTTTGTTTGCACTCTAGCATCTTCATTTCTCAAGTAATCATCTTCAAACTTTAGAACAATGTTTATAGCCATATGCTTTCGGCCATGTTTGATAATGGCTGATATCGACCAAAAGGTCAGGAGTTATGTCCCTTTTAATATTAAAAATTGCCAGATTTAACTTTGTTTGCACTCTAGCATCTTCAGGGCCATCTTGGTCCTCTTGTATTTTTTGTGATTTTCTTTTTTACAGTAATTAAATCTCATAATTATCTTTATTCAGTGCAGAAATAGCTGTGTCATTATTACGTTAAGGTTGCTGCTTAATCCATATATTTCAGCATTTCCATATATTGTGGCAATTTTTGCTACATACCTAGGCTACTTTCTTTTACACCAATTATTGACTAAACAGGCTTCTTTTGGACAATTTGAAAACACATTTTTCTATTGAATAGGTAATTGAATTTTAATGATTTCCTCCCTCATTGTTAATTGGACAATGGACAGTGTGTTTGTTTTTCAGCCAAGACAGCAAAAAGTGTTGATTGAATGCATACAATAGATGTGATATTTTTTTCTTCTTTTCTTTGAGTGTGGGGCCAAATCTGAAAGCATTTTTTTCAAATGGTATTCTCTTATTTGAAATGAATTTGTATACTGAGTACATGTATTTCTGAGAAAAAAAAAAATACTGGAAAAAAACATGTTTTTTTACCACCCCTATCCACATGGGGTTGACAGCAACACCTTAAGCATGAATGGTGTTATTGTTTGATTTGGTGAACTTACATCATTTAAATGCTTCCTGGATGTTGTGAACTGCATTTCCCTAGTTAAACTCCATCCTGTTCAAGGTCCCTCTGAAGAAATCAGTGGTCTGCTGATCATTTGGTGGGCTTGCAGTCTCTATTGGAACGTGTTCCGTTTATTTTTTTCATATTTCAGTAGAGTTTAATGGGGCTGTTAATGACATAGTCATTAGTGAATAGTCAAATTTTAAAATTTAATAATTAGTATCAATGTTGTTATGCTCACCGAAGGTGACGCATATAGTCGCCGCTTCGTCCGTCCGTCCGTCACCCTTTCCTTGTCCGGACTATTTCTCAGGAACTAACGGCTTGAATTCAACGAAACTTTATGGGAAGCTTTATTACCAAGAGGAGATGGGCATATCGTCAGCATGACCCGATTCCTAATTTTTTCACAGAGTTAAGGCCTCTTGACTTTTTGGCCTATAGTTCATATTGCATGATTCTTGTCCGGGCTATTTCTCAGGAACTAATGGCTTGAATTCAACGAAACTTTATGGGAAGTTTTATCACCAAGAGTAGATACGCATATCGTCGGCGTGACCTGGTTCCTCAATTTTTCACAGAGTTATGGCCCATTGACTTTTCGGCCTATAGTACATATTGCATGATTCTTGTCCGGGCTGTTTATCAGGAACTAATGGCTTGAATTCAAGAAACTTATGGGAAGCTTTATACCAAGAGGAGATCGCATATCGTCGCATGACCGATTCCTAAATTTTTCAAAGAGTTAGGCCCCTTGACTTTTTGGCCTATAATACATATTGCATGATTCTTGTCCGGGCTATTTCTCAGGAACTAATGGCTTGAATTCAATGAAACTTAATGGGAAGCTTTATTACCAAGAGGAGATGCGCATATCGTCGACGTGACCTGGTTCCTCAATTTTTAAGAGAGTTATGGCCCCTACTACCATGTTGTTGACTAAATTCATGTCATTTGCCTAATTTAACAGGAGATATCATTTAAACAAAACCCCACAAAATTCAATATGCTAGTAATGTCAATCATAATCATGTCAGCTAATTGTTGTTTAGGCCATTATACACTATTTCAAATATCCAGTCATATGTCAAGAGTGTTGGTTAACCTCTTTGATATGAGCACACATTGAAATGTATGACTTAATTTTTAGTAGTATAAAATCTTTAAAAAAATCAATGAAAGATCTGATGAGTAACACGTATTATCATATTAAATAGTAAACTGTTACTAAGTCTCCAAATTAGAGTTGGTAAAACATCTCATCTGATGAGGAGAATAGATAGGATTTAGGAATGGGGATTTCAACATATCCTCCCACCCATTGACCAAGGCCTTATTGGTAACAATGACGTTCTTCGGGGAGCATCTGTCAGTTCTACTGACTTTCTTGTTGATATAAATTAAACACAGAATAATGTCATGCCAAGTATAAATCCTCAACTTTTTGCTAGAAACAATCAGCTAGGAACTAAATGAGTCAATCCACCTCTGCGTGTTACTCTGTATGCCATAGTTTCTTAGATTCTCAGATAGACAGGGAAGTGGCACCTCAGATGCTTTGGAGAAGTCTAAAATTGCCATGTCCACTTGATGCTTGTTGTGAATGTGTCAGACTATATCGTCTGTCATCATTACTTGCTGGCGTCCTCACGACCATCAAGCCCTGAGCACATTCTGGTTCTTATTGAGGATTAAGGATGTTCTGGTCGTTGAAATGGTCTATTACCTGAGAAACTGTATTATGTACCGTCATCTCCGAGACTACAGCTGTCAGTGGGACAGGGTAATAGTAATCATTAGGAGCAGTGTTAAGTTGGCATGCTCTACAACTGTGTAGTGTATGATTAAATCTCTCTATGCAAATGCATTACAAAAATACGTAACATAAGCTTTAACAGTAACAAAAAAGTAAGAAAAATATTCAAGTTTGTATAAACTTATTTATCTGAAAAAATGTTCAGGTTTTATTTGTAAATGATTTAGACAGGATCCCCTTCTGAGTAAATTAGAAATCTCTGGCGAATGATCGAGACAAGAAAAGGTTAACATATGATTAACACCGTCCACGGTGGTCGAGTGGTTAGAGCGTCTGCTTCAGGAGCGGGAGGTTATGGGTTCGATCCCTTTCCGCAACATACCAAAGTCTTAAAAACTGGTACTTGTATAGCTCCCTTGTTTGACGCTCAGCATAAAAATGTTGTTCCAAGAATTTTTGGCCCCATGTCAGGATAATGTGGCTGGGTGTGGTATCATGACATATCTAGAATGTGATACTGCAGTGTGGCAGCACTATATCTGTCTCATGTAGACATTGTCTCTAAATGACTTAAATACTGTCGGTGGAATGTTATATCCAACAAACTAACAAACATAAGATTAAAAAAGAACTATTCAGATTTGGTACTCTGTTTTTAACTTATTATTCAAGGTTTTCTCATAATATTTTTTTGAAGTGGGAGTAAAGTGACCCCTTGATATACAGTTAAAGAGACAAAGTTTGGAATAGTTGAGGGTCAAAATGGGCGAGTTTGTGCATCATGGAAAACCTTGTTTGTTGTTATTATTGTTTATGCTATTGAAACAAAATTTCAGTTCTGGAAAGAAAATGATGAGGGCAAGTCTTACACACAAGGTCCATAACTCTGATCGGAGCTTTATCAATATAGTCAGCCCTTTAACTTTAACTATTTGCATAGGATACTGTGTGCATTCATGTATAAGTGTGTGAGAGGAAGGGGGGGGGGGTGGAGAAATCAGTTTTCTACAAAAACACATCTCTGATTATACTAATGATTTTTAATGAGGTTATGAGAAAGAATATCAATTTCATAAATAATTGATTTTTGTTGTCATTTTATAAAGTTCAATGTAAATTATATGTTCTTTATACATTTTATGAGTACTTGCCATGGTTAAATAAACAGTACCATTTATACCACAAATAAGGGACCTACTCTCACTCAACTGAACTATAGAGTACTGAAAAGGATACTGATAAAATCTAGCCTTACCATTAAAATTGATACTAAGACATGAGTTCTGACAATTTCTCTAGGTGAGGTCAGAGGACTGTCCCTCTCAGTAAGGACTGAGACACCAGACAGAGAATGGCTGTACCTCATCAGGCCCAGATAAGGGACGTGACCTACCTTAACTGGGTCCGGGCGGGTCTGGGCCTCAAATATACAAAGGAAGGGATTGAATCATTCATTGACAATGAAGCTAGAGTGTTTCATTCATCACTGTTAAATAAACTTGGCCAACCACCACAGACCTGCAGCCAATGTACAGTAGACAACTTGCTGCCTCATGATCAATCATCATGTTCAAGAACGACAACCTGCATCTGTTCCAGAGGTCCCAGGAACATGCGAAGATTCTGTCTCATCAGTGTATGTGGGACTTTATTTGACGCTATAGTGTCAGAACACAGGTTTAAGGGACCCTCGTGGAAAAATTCAGACATCTCCCAGTGGGTAACAGACCACTGGGAGGTGGTGAAGAACTTTCTGCCCAACACAGGAGGGTACAAAAATGTTAAATCTGCCAGAGACACAGACTTAAGCGGACTGGTTAACATTGGGATTAATATGGAGAACATTACACACCGCCACAACTTAACAGTCAGTAGTGATGCTGGTCCAGATGATTTCAAAAAGGTAATCAAGATATGTATTTATTGTGAAATGTTTACAGGGTTTTAGTCTATATTGTCACTATAGTAGATTCTCAAAAGTCTTATCCAAGATTCAGTTCCAATATGATATAGTGAGGCGAACCTCTTCTTCTAAGACAAAACTAAACACAGCTCCTGTTTCTGCTAAAAAGGAGAAATCATGCTGGTCATATTGCAGAACATTATTTAGAGTCTATGATATATATCATCAACTGTTTCCTTTGAAGATGGAATTTCATACTAATGTTTGTCAACTTTTCATTTGTTTTGACAAAATAGAATTGAAAAATAAAACAAGACCTTAATTAAGTGGATGTTTGATAAGTCTATGAGTCAAATGAAGACTTGAATGTCCTCCATGTCTATCCCAGTGATGAACTGATTAAAAGAAGTATTCACTAGGGATGGGTTTCAGTATTCACATATTCTTGAAGTGTATTATAGTTTCATATAATTCTTCTATTATTCCAAAATTCTTTGTAGACCTATCTGACACTATGCCCAATATAATTTCATTTAATCCCTCATGTGTTATTTGGATCATAGTATTATTCTCAACCAATGACTTAATCAAGGAAGGTCTCGTTGAATTTTTCAATAATGGTGCACACACTATCTCAAAATCCCTTGGGTTGAATTATTCTTGACAGCAAGTAGATATTGGAAGATGCCGTAGTCCAGTGTATGATTTTTGATCTGAAGCTTGTGGGTTCAAAACCTCTCACTCTTAATGCAAGATTATGTCAGGACAGTTCTGAGAGATATGTTTTTATAATACTAATTTGAATTTATTTATAAGTGGAGAGGTCATTATTGGTATCACTATGTGTTGTGTTTACAGTGCAGGATAGCAAGAAATGAGATCCTGCACAATCCAAGCCAGTCCCTGACAGATGACCAGCTGACAGGTTACCTGAATGTCATGAAGGCGACACTTCAGTGTACAGCTGTACTGCTGAACGATCCTGCAGCTCAACAGGCTGTAACAAAACTAACACAGGTAAGTGGTGCTTCTCTTTTGTAAACTTCCTCACATCATGGTCCAGCAGTATTGTATTTAGTCACAAACCACCTGAAGAAATGTTTGCACCAGAATATATAGGACATTGTAATGAGGTTTGTTGGTAGTGCTTGATTTGTAAACATGTAAAATTTCATAGATAAGTTTTGACTTATACAGAAATGTTAACTTTAAAAGACAAACTGTACCAGAAAGTGCTACCTCAAATCATAGGAATCAAAGTTTATCTTGCAGATAATTGGCACAAAGACAGGTCTCATTCCAGTGTTCTCCAAATTGTGTACGTAATAATAAGTACGGTCTCAGGCTCAAGTTTGAATATCATACTCAAGTTTCTATTGAAAGAGATGGGCATAGTTTGAATAGTTTGAATAGTTGAGTCTAAAATCATGCTCAAGTACCATATTTGTTTTCAAGAACATGTGGCCATATATGTCTGCTCATTCCCCCTCCCCCACAGTTGTCACTGCATACATCATGCTTCTTATGTGTTCTAATTTACTTTGAGAATCATGGTACTGAAGATATATACATGTAGCTATATAGTCCTGTTAGAAATTTTCAATTAAAATCAGCCAACTAAGTTACTTGGAAATTTGATTTAAACAAGTTGTTCCACTTTAATAGGTTAATCTTGCCTGTTAAGGATAATTGAGTGTTATTAATAGCTCACTTGAACACCAAGTCTTGTGCTCAGGATGACTTGATTTTACCGTCGCTTTGATAGTATTTCAGTCATATAACGACATCCAGCTAATTTCAGGTGGAGGAAGACCTGGAATGCACGGAGGCATCTGGTAGAACCACTGACCTACCACAAGCCAGCTGGAAGGCTTCCTCACATGAAAATCTGAGTGACTCTGTAGCGATTGGAACCCATGCTGTGAGGGGCTGAGTGAGTGTTAAAGTCAGTGACTTTACCCTCTCGGCCATGGAGGCTCCCCCTTGCTCAGGATGATCTTTTGTAACCGACTTTTGTCCAATGTGTGTCATCAACATTTGCTTGTGAACACTCCAGAGGCCACAGTTATGGCCTAATTTTCATGAGAATTGGTCATGCTGTTTGTCTACATGATATCTCGGATAAGTTTAAAAATTGGGTCATGTGGGGTCAGAAACTAGGTCACCAGGTCAAATCTTAGAACAGACAAGAAAACCTTATGAACACTCTAGAGGCCAAAGTAAGGCAGTCTTCATAAGATTTGGTCAGAATATTTGTCTATATAATATTTCAGATGAGTAAGAAATTCGGCGTGTGGGGTCAAAAATGTCACTGGGTCAAATCTTAGATAAACCTTGTAAACACTCTAAAGGCCATAATGTTAGCCCAATCTCCATAAAATTTGGTCAGAATGTTTGTCTACATGATATTTAGGATGAGTTTGAAATTGGATCATATGGGGTCAAAAAGTGGCAAATCTTAGAATAATCATGTGAACTCTCTAGAGGCCACATTTTTTGGCTCAAATTTCATGGAATTTTGTCAGAATGTTTGATTACATGAAATCAAGGCTCAAGGTGAGCTAGCTATTCGGATCACCCTCCGTCTGTTGTCTGTCGTCGTTTGTTGTCCGTTGTAAACAGTTCACTTTAAAAGACATCTCCTCTGAACCTGCTAGGTAGAAATTGATGAATGTTCCTTGGGTGAACCTTCACAAAAATTGCTAAAAAAAACAACCTTGATCCATGCAGAACTCTGCTTGCCATGGCAACCAACACAATTTTGTTTTAAAAACTTTAAAAATCATCTTCTTTGAAACTGATGGTCAGAATTTAATATCCTTTGGCACAAATGGTCACCTCATAGTCATCTACCATAATTGCTTAAATAAAGTCGATCCCTAAAGAAATGAGGCCTTCTTATGGTTGGCAGATTTCCTTATATACTCTTTATAGAAAATTAATAAAATCATCTTCTCTGAAACCAATGGTCAGATTTTAATTTTGCTTGGCACAATTAGTCATCTAAGTTTTTTTCTACCATAATTATTTGCTTAAATAAAGTTGATTCCTTGAAAAATTAGGCCCCCACGGGTTTGCCAAATTCCATATATAGCTATATATATACTTATATAGAAAACTTAAAAAATCATCTTCTAAAACAAATGGTCAGAATTTTATTTAATTTGGCACAAATGTTCACTTAATTTTTCTCTACAGTATTTACTAAAATCAAGTTGATCCCTTTAAAATATGAGGCCCCAAACCCAGCCAAACCATTGATTTTTAGATTTGTAAGAGAGATAATCAATATTTTATATTGAAACTAAGAAATACAGAATATCAATCAATTAACTCCCCTTATTGATTTCATTTTATGTATTGTTGTCATAAATATATTATGTGAATTGTTTCAAAGAATCTGATTAAATCGATATGTAGTATAAAATTCTCTGAATACATTGTAAATAGCGGAACCAGCAGTGTTGCTTAAAACTTTTTTGTTTGTTTTTGTCAACTTTATACCAGGTCAAAAGATACAATCAACTTTATAGGGTATATTATGAACTTCTCCGTGGTGTCAGTGCCTTAATTATGTTTTGAAGTAATTTGTGCAATAATTGACTTATAAGTTGCTCATGGTCTTCTAGTGTCATTTTCTCTTAAGAAATAATTTATGTCCTGCTGATGGTTGACTAGTAGTTCTTATTTAGTCTGTATAGAAATTGAGAAATTGTACTTTTTATCTAGAATTTTAATCAAGGTTAAACAGAATTGTCTAATGAGGTGATGGTACTATGGCGAGTGTTTCTGAGGGCCATTGTGGCCCTCTTGTTTAATGAACCTGTATCCCTTAACTGAATACCGGTACCTTCCTAATTAAAACTTATCCTCAGTAACCCTGGACCTTATTCATTAATTTAAAAACACTGTAAAATCTTTTTAATGTCCAGCTAATGTAATTGCCTTGTTGGATTGCCTTATCTGCACAAAAAGGCGGCTTTTTGACACACCGTTTCTTTTTCTGGCATTATAGCCCACTGAGACTGATTAAAATTAATGACAATATGATCTTGGTCATTTGATAATGGTTAATATTGACCCAGCAGGTCTGGATGGAGAAGGTCTCGGTCAGTCTAGTCAAGGTCAATATCTGTGTTACTAAAAATGGAAAAAATAGTTTCTGATCAATAACCTTATTCTTGATGGGATATTGTGACCAAATATGGATACATGGATAGCTTCATATAGAGAAAGAAACTGCTGACCAAAATATTGAACAATTTGATTTTCATGTAAAACTGACAAAACTGACAATTTAAATGAAAGTAGCAAACCATGTTAATGGACATTGTACCATATACACTGTACTTCATTTTGATTATGTTTTATATCTGAAAAATGCTTTTTAATTAGGTTCTCTGGTTTAACCATAGACACCCATAAATATTTTATCTTTCTGAATCATAAGAATGTTTTAAATTGTACTTGAGAAACTTTATTTCTTGATCTAACTTGAGTACAATACTCATACAAGTCTGTCAGGAGTTAAGCTAATGTAATAATAAAGTAGAGGTCAGTGTTGTTTTGGGGGATCACTTTTCCGTCGACTGTGAGTCTGTCCGTCACACTTTTTCCATAACACTTTAGCAGATGAAACATGTGCTCCAGAGAACACTCTTGTAGCTTCTGTCAATTGATTGTGAGGAAGACCAAAGTTTTTACAGTGAAAACACATTTACATGAAACTTGTCACCACTTATTTATTATCAAATACAGAAATTCAGTTGTTATCAGCCTATCTAAAAGCATCATTTATTTTTAAACATTGATCTACCATTGGAGGTTTGATTGTTTTTAAATCCATGAGAGACCCATCATAATCTTTAAAGTGTACAATTGTGTAACACAATTGTAGTAGATGGAGTAGATCCTAGTTTTATAGTATGATTGCACAGAAGTAAGTAGATACGTAGAAATACCAAATATCTAGAATTCAAAAAGAAAAAAGATAAGTAGCAATTTTGGAAATAGTCACATTATAGAAAATTAATTTCAAAGAACACAAACATACATAATACTAGTACATACATATAGATTGGCCTCATGTGTTGAAAATTGACTTTGGCCAAACCGACCTGTAAAAAACAGTTGGGTAGTTGGCTATTGTAGGGAGATTTCATTGAAATATCATGTTTTTACCAATCTCATTAAAATCAGATTCAGTATGCTAACTGGATCTGACCACATCATATAGAGGGTTGTCTCAGATTGAAATTGGTGGCTACAGAATTGTTCGGTATGATTCAGGGGGAAGTAACTGCATCAATCTCACAATAGGGTAGAAAGATGTCTTAGCAGCCGGTTAGGTCATTCAGTAGAGCAGTAGCTCATTCGGTAGAACATTCGCCCTGTAAGCAAAAGGCCCCGTGTTCGAGTCCCGGTCAAGCTGCACATTTTTCTAACCCTGTAACAAATATTTTACAGAAGTCATTTAGAAACACGCTATTTAATTGGTTTAAAATCGAGCACTTGTTTATGCATATAAAATTAAATTACTTAAAATGTCAATCTGACATGACCCCTAATGGGATGTTGTTAGATCCTAATCGCAGATAGTAGAGGAGTGCAAATTAGGATATGATTTTAATGAGATTGAGTTTTTACATGCTATAGAGCTCTTATTCGAGATTGTAATTGCATCGAGTTTTGATCACAAATGCAGCTCATGCTTTATTTGTACATATTTTTTCAATATTCATGATGTATAAAATGAATGTTTGCTTTCTGTTTACAGCTGGAGAACTCATCATTTGAGATTACTGATGAGGATATCACAGAGGTCAGGCGGATGGCATTATTGGCCATACAGGATGAAGGCAGCAAGCAGGTAGAAGCAATAAAAGAAGTGGGTGAGAAACAGAAAGAATCTGTAGTATCCAGTGGTATCCAGGCAGAGAAGAGAGTTGGTTTGGAGAGTGATAGACAAAGGCAAAATATTGAATCTGAAGTTGAGGTGTACAGGAGAGATGCTGTCAAGAATGTACAAGATGAAGGCGAACAGCAAGTTCAGGCCTTAAATGATGTTGGAGAAAAACAGATTAAAAAAGTACAGAATGAAGGCAGTGGCCAAGTAAAAGCAGTTACAGATGAGGGTGAGAAACAGAAACACTGTGTAGTAGTCAGTGGTATACAGGCAGAGAAGAGAGCCCTCGAGAATATACAAGATAAAGGCTACCAGCAGGTTAAGGCTGTGATTGCTGCTGGAGAAAAACAGAGAGAGAACATACAGCAAGCTGCCACAATCCAAACAGATACCAGATACCAGGAGGAGAAAAACAGTAATAAGCCATTTTATTACTGTAAAATCATTAATATTCGTTGACATTAAATTTCATTGATTATGTTAACTAAGAGATTTTCGTGGGTACATATATTCGTGGATCTATGTTCTAGAAAACGTGAAGTCTATAGAAGAGACAAGTTTTCGTGGGGATTGATATTCGTTGATAAAACCCGCAACGAAATCGACAAAAATCAGTGTCCCACAAAAATTATTTTACAGTACCCTCTAGATCCCATCTATATTCAATTGTCCAACACTGTATAGAGGGGTGGAATAAATGTAGACATGCGATGCATAGACTTGCGCTTAAAATAATGTACCAAGTAAGTCTTAAAAATTTGAGACTTGCGATATGAAAAAGTAATATTTCATTTATTGATGGACATAATGTCATCTGCATTGCTTTCTGCTCTCTTAATCTGGCACTCTTTATTCAACTTTAAGTCACAGTGTATGTTCTGATTTAAATTTAAATTTGTTTTGAATAGCATTTTATACCCATCGCAAAAAAGATGTGTGTGTGTGTAGGGGGGGGGTTGTATACTGGAATTAGCTAGTCCATCCATCTGTTGGCACATTTGGGTTAGATGAATTATTACAGAGTTATGGTTTTTAGCTCACCTGAGCACAAAGTGCTCAAGGTGAGCTTTTGTGATCGCCCTTCGTCCGTCGTCGTCCGTCGTCAACAATTTGCTTTAAACGACATCTCCTCTGAAACCGCTGGACAGAATTTGATTAAACTTGGCAGGAATGTTCCTTGGGTGAGGCTCTACAAAAGTTGCTAAAATAAAGTTGATCCATGAAGAACTCTGGTTGCCATGGCTACAAAAAGAAAAATAATTTGAAAACTTTAAAAATCATCTTCTTCAAAACTACTGGCCAGATTTCAAAATAATTTGGTACAGATGTTCCTTGGGTCAACCTCTACCAAAGTTGCTAAAATTATTCCGATCCGTAAAAAAACATGGCCTCCAGGGTCAGGGGTTATTTGCCTTATATGTATATAGAGAAACCTTTAAACAACATCTCCTCTGAAACCACTGGACAGAATTTGATTAAACTTGGCAGGGATGATCTTTGGGTCAACCTTCACAAAAGTTGCTAAAATAAACTTGATCCATGTAGAACTCTGGTTGCCATGGCTACAAAAAGAAAAAAAATATGAAAACTTTAAAAATCATCTGCTTCAAAACTACTGGCCAGATTTTAAAATAAATTGGTACAGATGTTCCTTGGGTCAACCACTACCAACGTTGCTAAAATAATTCCGATCCGTAAAAAAACATGGCTGCCAGGGGCGGGGCTTATTTGCCTTATATGTATATAGAGAAACCTTTAAACAACATCTCCTCTGAAACCACTGGACAGAATTTAATTAAACTTGGCAGAGATGATCCTTGGGTCAACCTTCACAAAAGTTGCTAAAATAAACTTGATTCATGTAGAACTTTGGTTGCCATGGCAACAAAAAAAATAAAAAAAATGAAAACTTTAAAAATCATCTTCTTCAAAACTACTGGCCAGATTTTAAAATAAATTGGTACAGATGTTCCTTGGGTCAACCTCTACCAAATTTGCTAAAATTATTTCGATCCGTAAAAAACATGGCTGCCAGGGGCGGGGCTTATTTGCCTTATATGTATATAGGGAAAACTTTAATCAACATTTCCTCTGAAACCACTTGACAGAATTTGATTAAACTTGGCAGGAATGATCCTTGGGTCAACCTTCACAAAAGTTCCTAAAATAAACTTGATCCATATAGAACTCTGGTTGCCATGGCAACAAAAAGAAAAAAAAATATGAAAACTTTAAATATCATCTGCTTCAAAACTACTGGCCAGATTTTAAAATAAATTGGTACAGATGTTCCTTGGGTCAACCTTTTTATCTCAGGTGAGCGATTTAGGGCCATCATGGGCCTCTTGTTTGTATTTTTGACAAAATCTTGTCTGGATTTCATCCAAAGAAAAACCTTCACAGAATTGATCATTACCAAGTCAAGTTGTGCATATTTGCAGCACATTTGGATCGGCCAAATTACCAGAGAGTTATGGCCTCACAATTTGTAGATACGATGTTGTCCTTTCTTCATCTCCGAAACCCTTGGCTTGAATTTGTGGAAACTTCACAGGATTGATCAGTATCAAGATTTATCGCCCTATGTAATCTTTACAAAATATTACAATGTCTAGTTGTGCATATCTTTGGCACATTTTGGTTGGATGAATTATTAGAGTTCTGGCCCAGTGTATTTTTGACAAAATCTTGTCTGGACTTAATCTTCACAACCCCTGACTTAAATTTGATGAAACTTAATTTATCAGCATCAAGTCTATTGTTGCATGTAATCAGCATATTTCAATGGAAGTTTTATCACAGAGTTATAGCATTTTGTTATATTGTTTCGCAAATGTGGTCTGTTGGTCGGTTAATACGTCGGTTGGTTAGTACATCGGTAGATCACTTCGTTTCCGATCAATAACTGGAGAACACTTAGGCCCACATTCTTCAAACTTCATAGGGTGATTGGTCATGACTACTAGATGACTCCTTTTGCTGTTGGGGTCACTTGTTCAAAGGTCAAGGTCACAGTGACCTTGAATGTAAAAATAGTTTCTGATCAATAACCGGAGAATGCTTGGGCCCACAATCCTCAAACTTCATGGGGTGATTGGTCATGACTAGTAGATGACCCCTATTGATATGGGGTCACTTGGTCAAAGAACAAGGTCACAGTGACTACGAATGTGAGCATTCACTATGAAAGGTCATGGTCGCAATGACCTTGAATCTTAAAAATTTTCTTCACAGAGCTTGGCCTGATCCCATATTCTATGACTTACTTGGAAAACTGTCAAAAAAAGTAGATAATTCCTATGATTCCTATCAATTTTTGGGGGCATTTGGCCAAAGTTAAACCCAAATTAGTTCAAACAGTATCCTTTGATTCTGGCTTATATTTTCAGTGTACAGTTATATACATTAGCATTGCATCTTCCTGTCTGACAACAGTTTGGAGGTGGGGAGTGTGTAGGGGGCATGTGTGTCTCTCCGACAACTCTTGTTTATTAATTGATCATCAAGGGATTAAATTGAAACTTGACAGGTAGCAAGTATTTAAAGTGCCTTGTACAAGAACCATGTCTCCACATGATTTTATTAGCTCCCTTTATTTCCAGATTATCTTATGATTGCATGCAGGGACTCTTTAGTGATATGGCCTATGCTTTCTTTTCTTTGACAAAGTAATTTGTGATGAATGATCCTTTGATGGCCCTTCATAAAAGTTGCTAAACAGATTAGATCCATGAAGAACAGATAATTTCATTTAAAAAAAAAACATTGAAAATATTCTTCTCTGAAACTAATGGTCAGAATTTAATTTCATTTGACACAAAAAGAACAAAATAACGGTGGAATACCAAGTAAGTCTTAAGGTCCCAGCAGAATTTGTTCTTTATTCAATGTAAAAAAAGATGCCATGGAACAAAGTTTGAATGATATCAAAGATGCACTGGTGCGAACAAACTAAGAATACCCCAAGACCAATAAACAGTTGATTAATGATGCGCTCAAACACTTTTCGGTCACTTTTCACACCTACAAGAGACACACGTCGCTTTGGCCTGTTGGCCATTTTGATGTAATTAGCTGATCAGTATGGTGTTTGTGACACTATGGTACAAATAAAACAAACATGTTTGTTTGTAGCATCAGTTTACTTGAGTGATTACTTGTCAATACATAATCAACAGCATAAATGATATTGCTACTTCATTCCAATGCAACTGGACTGTGTATAGAAAATTTGTCTATGAAATTACTGGTCAGAATTTCATTGGGCACAAATGTTTAGGTAATAGCCCTTTACCATCATTTCTAAAAAAGAAAAAAAGATCTCTTAAAAAAGGGGGTTGGCTAGTTTCCTTATTATATGACCTTGTATACTCGCAATTTAGAAAATGTCAAAATTTTTCTTTGAAACCAATGGTCAGAATTTAATTCAAATTGTCACCGTATGGCTTAAATCTCTTTAACATAATTGCTAAAAGAATGTTGAACCCTTGAAATATATACTGTATGCTGCTGAAGGTATCAAGGTAAGATCAAGTACCTGAGTTGTTTTAATTAGATTATGGTGCTGATGTGATCATTCTAGGTAGACCATGACCCTCTTTTTATACCCCCAGATACAAAGTACTGTGAAATCATTTTAGTTCGTGGGGATGAAATTTCGTGGATTCGGTGAAAAACACATGTTTGTGGGGACAAAAATTCGTGGATTCGTGTGTTTGATTTTTTTTATTTATTTCGACGTTATTTGGATGTTGATTTGAAGACCTTTACAAAATTAAAGTTGAAAATAATGAAACCTCATAATATGTTAATGACATAACGTTTAGAATATCTTAAGATCTGGTTTTAGTACTTACTTTTAAGGAACGTTAATCAGACCAAAGTAAGTGTAAATAAATCTAAGCTTGTGGCTATATAATCATCGTAACTTTTCGGCCATGTATTGCTTAGAATAAAAAAACCGAGGTCACCACAGTTGTGGCACAGCATGATATCCCGGACCCACTCGTCATCAACTGGGGCTAGACAGGATGTTATGTAGTGCCTGGGGGAAAGTGGACTATGGGGGCACAGCAGGTGTCAATCCGTCGTCTTGATGACGACAAATCACTGTGTTATATTGGCAATAATGCAGAGTGGATCTCTCCTACCCATGCAACTTATCTAAGCAGGAAAGACACTCGTGTACTCACAAAAGTTATGACACATTTTGTAATGAAGCAAAACTTCACAAATGAAAGGATAAGACGAATAATATATATAAATGTACATATATCGTGTATATATTATAAAACTATGTACCATAAAACACGACTAGTACAGCGACCGCAGCATAAACAAAAGTGGTAGAGTACGGTAAATTATGGTGGAAACTCAACTCAAAATTAGTTGCAGTTGTACGTTTAACACAATTAGTAACACAACTAACATTATGAATTTTTGTTTGGCGATTTGTTTATTTTCTTTTTAATACATTATATTCCAGATTCAACGTAAGTTTTATAATAATATTATATTGAACTCAATTTACTCAAGAGTCTGTTGGGGTATGGGAGAAG
>CM037777.1:107501487-107551487 GCA_021229015.1 Solen grandis | reverse complement strand
TAGCTCACCTGTCACAAAATGCCAAGGTGAGCTTTTGGGACCAGCCTGTGTCTGGCGTCATGAGTCAGTCGTCATCAATTTACTTAAAACATCTTCTCTGAAACTACTGATGGGAAAGTGATCAAAATTGGCAAGAATGTTCCTAAGGTGGTCCCCTATAAAGTTGTTCAAATGGTTCTGGTCTGTTGCATAATGAGGTCTCAGGAGCTAAAAATAGATTTTAAAGTGAAATATTAAAAAGTATTCTTACCAAAAACCACAAGGCCTAGAGCTTAGATATTTGTTGTGTGGCTTTGTCAAGTAGACCTCTACCAAGTTTGTTCAAATCATGACCCTGGGGTCAAAATTGGCCCCGCCCCATGGTTCACTTTACTTTACATGGACTTCTATAGGAAAAAAAAAATTTCATGTCAGAAACCAAATGGCCTGGAGTTAAGATATTTGGTGTGTAACATGCCATAGTAGACCTCTACCAAATTTGTTCAAATCATGGCCCTCGGGTCAAATTTGGCCCCACCCCAGGTGTCACTTGATTTTACACAGACTTTATAAGAAAAAGTAAACAAATCTTCTTGTCAGAAACCATAAGGCCTGGAGTTTAGATATTTGGTGCAATCATTGTCTAGTAGACCTCTTCCAAGTTTGTTTAAATCATGGCCCCTTGGGTCAAAATTTGCCCTGCCCTAGGGGTCACTTGATTTTACATAGACTTAATATAGGAAAACCCTCAAAAGAGCTTCTTTGAAACCACAGGGCCTGGAATTTATTGGTTTAATAGTGGACCTCAGCCAAGCCAGTTCAGATCATAACCCTGTTGTCAAAATTAACCCCACTCCAGGCCCCCGTATTGAAAATAAAATAGTACTTAAAAGTATGATTGTCATATTCAAACTCAAAATATGCCAATTCGTTTCAATAGGGATTTCAGGATGATACTCAAATTTGAGCCAAAAATCGTATTTTTGAGAACATGGGGCCAGGAGTCACTTGATTTTATATAGACTTATTAAAGCTATGACCATCAAAATTTGGATGGCATGTACAGTTTTTGTGTGAAATTTGGATGATCTTGTACTTCTTCATTGTTTATGCATTCAATGTGACTCGTAATACTATAAAAGGCAATGAATGCAATGTTTCTCAGGTATTTGCCCTCTTTTTGCTCTTTTCTGACATTTTAACTTAAACGACATCTCCGAACTACAGTCCCAATTTTCATAAAAATTTACAGGAATGTTCCTTGGGTGATCCTCTTCTAAAGTTGCTCAAAGAATTAAATTCCATGCCAAAATCTGATTGCTATGGCAACTAAAGAGAAAAAATATCTTCTCCAAAAAATCTGTTTTCCTTATATGCATGTAGTACAAATTTGAACAATTTTCTTGTCCTAAAGTACTGGCTGGATTTCAGGGGTGTTTTTTTTTTGCACAAATGTTCCTTTGTTCACTCTCTACAAGGGTCAGTCAAAAATACTGAGCCCTACCTCATAAATCCTTATTTTAGTTTAGGCAACTTACTTGTTTATCATCCCTGAAAATAATCTCCCTTGGACCAAATGACCAAATCTCATCAGCAATGCCTGGATACTGGTTACTAGGCTCATCGGACCTCCCTGTTCACAGGCACACTCTAACTTATCTAAAGGGGTTCTTTCAACTTTAGGGGAGGTGATCAAGTGCTTCCCAGCCATATCCCTCCAACAGCTCCTTGACAACATTACTTTTGTGGGATGATGAGTTGTCTTGCAAAATGAGCGGCATGCAGTCTATGAGGTCTGGCACTTTCGGCATAATGCTAGACAAAGTATTATCCTAATATATATCTTGTAGTACTCTTTATTTACTGTTTCACCTGTGTGTCAGTATTCCACGTAACCATATAATATCATCATAAATACATCATCATCTTGGAATAGTTCTGACTTCGGCGAATTTTAACAGTCTCTGCGAGCTTTTGGTGTGCCATTTGCTACATGTCGCTTCCTCCCAAGTTTCATAAATAGCAAAAATTCTTTCATGCTTATTGATGAAATACCTATGTTTATAATGAAAATAACAGGAGTGATAAGTTGTTGTTATTTTCACCGCAGTGAAAATAACAACAAAAAAAACGAACTACTTTTTTGGGGGCTTGGTTTTATGCTAGAAATGACGTCATAGATAAACGTCACGCAGGCAAGGTAATCCCGCCAATATTGAAGTCTTTTGTGAATAAAACAGCTAATTTCTGGCCTTACAGGCATTATATAAAAAGGAAAATTGCTTGTTTCGGTGTGAGATCGATAAATAATTTCACTGAGTGGCGAATCAATCGGTAGAATGAACAAAAAAATACACTTTTACAGCAACACCTAGATGTTTACTCTGCCATGCAGCTGCCATCCTGTTTATATACATGTATTCCTGAGCTGAATTTCATTTTCTGGTTTTATGTAACTGTTTATTACTGTGTTGCAATTTAATTTATCTTTTATTGTGAAGCAAATTGATTTGCTGTTTAAATATTGTAAAAAACAAGTAAACTATTTCTTGTTTTCGGTGTAAGAACGCATTTTATTTCTACTCGTGAGGCTATAAAGTTATAGGCTTCGCCACTCATGAAAATATTACTTTCTAGGCTCACTCGGAGAAATAAAATGTGATCTTACACCGAAATCAACAAATATCCTCAATTTCTTTGCAACATTTCATCCCCTTCTGCATCATACCTTGTAGAAGTAATGGGCAATATTCACAGCTGGTGTGTTCCATTTCTGAAAGCATATGGGGTACCCACCAAACGACAATCTTCCGCATCTGCCAACGTTAAGTCAGAATGTGATATGCTGACCTGTGACTTAGCTATCTCATCTTCTATCAGCCTGAAGTAGTTTTGCTACATTTTCAACATTTTCATTATTTGTCGCTGACAAAGTCCTGCTGCATAGGTGCTTGTTGCTAACGACAGTTTGTCAATTATTAAATTCTCGCACCTATCGCTTAATAGTACTGTATCCAAGTATAGACTCTGAATCAACTTTCTCAAGAGCTTTTAGAAATTCAGATATGAATTTTCCCGTCTAGCTTCAATCTTAATGTACACAACCTGTTCTTCACACATCAGTGTGAATGCACCCTCGGCCATGATGTTACAATAAATGATATCACATGTATATGACGTCATGTAACATAAGTTTTTCCCACACAAACTACAAACAACATAATTATTGGTCATGAATTGTGCCAAATATTATTACCCATGTGTCACATAATGAAAAAGATATGAGGTAGGGCTTAGTTGATTTTCTGACCCTCATACCAAGATTGTAAAAATTATTTGGATTGGTCAAAAAACATGGCCGCCAGGGGGCAGATTCCGTTTTCCTAATATGTATGTAGTACAAATTTGAAAATTCTTCTCACTCCAAAAGTGCTCATTGGATTTCAAAGATGTTTTGCACAGATAATTCTTTGGTGACTTGCTGCCAAGATTGTAATAATTAAAAGGATCTGTCAAAAAACATGGCCACTAAAGGACGGATCTTGATTTCCTTATAGTATTATGGACAAATTTTAAAAATTTCTTTTCCAAAAGTACTGGTCAGATGCACAGATGTTCTTTTGGTCACTCTCTATTATTATTGTGGAAATAATTTGGATCAGTAAAAAATCATGACTGCCAGGTTGCGGAACCCGTTTTCCTTATATATACAGTTGAACCTGTATTAGAAGCCAGCTGTACTAAGCGATCACCCTGCATTCGCGTCATTTTTAATGTTACAAACTAGTATTTTGTTATATATTTAAACTTCATTTAGCGGTCACTTTAAGCAGCCACTTTCTCTTGTTCCTTTACTAACCGCTTAAGACATGTATGCATATAGTAACACATCTTTGTGTTTCATGTATTCATTTGAGAGAATGCCTTATACCATGTATACTTATTCATGGGATCTACCACAAAGGGTTAAAAATCACAGTCATGTTCTTCAGTTCTATTTTTGTAAAGGAATTCATATCTTTGATCTGACATCTACCACAAAGATTATCATAATTTTTATGTTTCATTATATTTTTCTATACAAAAATAAATTATACCCATGACATGGCATCTACCACAAAAGATTATTTAACATGAAATTTAGTTTGTTTGTTGTTTTTGTGTCGCCTGCATAGCATGGCAGACACATAGGGATCACTTTGTCCGTCGTCGTCGTCGTCGTCGGCGTCGTCGTCGTCGGCGTCACACTTTCTTGTCCGGAGCATAACTCGAAAAGTATTTGAGGTATCACCTTGAAACTTAAAACATGGATAGATCACATTGAGGTGGAGTGCAGTGCACAAGAATGATAACTGACTTTCTATTTTCTGAGTTATTCCCTTTGTTGATTCTAATTTTTTTTTGTCCGGACCATAACTCAAAAAGTATTTGAGGTATCACCTTGAAACTTAAAACATGGATAGATCACATTGAGGTAGTGCATTGTGCAAGAATGATAACTGTTGTATTTTTGGAGTTATTTCCCTTTGTTTATTTTTTTGGATTTAATTCTTGTGTGGTGCATAACTTGTAAAGTATTTGAAGTGTTGCCTTAAACATTTATAGTAGATAGATCTCATTGGTCTGAGTGCAGTACACAAGAATGATAACTCAATAATGATAATGATGACTACAAACTTGCAACATATATATAATTAACGTCATAAGTGCTTAATGACGTCATAATTTTTCTTACAGTTAATGTTTTGAATTCATAGTCATTCTGACACTCCTCTGATGAAGACTGTATAGTCGAAAGTGCTCGGGAAAATTATTACATATTGCACTGTTTGAATATTTTATTCCCCCCCCCCCCCCCAAAAAAAAAAAAAATATATATATGTGTGTGTGTGTGTGTGTGTGTGTGTGTGTGTGATTTGGTGTTATTTGGTGTTATTTTGTACCTCACAAAATAGATTATGCTTTATCAATAATTTGTCAAAAGATCGATTTTCTAGTCAATTCTTTCATCAAACATGCTTAAATGCAGGCGACACAAGTGTTCCGAGGAACACCCACATCTAGTTTAGCTCACCTGAGCACAATGTGCTCATGGTGAGCTTTTGTGATCGCCTTTTGTCCGTGCGTCCGTCCGGCATCAACAATTTCCTTTAAACAACATCTCCTCCTAAACCGCTGAATGGATTTTGACCAAACTTCACAGGAATCATCCTTATGATGCCCTCTATCAAGATTGTTAAAATTATTTTGATTGATTGAAAAAGTAGGTCACAAGAGCTAAAAATAGATTTTAAAAATGCCAACTTTGAAAATCTTCTACAAAACTGCAAGGCCTAGAGCTTAGATCTCTTGATTTTACCTAGGTTAATATAGGAAAAAAAAATAGAAAAATATTCTTCTCAGAAACCACAATGGGAGTTTAGATATTTGGTGTGTAGCATTGTCTAGTGGATCTCTACCAAGTTTGTTCAAATCATGCCCTGGGTTTAAAATTTGCCCGCCCAGGGGTCACTTTAATTTACATAGGCATATATAGGAAAAAAATAGAAAAGTCTTCTTCTCAGAAACCACAATGCCTGGAGTAAAGATATTTGGTGTGTTACATTGCCTTATACTGACATCTACCAGGTTTGTTCAAATCATGGCCCTGGGGTCAGAATTGGCCCCACCCTGGGGGTCACTTGATTTAACATAGACTTTATAAAAAAAAAACTTCTCAGAAACACAAGGCCTGGAATTAAGATATTAGTGTGTAACATTGTCATATGAACATCTACCAAGTTTGTTCAAATCATGGCCCTGGGGTCAAAATTGGCCACACCTCAGGGCTCACTTGATTTTACATAGGCCTAAGTAGGAAAACCTTGAAAATTTTCTTCTCAGAAACCACAAGGCCTGGAATAGATATTTGGTGTGTAACATTGCCTTATGGACACTTACAAGGTTTGTTCAAATCATGGCCCTGGGGTCAACATTGACCCTGCCCCAGGGATCACTTGATTTAACATAGATTTACATAAGAAAGATTTTTAAAAGATATCCTTGTCAGAAACTACAAGAACATGGTTTGAGATTTTTTTTTTTTTGGACCACATATAAACTTTTTGTGTGGAATAAAAATTATATTGCTGTTCTTCTGCATGGATTTTTTATTCAGTATGACTCTGTTGAAAAAGGCTATGAAAGCAATATTTCTCAGTTGAGCGAATCAGGGCCATCTTGGCCCTCTTGTTTAGCTCACCTAATTACTATGTGCTCAAGGTGAGCTTTTGTGATCATTCGGCATCCATTGACGTGCATCATATGTCGTCTGTCGTCAACAATTTGCTTTAAATGACATCTTCTCTGAAACCCCTGGATAGAATCTGATATAACTTGGCAGGGATGATCCTTGGGTGAACCTTCCAAAAGATGCTAAAATAAACTTGATCCATGTAGAACTATAGAAAGCTGTTCTCCAAAACTCCAGGCCAAATTTCGGAATTTTTGTGCAAGGTGTCCCTTGGGTTTCTTTCTACAAATGTTGCTAAAATAAACTTGATTAATGTAGAATGTTGGTTGCCATGGTAACCAAATGATTATTACCAGATTTTTTTTTATAAATCTTCTTCTCTATATATGCTGGTAAGAATTTAATTTCATTTAAGAAAAACGATCACATCATTAGCCTCAATCAAAATTGTTCAAAACAAGCTGATCTCTTGAAAATACAGCTTCCTAGGAATTATTAAGAAAGTAAACTTACACAAACCCGATGGTATTATTAATGACTATTATTTTGCCAAGGCTGATTTGGTATTCTACCACTATCTCTAATTATGGCCCTTGAAGTATAAAAAATGTCATACTAAACATTGCTTAAACTTAAGCATCCACATTTATAAAGCAATCTTGATCAGATGTATACATAATGTTAATAAACCAAGGATTATTATGCCTTGTATGGAAGTTATAGTCCATAATACTTAAGATTGCCTATAGAGCAGTGGGTACTCAGTAGCAATATAGGGCCATCATGGCCCTCTTGTTTGTTTGTTTATGTTTTTTTGTGATTGCAAATATAAAGGAAACAAATGTTGCTTTTGTTGAAAGATCGATTAATAATTTCATTGAATGAACATAAAAAGTGATATTTTCATTAGTGGCGAAGCCATGAGTGAAAATATCATTTTTTATGTTCACGAATGAAATACATGTAATACATCGATCTTTCACCAAAAGGGAACTTGTCAATTGACTTAAACAACTTGCTATTAGGTTGTAGCACGTTTACACAATTTGATTGAGATTTCCTCCTACCAGAGGTCATATTTTCATAGCCAGCCTTTCAAAAGTCATTAAACATTTTCATTGGCTAATGCTAATTAGTTGAGGTGTCCTTGAGAGAAACATATACAAAATATTGACAAGAATTATAACTTACATACTGGAGAAAAGTCATACTGTTTGTTAATATAGGTGTACTGAAAATTAAAAAATGGCCTTGCATTTGAAAACACATACAGGGTATAAGCCACACAAATGTACAGAGTGTGAATATACCAAGTACCAACCTTCCTTCCGAACTAAAATGCACTGTTGTAATATGCTGTAGCATAAAGTCGAAAATTACTTTGCACAGTAGAAAGCCATAGAGTGTTCTTTTTGTGAAAATACATGTAGTAAAAATTAACAGACCAAACAAATTCAAAAACAAAACATGTACATGGAAAGCCATACAGTTATTTAGTTTGTGAGTAAGCATCAGAAGCCATCCTTGACCAAACACATTTGAATTCACACAGTTGGAAAGCCATACAAGTGTAATATATAATATGCAATGTGTAATGTAATAATTCCATCTTGATAAGATGGCCGGAAGAAAGATCAAGTGTAGAATACATCTGTGATCATGCATGTAGGCATGATGAATATGTACTGATCTCCCCGATGATATATTCATAATTTGCATACATATATCTTTCATACCGGTGTAAAGCTGAAATAAGTTTTTTCATAGTATTTTAATGAAAATTCTAACTCAAATTGCGAGAGTAGAACTACTCTAAAACTGCTTTATATTAAGACAATTTTATCAATACCGCTATTTCCTTCTTATTTTGTTGAATTTCTCATTACGACAATGTTTATACTCTCACTGAATTGCTTATGTTTGTGTATTGTTGCAACTCTCTATGTTGTATACCTTATTTAGCGAGATGAAAAAACCTAACCATCCACCCATTCACATATCCATATATCATAAAGTACTTTTATTATTAATACCGAGCGTACTGCTTCAATTTATTATGTAATTCCAAATTTGAATCTGATTGTGATGTCAGTACTAGGGAGAGGGGTCCAGAAAAAAATGTTTCTAGTGTGATGGAGATACATAATGAAGGGTATCTTGGGAGGAAAATTGAGTTTTTAAGGCAGTCACGCACATCTATAAATAGGCATAAATTACTAGAAACTGGGGGTTTATTTTCATAATTTGTATAGGTATTAATTGGTAGGTAACCAGTATGATACCTGGTATATTGAAGGACTAAAATAATCAGAACCACTCCGTAGAAGTATTTTTTAATTTATGCAAGACCAACCGAAATAAATGTACTTCGTAGAAAATTCGGGTTTACTTTGAAATATGTCTCTCAGTTATGTAGATTTAAGCGATAGGGTTTTCATAAAAAAATAACTTAACTAGGCTAATCAACTAAAGCAAACCATATCAAAAGAAAAAATATGTTAGTCCAGTGTGTAAAATGGATTTTTGGTATGATAAGAATGTATTTCATATTTCAAGCATTTTTAGCTGAAAAAATCATGGTTTGTTTGCCGAATTGTTTATAATCAATAATCAATAGCAAAACATTTTTGACAATATATCTATTTGATTGGTTTTTTGTTGTTGTTGTTTTTTTTTTTCTACAAATGATTATTGTTTATTTTTCAATTCTTCATAGTGACCATTTGGGTGTGACTCCCTCAAAGTTAGATAATATATATTGAAACTTGAGGCAAAGGATCTTAGTCTTGAGCAATATATACTACTCAAAGTTTGCTAAGCACCACCCGCTATTTTCCCATAGAGTCACATGAAAACACATGCTGAATGTAATGCTATGTACCTGAAAAGAAAGCGTTAGCTGACAATCAATTTTACGCATAGTTTTTGTCAAAATGATAGAAAAGAGACTCAAAAATGAGTTACAACGATTTAGCCAATTCCTGTCATTATTTGCAAAATTCACAAAAGTGTGTTTTTTTTTGTTGCAAGAAATGGCATTTTATAAATGGAAGTTAAATCTTGTGATCAATACAGAAAAAAATGACCATGAACAGGCCAACATCGTCACAAATATCCTTAAAAGTATTCCATTTAGAAAACAGAAATATTTGAAGATCAAAGTTCTGAATTTAGCTGACTTTAAAGTTTAAGGTGTTTTCTCAAAATTCGCACTTTCTAATTATGATTAATTCCCAGTATTGAGGATCCGAAAGGCTTATTTCTTGTAACTGGTAGTAAGTTTGGTACATAAAAAACTTCTGCATAAAAGCAAGATTTGTTTTAATGTAAAATTTAATGTAGCATGCCTTTAAAGTCGCTTGTCTAAGCATGCAACGCTACGGGAAAATAGCTGATGGTGCTTAGCAAACTTTGAGTAGTATATTAATATTGCTTGGGTCGAATATTTAACTTCAGCGAATAGCTGTGCAGAGTCGTTTTATTTACCAATATAAAACACATCCGTTCCATGTTTTATATGGTGTTACCTACATGTAGTACACTGCAAGACTAGCTTGCGATGGAGAACTTTGTAATGCAATATACCTGTAAAAATAAATAAACGAATAATGAAAAGGAAAGAAAATACCATACATAAATAAGTCATTGATAAGGTTATTTTTCCTGGGCACAATGCAGTAATGAAGTATTACGTTTATTTTTTGTGCTCTCTTCATAAACAACAACAACAACAACATTATTGGGTTATATTCTTATTAGATTTAAAATACATTGATTAAACTAAATCCTGGTGAATCCGGTACCTGTATAATATGTAAATTGTTTTATGACTGATTATGTTGAGCTATTTATGCTTAATAAACTTTAAGTCAAACAATAAAGATTCTGTTCTGTTTATTTATACCTGTGTCCTACAGATGATTCTCCAAACCGCACCTTCTGTAAACTGGAATACTCTTCAAACGTCTCAATATTTTTCTTCTTTGTTACATATTTAAAAATACTCTGTAAACAGGAACCTCTGCATTCCAGATAACGAATGAATTTATTGAGAAAATAAACCAATTTCTACTCTATTGAACCTCTGTAAACCTAGCCATGAACTAAATATTGAGATAGGGAAATACGATTAATTTTTAACACATCTATGATTGAATCTGTATATCACTTCTTGTTTGTGTGTCCAAAATACAAATGTATAAGTCTCAAATACTTGAAAAAGTCCCAGTTGGCCGACTTTCGATAAATTTATTTGTTTAATTAAAAGTGAAAACAAAATGATGATTAATGTAGTACCGGTGCTTTGAAAGAGAGCTTCCAGTTACTGAAACAATTTATTAATACATATCTCATCAAGCGCGTGTACCTATCCTGTAATACTATTCCACTTTTCTCTAAGATTCACCCCAAATCGCAAATGCATATTCATGTTGGTATCATTGCCTGGCACAATAACGCAGTGGTAGAGTGTCCGCTTTGTGATCTGGGGTTCAAATCCCATGACACTTTCTTCCGGTGACCGCCTCAAAGATGTATATTATAACATTTATACTCTATGCACCATTGCCTGTCACTCAGCAAAATAGGGTTGCTATGGGAACTCGGAGTACTCATTACTGGTTCTACCTAGGAACTTGTCACCCGTGTATCGGTGCTATAAACTGGGTTCATTAAAGAACCAATGGGTTTATTCGTATCTAACCATGCATGCTGTCACTTCAGCAATGTTGATTACCCTTGACCGCAACGTCTAAATATGGCCATAATAATCAGTAAATGATTGCTAGCCATTACTTTTAATGAAAAAGAAACTGATATGAATATATAAATATATTGTCTGGCAATATTGACCCGGGACATCATCTCCGCGGCGTTCTTCGTAAGTTTCCGTGAATTCTTACGATCCAAACATTTGGTTTGCAATACTATATACCGGTACTTCATATAGGCCCGGATGACCCAGTGGAAATTCCATCGGTCTTGTAATCACGAAGTGGCAGGTTCGAATCCCTAATGTGAAAAAAAATCTCAATTATCTTTTTTAGCTCACCTGGCTCGAAGTGCCAAGGTGAGCTTATGGAACCAGCCTTGGTCCGGTGTCCGTCGTCGTTAGTCGTGAGTCGTCAACATTTCACTTTAAAAATCTTCTCTGAAACCACAAGACCTAGAGCTTAGATAGTTGGTGTGTAACATGACCTAGTAGACCTTTACCAAGTTTGTTCAAATCATGGCCGCCCTGGGGTCAAACTTGGCCCTGCCCCAGGGGTCACTTGATTTAACATAAGCAAATGATACCAGGTGAGCGATCCAGGGACATATTGGCCCTCTTGTTTCTTAAATTATTTGCAGTGCGAGTGGATGGATGAATATTTTCTTTTGGTTTATTATACTTTTTCTTTATTTTTTATTTTAATGTAATTTGATAAAAAAAAACTTACTACATAGTTACAAAAGAACGAAGAGAAGCACTTTATTTATTTCCTAATATGTTTGTGTATTTCAGTTTATACGTTTATTCATCTTTCATTTACCGAACACATATATATACACATATACCCATCAAACAAGAAAAGAAAAACGTGCATCTTTAAAACCAAGTTACTTACTTACAGGGAATCAACGTCTTTTTTCAAGATAATTTATGTCATCGAATGTTCGTGTATACTATTCTATGTTTACTTTCAATCAAGTCTGTTATATTAATTCATAATGTGAATTAATGAACAGCATGAACATGTATGCCCTTTTTTTTTTCAACGATGAAACGCAGACCATGCGTTATATTTTATATTTAACGGTGCAGCGAAAATATGTTTCGCATGTTATTCACATGAAATTAATTACACTATAAAATGCAGTTTCGATCATTTACACACAGTCTTCTCATCAATAGCAAAACAACCCGAAATGACATTGTTGTCAAGATTTTGTAACAGAAAAATTGACTGTTAATTTGACTGAAGTAAAAGTAAATTAAATGCAAAATTTCAAAAACTTGAGCCAGAACACATGTCGATTTTATTTCATAACTCGTTTCTAAATTGATTAAACTACAACCTACCAAATTTTAAGATAGGGTTACCAAGTTAAATGTTGCAGAATTCGCAGCCCAGTAGAAGAAATATAACGTCATAAACACCAAATATGACTGTCTTTCGAGCGTAATAGTTTTCCAAGTTGATAATCAACATCAGAGCAGGCTGACGGTTTTCTAAAACATGTGAAGTAATAAGTGCAATTCAAATAAACAAAATTCCGCCGACGGGGAGGAGTAACAAATATTTATATAGCGACACCCGCTGAAATGGGTGTGTCACTAAATTACCTTATGACGGAAAAGTCGTATATGTAACTTTCATAAAAACGTACGACTCGAAAGCCCGTGCATCATTAGTCATATGTACGAAAAAATACAAAAATCTGAGGGGGTCGCAATTTTCGCGCGGAAAGTACCGGGCTACTTTAACCCAGGCATTTGAGCTGGTCCTGACAGCGTGCGGAGAGGTTCCACTGTATATGGGTTTTGATTAGGTCCATCAGTGCTGAATTGTAGCTTTTTTGCAGACCCCTTATAAAATGCTTAAGAAATGACCGGAAATGTAATTTCTTTTAGCTCACCTGGCACAAGGTGCGCTTTTGGGACCAGCCTGTGTCTGGCGTCCGGCGTTGTGAGTCGTCCGTCGTGAGTAGTCAACAATTTACATCTTCTCTGAAACTACTGATGGGAATGTGATCAAACTTGGCAAGGATGTTCCTAAGAAGGTCCCCTATAAAAGTTGTTCAAATAGTTCCGGTCTGTTGCATAATTAGGTAACAGGAGCTTAAATCTTAAAAATTCTTCTTTTCCTAAACCTCAAGGCCTATAGCTCAGATATTTGATGTGTGGCTTTGTCTAAAAGACCTCTACCAAGTTTGTTCAAATCATGACCTACATATCCTAACCATACCAGTTGAGCGATCCAGGGCTATTATGACCCTCTTGTTTAAATTTTAAGTAAGAAGGCATGGTGTGAGAATTTTGCTGAAGTTAATATTTTTTTACACAAAACATTCATTTGTGCATCATATATCAGTATTGATAATGTGAATAGTGACTCATAAAGCAATAGGATTTTCAGATAATACTGAGTGGTTTTTCTCCTGAATGATTTGACATGTGTTCCACAAGATGTATGATCATTTTTATTACTTTTTCATACAGAAAGTTTATTCAGAAAAATTATTTCAAAACAATTCCACTGTTTATAGAAAAAAAATAGATGTTTTTCTCTTGTATGTATTCACAGGTGTTTTCTACTTCAGTATTCAATTCAATTAGTTGCATTTATGATTTAACCCTTTCCCTCATATAGACTCATTTTGACGCCCTCAATAGGTACCACATAAAGCCTGATCTGCAGAAAACCACAGTTAAACCTTACCAAATTTAATTACAAAGCCCTCATTTCCAGACCGCTGAGGAGCAACAAACAGCATAAAACCTGATCAGCCTGCGAGTTACTCTCAGGCTGATCTGGTTTTATGTTGTTCGCATAGGTCTTTTCATGGTTTCCTCTATGAGGGAAAGGGTTAAGAAACATTTATCTTAAAGACTTAGTATCCAGTTGTAGACAACTAGGCCAACTTAAGCATTGGTAACTCAGAAAGATTTTTAAGGAAATATGTTTTTAAGACTAGTAAAGGTTGAATTACCCATCAAACGCACCTCATTACCTGCAATTCTAATAACATTCCTAAAAATTCCTGAAAAGCAAACATGGAATTTAAAAAATTCCTGATTTTGGGTCTTATTGACCTAACCATCCACCCATTCACATTTCCATTTATCATAAAGTACTTCTATAATTAATACCGAGCATACTGCTTTCATTTGTAATGTCATTCAAAATTTGCATCAGTTGGTAAATAAGTGTTTAAAAACGGATACATTGTGATTGTGTTTGAACTGACTTTATTGAAAAGGTAATAAAAGGTTTCATAAAAGATTTTAAGCTTCTTATAATTGAATGATGATGATTAGCTATTTATGCTTTATAAAGTCAAACAATAAAGATTCTGTTCTGCTTATTTATATCTGTCTTAAACAGACGATGATGCAGTGAAACCTCTCCAAACAACACCCTCTGTAAACTGGAATACTCTCCAAATTGCACCCTCTGGAAACTCGAACCTCTCCGAACCAACCCTCTGTAAACTGGAACCTCTCTGAAATGCACTCTCTGTACATTGGAATACTCTCCAAACTGCACCCTCTGTAAACTGGAACCTCTCTGAACTGCACCCTCTGCAAAATGCACCCTCTATCAGGGATGGAAATTAACTTTTTTGGTCTGGTTGCCCGAGTGGGCTACTAGCTTTTGGGATTCAGGGGCCCACCAAATTATTTAGTGGCCCACCATGTGAACATGAAAAAAACAACAAAAAAAAACATGAAAATAACATTTTATCATGGATTACTCTCAGGCACAGAAACAGTTTGGCAACAAACAAAGTATAGAGCCACTCATTGTTTTTATTCCATCTTTGAGGAAGCCGCCCACCACCCTTCAGAAGGGGAATTTTCGAAAATGTAAACAAGGAAAAAAAAACACCTGCAGTGCAGTCATCATCGGAGGAAATTTTAATTGTTCAATTAGCGAAAATTTGCTTAAAGGCATTAAATTTATCCCATTGTTTATATCTTGCTTTCATGTAGTAAACTGTAAAATTTCGCTCCTAAACTCATAAGGCAAACCGATCAATCAAATTGATTTAAAAATACAGTGGCCATCAAACCTTGTTGGTGTTTTTATCGCAAATGGTGATGATTGCGCAACTTAAGCAGTAAAACAATAGCCGGTGGAGAGGGTGAAAGATGTTAACTGACATTATGAACGATACTATCTGAGTATTCCACATCATTGCATAATTAGAAAGCATTAGAAAGCGTTTTGATTGGATAACTTGCACCTTTTCATTGGTTGTTCTTTATCTGCCCACAGCAAGTGCTATACAGCGTAGAGCGATATGCGTTATTTACTTTCACATTTGTTTTCTTTAAAGTTAATGGGTGGGGAAATCATATTCTTAGGGGAATTTTAGCGGCTGTTATAGAAGGGAAAAAAAATGGCCACAGTTAAATGCTAGTCGCCAAGATGGACTACCAACCTTAGAAAAACACTCGCCCACATCGAAAAGTGGTCGCCCCAGGCGAGTGGGCGCCCATTAATTTCCATCTCTGTCTATAAACTGTAATACTCTTGACAATGCACTATTTCAAAAATCCCAATATTTTTCTTCTTTGTTACATTTTATATTATCATAACATACATGTATATAAAAACTCTTGAGGGGTGGGAGCGATTTCTGGTTTAAGACACCATCCAATTACAACAAGTACAGTTTTATTTGTTTTCCTTTATTTCTTATTGGAGGGTTATATTATCATTTATTTGACATGTTCACTTTTTTTAGCAATATACAGTTTTGAATAATGAAAAATGAAAATGTCATAGATTTTTAAATAAAAAAATGATTTTTGTACTAAAAGTTGGGAGATATTAAATTTCTTAATTCATGACAAATGACACTATATATAAAGAAGGATTTTCAATTGTACATTTTTGTGCTGTTTTTAATACCTATCAAAATGAACTCAATGATGGAATTAAACTCATTGTACCAGAACCAAAAAAAAAATAGATATAAAAGAAAAGAAGAAAAGCAAAAGAGAAACACACACACAAAACACACGCACAAAATTATTAAACATTAGCAATGTAGCAATGTGTAATGTAAGCAATCAAAAAGTTATTCTTACTACAAACAAACAAAAACTGGATAGTAACCATAACCATACATGTAAAACTAAACAAATTGGATTTCTTAAATTTATCGAATGACCAGAAGGGTTCTGGTTTATGGTCATTGCACTTTTAGTTACCATATAATGTACAAGTATATTTAATGTTTCAAGTCAATACCTTGTAAAGGTTTTGTGTATTGCCCCAGACAAAAATTATTAAATAAAGGGAGAAAATTCAAAAATGGAACCAGGCAGAAATTCTGGTTCTTGGTCACTTCACTTCTCCCAGTCACCATCTATGTACATATTAAGTTTCAAGTCAAAATCTTTTCAAATTATGGCTTCAATTAAAGTTGTCTGTAGATAGACAGGACAAACCCCCCTTCCATTGATTCGGGGGGCAAAAACTTTCTTACACTTTTCTTTTATATGAATATTTTTTCATGAAAATATATTTAAAATTTATGAAAATATCACTTAAAATTCGCATCATCCATGAAAAAAAGAGGGCCATAGAGGCCCTAGATTGCTCACCTGAGTATAGTGTTATCCAAGGAACACCTGTACAAAAACATTTTGAAATCTGGTCAGTAGTTTTGAAGGAGATGATTTTTTAAAATATTCATATTTTTTTATTTCTGATACCATGGCAACCAGAGTTCTACAAGGATCAAGTATAATGTAGCAGCTTTTGTGAAGGTTCACCCAAGGATCTCCCAGCCAAGTTTTATCAAATTCTGTCCAACGGTTTTAGAGGAGATGTCGCTTAAATCAAATTGTTGACGATGGACGCAGGATGATTACAAAAGAAGGATCACCTTGAGCACATTGTGCTCTGGGTGAGCTAAACACGTGTCAATGCCATATGAATTAATTGAACTTTTAATATAAATCCAAAAGGTCTAAATCACATCAGTTGAACCACCTGTAATTGGGGTAATTAATACAGCCCCCCCCCCCCCCAACAACCTTCCAGCGTTCCCATTGTTGTAACTCCCAAGTAACAAGAAAACAATAATCATGAAGAAGAGGAGTTGGCTGTTATATCAAACAATATAGCATGTTAATATATCAAGCATGTTGCTCAGAGTTGACTTTAGCATGTTTTGGGCAAAGTCTGTGTTGAAAAAGGGTCAAAACAGTTTACTCCTACTACATAATGACGATATGTAAGGAAAGTAGATCTCATATGGGTCTATTATGGTCCAGACACAGAATTATTGGCATTTTTATGAAAAAAACAAACATTTATTTATAAAGAACTAATCTAGACCTGTGTGCCATAAACCCTTGTAAATCTCAGAAGTTCTAGTATGTACAATGCAGAAACAATAAAAGTTATTTTTGAAATGAAAACATATGTCTCCCCCAGCCCAGGTCACCATGAATTAGTACCTTCCCATACAGGATGGTTTTCTTTTTCTAATTTATGGAATCACATCAGCTAATGACTTGCTGCCATTTTTTTTTTTTTTTTTTTTTTTGATGGGCAAATTTAAGCTGTGTTAACAAAAATTATGACAAAATTATCATGCAGACATGAAAAAGTAATAGATCCCATTTTTTAACTATACCGTATACACTGGCAGATTAGGCGCACTTTTTTTCCCCCAGATAATTCAAGTTTATAGAGGGGGTGCGCCTTATATGATGATAAACAGCTTTTCAGGTTTCTTTTTTCAATCACCGAGAAATGAAAATTACAGTATACGATCTCATAAAATGGATCTACTGAAAGCCAATGAATACGATAATATGACACAAAGTCTATACGAAACCATGATAAACAATACCAGATTATTGCTTTTGTTCTTATTAGTTATCTTACAGGTATATTTCAAGATAAAATGATCGTGAGAAACTGAAACAACTTGATGGAAGCCATTTTCAATAAAAACATATAGAATGCGGGGACAGGGTTGAGTAATGTCATGTTATGAAAATGTGTCACCTTTATCCTACCCGTCGTTAATGTAACGGTCAAGGATCCTAAAAAACGATTTTTTACCGGTTTTGACCGATTTTGATCTCAATCGACCGGTTCAGATTCCAAAAAGTACCAAAAAAATCGGTCGAAAAAAAATCCATAATCCTCGTCTAAAACTTTCAAAATCGGTCCAAACGGTTCATAATAGTCTCTCTTACACACCAATTGACCTACTTCTTGAATTTCCGGTGTGCCCTCGGGGCAGGTGTCAGTGGGGGTCAGGCAGGGACACCCGTCTAGGTCATTATTGGGCAGTTAAGATGAATGGATTGACGGTTTGTACTTAGCGGTTATTTGGACGGTGCCGTGTAATTATCTATGCCGTAATAATGGCTAGCTGCAGCACAACGCATTTAAATAAAAAAAATAATCACAAATAAATAAAAGTTATTGACAAAAAAAATATATAAACACAAAGGCACATAATAAACAACACCAAAACGACTGCTTCCAACAATATATTGATTCGTTATTATCATTAGGCTATGTAAAATCAAGTGACAAAGTTGGAACAGACCGTCATATACATGCACTTCCGGTAAACAAACTTTCGATTTCGTAGAGGTAAATATTGC
Source organism: Solen grandis (assembly GCA_021229015.1). Classification (NCBI taxonomy): domain Eukaryota; kingdom Metazoa; phylum Mollusca; class Bivalvia; order Adapedonta; family Solenidae; genus Solen; species Solen grandis. Next base: position 107,532,930 of record CM037777.1, on the reverse strand, counting down.
AGAAAAATACCTTATTATGCCAACAGGATGCTGAAATATAATAAAAGATCTATTTTCACACTGCAAATGATTCAGGGTATGTTGATTGAAAATATCAATGTTATTTTTTTTTCGGTTATGTTTTTTTTTTCGGGGGGGGGGGGGGGTACGGTACGGAATTGTTGTAAAGGGGGGGTCTTATGCCATGTGTAAATAAAACAGTTCACCGTATGATTAGCCCGGTGATGTACGGATAGCTTTCGGTCTGTCAAAATGTACGATGGCGCAAATTTCAAAAAAGATTTCGCCGCATACGATACGATAAGTGATTTTTTTTTTTTCAAATAAGTTACCCTGAAAGTTAGGATGCGCCTTATACGTAGCTGCGCCTAATCTGACCGTGTATACGGTAATCTCTAAATGTGACCTTAACTTTGAAGTTAGGGACTTTGGTGTCATGCACAGCACATTATGGTGAACATTTCTGTCAAGCAATTTCCTAATCCATCAAGGAATGACAAAGTTACAGAGTGGAAATGAAAAATACACCCCATTTTTTACCTTTGAACTCAAAGTGTGACCTTGGAGCTGTAGACCTATGTGGATCTCATTACTGTGACATTTAAATTATGCCAAACAATTTCAAATCCATCCTGGAATGTCAAATTTAAGTTACGGTGCACATATGATTTCGACATCTGTCCAGACATACTGACAGAATGCACAAAATCAAAATGTTACCATACTATGTTGAGTGGGTAATTTAAAGTTGAGGGAGACATTAAAAGACTAACTACCCAAAGAAGACTGACAAAATCCTTCTTATTAAAGTCTGTTTTTGGAGGTATAACAGGAGATGAAAATGAACACTGAAACAGGTTATTGCATTACATTGAGAATTTCACCAACAAGTCAACAATTTGTATTTACCAAATATTATACATGTAATTTATGACCTGAATCATTCATCTATTCATCTGTTGAGGACAAGCACAAAACTCTGCCATGCTTAAAAGACAAGAAAGTATAGCAAATGCAGAATTTTTTTCGTAATACTTTCAAATATAACGTGGCATAAGATTATTTCTTTGTGTTTTCAACAAGTTTTATGCATTTCCTAACAACTTCAATAAAATACACCTAAATGACTGAATACAAATTTGAATATTCATTTTTACATGATGCACGTTTACAGCCAAAAAAAAAGCATGTCAATATTGCTTAAATGATAAAACAGTAAATGAGTAAAGGTAAAACACACAAAAAACAAAGTACACCCTTATAACAGTAAAGCTAATTTACATGAGCAAACACTTCAATCTTGAAAAATTCAAATCTTGGCTGAAATTCTACCAACAATTCTTTAGCACTGAGTTATACAAAATGTACAGTACAACGCCGCTATATCGCGGACTGCTATTTCACAATATATCACGGTTGATCTATGGACCCCAAAAATATATCGCGTTATTTGCATAGGTTTACCGCGAAACTAATCTTTCTCCTTCTTTATCTATATGTATTTATAAGAGTTTCGCAGTCAGTACTTAACATGCTAGTGCACTGACACGCGGAAGTGATAACAATTAAACACCCCAGGTGGTAAGCTATTGTGTTTGTGGGCAGTTGATGTTTACGCAATCGAGTTTTAATGATCGGCAACAATGCAGGTTTGTCGGTATAATTATCCAACCACAGTAATCAGCATTTAACTGGTATGGACATTCAGTACCAAGCAGATACTCGATAAAATACACAAACATGTCTAAAATCCACTGCATAAACCTTAATAATGGTATTTTTGTTATTATGCTAGCGAGCATAATTTTACCATGGATTAAAAAGTCCCGGAAAATAGCCAATCATTTTCACCGGATGTAAACAATAAATGATAATTAGATCAGCGTTACCTGGTAATTTGTTTCATTTAAACATTAACAAGGCTCCTCATATCAATACCTCATAATAAGTACACCTTAGCTTAGTTTCAAATAGCTATAAATTGTAGTGGAATGGCAATTTTCACATTGTTTGGATAAACAATGGACGGTGTTTAATTTATTATAATGAGATATGCTGAAGAGTTACGTAACCACTTCACATCACCATACCGTACACACTACTCTCTAAATCTGAATCATTGGCAATTACAGTACAAAAAAACCCCCCAGAAAATCGATGATTATGGAATTATTTAAAATAACTCTATAAATAAAATAATGTTTATTGCTTTATATTAGGTTTTTTCAACAATTTACAACTATCACAAAAACACATATAGCATTCTCAAACCTACTACGCGGTCCGCTATATCGTGGTATTTGGGCTTGGACCCCAAGAACCGCGATATAGCGGCGTTGTACTGTAATATACTATGCAAACTTTAACATTGGTGTTTCCCTAATAGAAATACACAAGTGCAAGTGTTTAATTTTCTTAACAAATATTGTTCGATATCAAGGTAATAATTGAGGTCATCTTTGTCAAGTACAATGTACTTGTATAACAGGAATGGTGGAATGCATTTTTACCATAGTTTAGAATTTGAGTATTACTTAGTACTAATTATTGTTGGTGGACTTCTGAGCCTAATCATTTAAAACATTTACATTAAGCCTCAGGTATGAGACTGAGGACCAAAGGAAAAAATCTGAAAATGCCACAAAATGAAACAATCATATTAGAGGTGCTTAAACTTCATCTCCTGAGAACATTTTTCAGCCTCTATTTAATACTTAATGGTTGTCCAAAAAATCGGAAATCTGTCGAAAATCTGAAAAATCTCATGCCTGAAGCCTAAATATGATAAAATTAGTGTTTTTTGAGTTAATTTTCAGAGCACCTTTCGTGTCAGAGCTGAAAATGAACTTGCCTCTCCAGCGCCAACAGAGAATTCTGATCATCATTGTTTCCTGGCATTTCAATGCAAAAATACCCTCTAATTATCATTCAATTAAACACAATATACATTGAAAGTTAAAACTCCAATTAAGACTTTGTCTTATCAGAGTAACAATGAAAACAAGTATTGCTCTTAGTCAATGAAACCTAACTTTACAACACTTTGAGCCCAGGTGAGCTTAAATTCACAGGTAACATATATGCATATAAATTGTGACTTACATTAGAACTAAACATGTGTCCACTTAACACAGATGCCACCACTCTGCGCCATTTTCACTAACGCCTAACTGTTACGCTATGACAGGCTTCAATATGGAACCCCAGGTACACAATCTCCAATGCTGGTGAAAATTCCTGTATTGTTTTAAGTTTCTGGCTCATATACTTTTGAAGATATGTATGACACCAGATTTTGTGTTGGACAGAAGGATGGATAGACAGACAATGGCAACTCTATATACCACCCACCACAACCTTTTCAAAGTAAGGACATGATAATTGCTCACACTGCTAAGATGTCCCTAATTTATCCTTATATACAACACAATACATATAGTTTATTGCATATATAAACATTAACATGTTTCATAGCAATGTACAAACAACCAAAGGCATATAGGATCTTTGTATTTCTTTTATAACGCCCCAAAAAGCTGACACTTATAAACAAACACACATAATACAAAATTTACAGTCAGTAGTGCAATCTAGATACATACTAAAATGTATGTGCAATACTAATATATAAAACTTAGCAGTAAAAAGTACCATAATTTACAAATATTTCAATATGATCAAACCTAGAGAAAAAGTTGCACAACCATTAAAGAGGGTTTGTACTGCAATATGGACATTGTCAGATGCTATCACTAGCTTGATATGCACTGCTTCATTAGTGACCATTTTCTATCATACTTGTCATTATAAGTTCATTGCATATGAGTACAGTACAAACAAATTCTGACCTGTTGAATATTAACAAATTATTACACACAATTTTCTAAGTTATCAGTTTTCAATCAATATAACACAGATGATCAATTCCTCTACATCATATATATTTCTCAACACAAAATAATCAACTTATTCTCATTTAAAGACACAAGTACATAATCACTTTAACTCTATTAACCTTATTTATCTCGCAAAAATGACTTGATCACAGTGCGAGTATATAAAAGAAAACTAAATCACATCGAAGCACTCATCAGTCGGAAATCGTGTACGACAGTCTGACATACGGACAGTCGCCATTCATGTGCACTGTGAAACCATATCCAAACCTGTTACACTATGTACACCTTGGTTAACACCTAGCTTTGCACAAACCCATACGTCACATGGTCATGGGTTGGGTGTCGGTAGACGTACCAAATTAATCAGCAATATCCAACTTAGCATTGAGGAACCCCGACTTTTGTATGTTGATTTTTTTTTTCTTTTAAAGACATCGTTCTTTCATCGCATACGATACTAACATTTAGGATCCATATAGAATAAACCATGACTTTTAATTCCAATGCAGTTTTCAAAATCGTGCTGTATGTTTAATATTAATCATTCCGATATTGATCTAGTATTACATGCATGCATTTTCATAGTAACAACAAGATCCCGTATTGACTAAAATACGTCATAAACACGAAAAAAAAAAAAGAAGATCATCTGCATATATGTAATCTGACATTATCGGCGGTATATCACTCGATTTTTCACTCAATGTCGTGCCTTTTATTATTATAATATTGCATGTTTGACAAAATATTATTCCATTCTGTCATATATCACCTTTAAATCAATTCAATTTAAATAACAAAACATAAAATATTAGCGCTAAATTACCTATTTTGAAAAGTGGTATGCTTCGACCAAAAATGGTATGCTTCGGTAATGGTACGCTTCGTCCATTACCCTCATCATACACCACACGACTTTCTTGTGTTAAAATATTGTGCCATTCTATACTATTATCCTCACATGTAGTGCAAAAGTATAGATACACAGTTCCAGAGTGTTCTTTAGAACACGTGTATCACCTGCTGAAGCATGACAGGGAAAGTGTGACGGACAGACTGACGTCGGAAAAGTGATCCCTATGTACCTACTGATAACAGCAGGTTGCACACAAAGCATTTCTAGACTGTACCTTCATATCATATTAAACTTAACCCTGTCTTAACAAGACAAAATGTGATATTATTCGCAAGTGCCATCACTCTGTGATATAAACTTACACTGAGTGTGATACCACAGACTATTAATTAGACAAATTTTTTAAAAATTTAATGTAAGATTCAATCAGCATAAAATCTAATGATGTAAACTATTCTTACATAGATATCTCCATGATTCATTAAAATAAACCATACTTTTAAGATCACAAGTTCATTCATTGTCTTTTTATTTAAACTCAACATTTAACTAAATAAAGGTAACTTACTTAAAATTAATCAATTGCTTCTAAATTTGCTCATCATGATAATCTATAGCTTCTTTCACACTGAAGAATCTCCCAGCTCGGTAAAGCTCCCTCAATTCTGGTTGGTGTCAACAATACATCACTTTTATTACCTTCTCACCAGGTTGCCAAACCTGGTCCGAGTTCAATGATTCTGATTGAACTGGAATCAAATTCAAACATTTTTTAAAGACAACCTTTTGTTTACCACATAGAAAATTATCTACTGATTATTTTCTTTTATTTTGATACTTCATTTAGAACATCTTTACTTCAAATCATTTTCAATCACTATTCCTTAACCCACAATTTATATTTATTCTGTTTCATTACTTTATTAAACTTCCTAGTTTCATTTATAGCTGACATTTTCCATTCATTCGACAATTAATGAAGCTATTAGTCACCTGCGTTTTATTTTCAACAAAGTCTTAGGATTTAATAATCTTTTTAATACAAAGAATGTTTTATAAATTTTCAAATTACAAAATTAAGGTAGTCAATCTGATAAATAATGTTATGGCTCCTTTTAAATTAGATTGAATACTAATTTCATATTAAATTTGATAAATCTGGAAAAAGCTCACATATATTAGTTGTACTCATACTATGGACTTGAGTTATAATTTTAGGGCATCGTTATTAGGAAGTATCTATTATGATTATAATTCTTGGAACTTATTTTAAAAATCTGCTTTTAATTTCAAGAAATTATCTACATTTCTATTATCATTTTCATAATATACAGTGATTTCGCATATATGCATTTAAACATCTTTATTTTAATTATTTTCATTTATACTTCTTTCTCACATATGTTCAAAATTTTCCACAGTTGAATTTTTTAAACCGTTTCTGCAAGCTCTGCATTAAGTACCAGCGCATCGAATTTTTCCCTATCTTCCTCTTATTGCTAGGTACTAAAAACTTCTCTGTTTTCAAATTCATTCAATTATCCTCTTCAACTTAGAAATTTTGGTAAATTTGCGTGCAATTTTGCACCTTATAAACTTAGAGTAGCTACAGACTGTTAATATTTGACAAAATTTTTTAATTTCTAGTTATATCAATTACAGAAGATAATTTAATAATTTTTAAAAAGTTTTCTGATTCAATTAGATAAAGTCTTTTAATTTGATAGCATTCAAGTAATTTTAATATTAAAGTTTGAATTACTAGACGTTAAAGTATTGGATCATCTTAAATTTGTGATTATATACTAAATTCTTTATCATATGCCATTATTCTAATGTGTTTGGTTTCAACACATCATTCTTTTGTTACATTCTACCAGGTTGCGATGGTCTAAAATTAAATATCAATAGCTACTAATTTTAATATTTTTAAAGAATTAGGTTAACATTGAAAGATTTATTTGATTTCAAATCATTATTAATATTAGCGTTTATTTGACATTCTTATCAATTTTACAATTTTATTATTTTAACTTCCACTTTTCACATATTAGTTTTATTTTCAATTTTCTTATTTTTTTTAATTTTGCACTTTTAATACCACTCTATTTTCCAAGTTTTATCCCTTTATATTTCAAATTTTTGCACATGTACCCCCTACTTTCACTTATTTTACCTATTTTTCTACATTTACTTCCTATTTTTTTTCACATATTTTACTGCCTTTGTATTTTCCCCAAACTTAAACACATTTTACATTTACCTTCTAAATTCACATGTTTGGGCGGTGTGGTCCAGAGGTAATGTACTACCCTATTTAATTCCAAGGTTGTGGGCTTAAACCCCTTTAAGGGAAGGATCTTACATGACTTTCCCAGGTGCAAAGTACTGGTCCAACTCAGTAACCATGGAGAGGGATTATTTAATTGTGTAAAACTTATTCTAAAATATTTAATTTAAACTAAATTATTTAATTTTTCCCCTTTACCTCCTAATATCATTTTTTCTGCTTTTTTTTCATTTACCTCCTTTTTTACAATTTCTGCCCATTTTCCCACATTTACCACCTCATTCCACATATATTACCTCCAATTTTCTTCAAGGCATTTAAAGTTGTCCTCCTCAAATCTCCTTGAGCAATTCCTGGCTCTTCAATGATAACATGCCTGTAAAATATATATATAAAAATCAGGAGACTTCATTTAAAAATTTGAATATTTCTTTTTATTTGGCATTGGTGGTTGTGTCCGTGTCATCTTATGGCATCAGATGCACATTGGTAAGACAATCACTTGCACATCAGGCAATCTTATGAAATTGAGTAAATACAAGATTGTTCTTTGGAACATGTGTGTCACCTGCTGAAGCTTGATGGAAAAAGTGTGACGGACAGACGACAGAAAAGTGATCCCTATGTGTTACCTCTGCTTACAGCAGGTGATAAAAAAATTGTTTCAATATCACTATATTGTTCACTTTTTATTGTCAGACAATCGTTATGAAATTCAGTAAATAAAATTGTTTTAATAACACTATATGGTTTTATGAAATTGTAGTGATTTATTGATGTGCAGATATGCAATTTAACAAGTAAAGCTTATAAAAATCATCAGAAACATTTGCGTCAAATCTATAACACCAGAATTATGTCTCTTTTTACATTATAAATATGAAGTGATATGTTTGTTTCAATAACATGAAGGTTGTTTCAAATACAACTAGAGCTATCACTAAAGGTGATGAATACCCCCACACACAGCCTTTGTTTACAATCAAGTGCCCAGCTATAGGAGGTAAGTCACAATGAATTGATGTTTTCAATTGACATATTACACAAAACTATTTCACAATAATAATCTTTTTATACCAAATCAAAATTGTTCTTATTTTAATGAAGCCCAAATCACACCAAATCTGCAACATTGAATTAAACAAAAAAGAAGTGTGTCACCAAAAGGCTGTTTCTAAGTGAAGAGCTAGTGAAGCTTCCCAAAATTTTCAGTAAATTAAACAAAGAAAACTCCAGAAAATCAGCAAAGGGCCATAACTCAAAAGAAAATCAGTCAATCGTAACCATTTCATAATATGCACATCTGTGCTTGATATTGAAGCTTCCTATGACGTTTGTTTGAAATCTATCCAGTAGTTATTTAGAAATAGCGTGGACAAAGAAAACTCCAGAAATAAGCAAAGGGCCATAACTCAAAAGAAAATCAGTCAACCAAAACCACTTCATAATATGCACATCTGTGCTTGATATTGAAGCTTCCTATGACGTTTGTTTGAAATCTATCCAGTAGTTATTGAGAAATAGCGTGGACAAAGAAAACTCCAGAAAATCAGCAAAGGGCCATAACTCAAAAGAAAGTCAATCAACCGTAACAATTTCATAATATGCACATCTATGCTCACCAGTGAAGCTTCCTATGAAGTTTGATTGAAATCCATCCAGTAGTTAATGAGAAATAGCGTGGACAAAAAAACTACAGCCTGACGGACCGACCGACATGGTGACTCCTATATACCCCCCCAAACTACGTTTGTGGGGGGTATAATTACTCCAAAAGTATACCTCTGTGCTGCTTTTTTTATCAGCTGATACAAAATTCAATGCAGATTTGAATAAAGCAAAAGAAAAATGACTTCATCACACTAAGCAATGACAAGTTACACACATATAGTTCTAATTTTCAATTAACAGACCTGGGGCCCGTTTCACTAAACTTCATACGAAAAAATGTCTTTGTAAGCATAAATTCACAGATGTAAAATAGTATCTTCCTGTATATTTTTCTTTACAAAAAATGTTGTGCTTGTATAATGCAATAAATTGGGCCATCTTTCTTCATCTTTTATTGTGAAAATAAGACATTAATAGACACTATGTAGAACAACAGACTAACGACTAAGATCAAATATGTTCGAATGAAGTTTAGAGAAAGGGGCCCCTGTTTTGTGTGGAATTTAACAAACTCACAGCTTTATAAACATAATACCTCCCCCCCACCTATACATCTGTTTTCGTGGCAAAATACAGAAAAAAATCAAGAGGGCCATGATGGCCCTGGATCGCTCACCTGGGTATAGGGTTACCCAAGGAACATCAGTCTGTATTAAAACATTTTGAAATCTGGCCAGTAGTTTTGAAGGAGATCCCTGCAAAGTTTTATCAAATTCTGTCCAGCAGTTTCAGAGGAGAGGACATTTGAAGCTTTCAATATATATATATAAGGCAAATTAGTCCTGCCCCATGCCATATTTTTTTATGGATCGGAATAATTTTAGCAACTAATGTGAAGCTTCACCCAATGATCATCCCTGCCAAATTTAATCAAAATCTGTCCAGCGGTTTCAGAGGAGATGTCATTTAGATATTTCACTTTACACATATAAGGCAAATTAGCCCTACCCATGGGCCATGTTTTTTTACGGATCGGAATAATTTCAGCAACTTTTGTGAAGCTTCAACCAAGGATCATCCCTGCTAAATTTAATCAAATTCTGTCCAGTGATTTCAGAGTAGATGTCGTTTTAAGATTTCACTATATACATGTAAGGCAAATTAGCCCCGCCCCTGGTGGCCATGTTTTTTTATGGATCGGAATAATTTCAGCAACTTTTGTGAAGCTTCAACCAAGGATCTTCCCTGCCAAATTTAATCAAAATCTGTCCCGTGGTTTCAGAGGAGATGTCATTTAAAGATTTCACTATATACATATATGGCAAATTAGCCCTGCCTCTGGCAGCCATGTTTTTTTCCTGATTGGAATAATTTTAGCAATCTTGGTAGAGAGTTACCCAAGGAACATCTGTACTAAAATATTTTGAAATCTGGCCAATAGTTTTGAAGAAGATGATTTTTTAAGTTTTCATAATTTTTTTCTTTCTGTTGCCATGGCAACCAGAGTTCCACATGGATCAAGTTTATTTTAGCAACTTTTGTGAAGGTTCACCCAAGTAACATCCCTGCCAAGTTTAATCAAAATCTGCCCAGTGGTTTCAGAGATGTCGTTTAAAGTAAATTGTTAACGACGCACGACGGACGTAGGGCGATCACAAAATCTCACCTTGAGCACTTCGTGCTCTGGTGAGCTAAAAATTGATACAGCTAACCCAACAGCTAAATAGTTTAGTGGTGATACACTTCCATTCTGACAAGTGTGTCAAAGATCAATGCCTTGCGAAAACTGAAAGGTTCATCACCTGTATAAGATCACTGGCACTAAAACTGCAGATTTGCCAATATTTCTGGAATATTTTGTATGCTTCCATTATATTCTATGCACTGTGCGATCAGGCTGATTTTCAATTAACAACAAAAGGCAACCTTAACAAATCATAACTTGAAATGTCAACAATTTGTTCATCTTTATAAGTCAGCTCCACTATCAACTTCACTATGATATGCAATATGAAGTTAAAATGCTTCTTTACCTTTCAGAAAACTCAACGCACATTACAGTCAGCATACAGGGTGGAACATTCAGGAGGTCCTGGTGCTGTCTGATAACAAAATCAATAATTTTGAAATTGCGGTGGCATTGTGTCAGTCCTTGCTCTACCAAGCTTCGGTTGAAAGGAATCCTTTCTTTGTCATAGCTGATGACACAAATGGCATTAGACAACTCTTGGTTCCTCTTTATGTGCTGAAGAACATTATTCTGGCTCTGGAACACAGAAACATGAAATTAATAAACAATGTTTTGCATTAACTAACATTCAACTGTAAGAGTAACATTTAGGGATGCTTGATGAATTTTGTATGATACATTTTTAGGTATCAAAACTATTTGAACAATCTTTGTAGACGGCTAACCAGGAAAAAAAAATGTTTCAAACTATCTTAAATCTGACCAAATGTCAAATAATTCTAAAGTTACTCTCTTAAAGTTAAGTCTCCTTTTATTAAACATATAGTGCAATCTACTCATAGTCCCGCCTCTGGCAGCCATTTTTTTACAGATGGAAATTATATTGACAATCCTAGTAGAGTATAACCCATTACATCTGAGACAAAATATTTTCAAATATGACCATTGATTTTGGCCGAGAAGATTTTCAAAATTTTCATCTGATTTTTCGTACCATTGGCATAATTATCGGACATCTTCATGGAATCAATTCTTTGAACAACTTTAAAAATTATCACCCAAGGTACAAGCCTTTAAGTTTTATAAAAATTGGTCCAGGGCTGAAGGAGGAATGTTGTTTGAAATTAAAATCTGACGATCATTAAAGTACAGTGGATAATGACCACAACAGCTAACCTTGAGCTCTTTGTGCTCTAGAAATATTCAAAGGAAATAAATCGAGGCAAATGCATATCAGGTATTTATAGTTGTAGGCTGAAAATCACTGTGTGCCTTGAAATCTTGGCACTTCTTAATATATTGCGCATAAAGTCAAAATTTCAAGTAAAACAGGGCAATACATCTTGGACAACTAGGACTGTCCAGATGGAATAGTATAAGATGTAAAATATATCTAAAGTAAATTTAAATAGTTCATTAAAAGGTTAATGCACTGGTGAAAAAAATAAGTTAATGTACTGATTTAAAAGCCTAAATACCAGAGAAATCTGAAAAAAAAATTACCATGGCAAACTATATACCATACGAGGTAGCACTTCCATTCTGCATGTAAAATACTATCCAACTAATCTTTCAATTTAACAAGAGGGTCATGATGGCCCTAAATCGCTCACCTGAGAAATATTGCCTTTAATTTAACTTTCAATTTAACAAGAGGGCCATGATGGCCCTGAATCGCTCACCTGAGAAATATTGCCTTTTATTTAAGTCATACTGAATACAAAATCCATGAAGAAGTACAGTAAAATAATTGTAATTCCACACAAAAACTGTATCTGCAGTCCAAATTTTAATGGTCATAGCTATACAATGAGGTGACCCATAGTGTAGGACAAATTTATAACCAAGATCCATGATTTGAAAACTTGGTTCAGTTCCACAAGGCCATGTTAATCAATATCTAAACCCATGATCTTGTGGTTTCTGACAAGATCTTTTAAAAACTCTCCTATATAAGTCTATGTAAAATCAAGTGACTCCTGAGGCGGGCCAATTTTGACCCCAGGGCCATGATTTGAGCAAACTTGGTACATGTAACTCATCAAATGTCTAAGCTGACTAGTCAGGTGACATATAGGGGTTACTTTTGTCGGTGGCGGCGTCCCCATCTGCTTGTCCGGAGCATAACAGTGATTTTTTTTTGATTTTTTCCCACTACCCATGCCCTGTAAAAGGGGAAAATAAGCGCGACAACTTTTAAAAAGGGGAAATTTATAAATAGTAATGATTATGATATTCTAAGTAACTGTTGTTCATATTTGTTATCATCAATTGAATAAATAAAAAAAAAAAACAGCCGATTAAATTTAAACTTATCTTTATTTTTTTTTTTCCAAAAACTCATGATACAATTATGATAGTACATGTTATTGTATATCATAGTTGCTATTAGTCAGCCATCAAATCCCAGAAAAAAATGTCCTCACACTGACTGTAAACATGATCATCAGACAAAAAGAACGTCTTAACACACTGTTCAGCATCACAACACCTTATCGTGACACTCATTTGGCTGCGGTTACTTATGTCTGGGCTCTCATCAGCCAATATTGCAAACTCTTTCCCTTGTACCGGACTGATTACATACTTTTCTAGGTGGTCAGATATGCACATTACCATATCTGTGACACTTGTTGTTGACAGATACTTAACTTTGGAAGCATGTGATAGATGCTGTTGCAGATCTGAAACACCAAGACCAGCAACAAAATTAATACATTTTTCTGCATTTTCCGTAATTGCCCATTTTTGTTTTATCATGAAGTCTAAGCACTTAAACATTGTTTTTATTGCTGACTGATTCCTTGCCTTCAAACTGTCACTTTTCAGTTTCAATTGTCTGTAAACGTTAACAGAGGCATTAGCGTATGTAAACTTTTCAATACAGGTCTTGTGAAATTCACTGTTGGCATGGGATTTAAGTTCAGGGCTTTTTTACCTTATATAACTGAGGCCGATATTCGGTGATTTCCCAATTCAAAAAAGCCTTATTATTTCCCAATTTTATCAGCAAATTTCCCAAAATAAAGAATTAATTTCCCAACTGCCATTCATAATTTTTACAGCAAATGTCTGTGCACGTGATTCTTCCACTGTTGAAGCGAAACACATTTTTTGCCTTTTCTAGTAAGTACGTTTACGATATGTTACTGTGCGCGCGCATTGTTAATTTGACATAACTGTTTGTTTACATCATAGCCATCCTACATTTCTTTCGACCATATCAATTTTTATAAATAACAAGGCAGTCCAAAGGACAGCTATATCCCCCGCCGCTGGCCAAATATTAGAATTTGTTTGGTCATAGGATTATGTTCACCTTAACCTGGCATGGTTGTAGCAGACATAGAAGATCAGTTTAAGACAATTTAACTTTCCGGAGTTATGTATGAATCTCAGAATTCGGAGGCACATATATTAAAAGTTTACTGACAAGTTTTACATGGGAAACAGTACAAAAAGTGAACATCAATGAAGTATAGGATGTGTTAGGTAACCACAAAATACATGTGTAACTCAATTAAAAACTTTATATATCATGACATAATTTGTATGATTGTGAACATGACATACTATTATTTACCGAATACAATAAATCACGAGATATCGAGATGACATGGAGCGGACACGAAAATAACATTTGACCTTCAAGTATGACCTTGACCTTGAGCCAGCGTGACCGCCTCATGCCTTCTGCACATCAGCTCAATGATGTTAACATTTTAGCGAGTTTGAAGAAAATGTGTCCAAGCGTTCATGAGATATGGAGCGGACACAAAAAACATTTGACCTTCAAGTATGACCTTGACCTTGAGCCAGCGTGACCGCCTCATGCCTTCTGCACATCAGCTCAATGAGGTTAACATTTTAGTCGAGTTTGAAGAAAATGTGTCCAAGCGTTCATGAGATATGGAGCGGACACAAAAAACATTTGACCTTCAAGTATGACCTTGACCTTGAGCAGCGTGACCGCCTCATGCCTTCTGCACATCAGCTCAATGAGGTTAACATTTTAGTCGAGTTTGAAGAAAATGTGTCCAAGCGTTCATGAGATATGGAGCGGACACGAAAATAACATTTGACCTTCAAGTATGACCTTGACCTTGAGCCAGCATGACCGCCTCATGCCTTCTGCACATCAGCTCAATGAGGTTAACACTTTAGCTGAGTTTGAAGAAAATGTGTCCAAGCGTTCATGAGATATGGAGCGGACACGAAAATGTTTCGGACACACTGACGGACTGACGGACGGACGGACGGACGGACGAAGGGCATTCCTATAACCCCCCTCCCGCTTCGCGGCGGGGGATTAAAAATGTCTTAATCAGACATTTTGATTAAATCTATTTTATAACATTATAATAAAAGTAAAAGTAGGTTTTTTAATTAATTTTACATTCTGCAGAGCAACAGAGATTTAATGGGGTCTCTTAGTTGAATCTTTCCTTCTGCATTTAATCATATGACTTCTCGCGAGACAATGCAAATATTCATGTAAACACTCTTCAACTTTGAGGTATCGAAAATAGTTCAAATCAACAACAAAAATGGCCTATCTACGTACATGTCCTGCTTGATAAAAAATTTAATTTATAAATATATATAGTTCCTGGATACGAGTTTTTAGAAAGGCAAGAATGTATTTATTGAAAATTTATTTGTTTTTATTTATGTTAAAGGTGCTTCTAAAAATAGTATTCTGATTCAATTCGACTACACGTGTTTCGATCGCCGATTTTTTGTTTTTGTACGCAGTCGAAACAAATAAATGCGCGAACGTTATTGATAATTATAGGCTAAGTTTACAGAGAATGTTGCACCTGAACATGTAAAAATGTTTTTTTTTCTTTCAAGTTTAATACAATTAATCACAATGCGATATCTGTAATTGGGTCAGCCAAATTATTCCAACAAAATAATTGTATTTCAATTTTCCAAACAAGCGCACGATGTAAACATCCGGTAAGAGGAAAATGCCGTCTAATAACGGGAAATACTTTGTGAAGTCGGTAAAAAGAGCCGGTACAAAAAATCAAGGAAGTCTCTTTGACTTTGGAGTGAAAAAAAGCAAAGTAGAAAGTCAATCTACACAATCAGTCGTCAGTGTAAGTCCAGAAAGTCAGTCTTCTCAGGCAGTCGTCAGTGTAAGTCCAGAGAGTCAATCTATACAATCATTCGTCAGTATCGGTCCAGA
Organism: Solen grandis; assembly: GCA_021229015.1. Classification (NCBI taxonomy): domain Eukaryota; kingdom Metazoa; phylum Mollusca; class Bivalvia; order Adapedonta; family Solenidae; genus Solen; species Solen grandis. The sequence goes on along the minus strand of CM037777.1, from coordinate 107,517,390 downwards.
ATGTTAATCTACACAATTAGTCGTCAGTGTCAGTCCAGAAAGTCAATCTACACAATCTGTTGATGTTGACAGTCTACAGAGTTTGTCTCCAACATTACCCCCTGATCAATCTTGCTCCTGTGTAACAGTTGATAAAGGAAATTTATTGACAGCCAGTCCATCACCCACCCAACCTGTATCAGTTGATCATCTTGAAACATATGATGGTCGTAAAGCTGTACTTATTAAATATGAGTTAAAGTTTCCATGGGTTCATCACAGCAGCAGTTGGCAGGGTTATATATGCAAATATTGTGAGGTATTTGGCCATGGCCTTTCATCAGAAAGTGCATTCATCTCAACAGGAGCCACTTTGGGAACACATCCAGGTCGTCGCCTTTCTACACATGAAAAAAGTTCTCGCCACATAGAATCTAAAAGAAGGTTCATAGCATGCACAACAAATGAAGACATGCTGAAATGTTTGATGGCTAAACAATCAAATTCAAAGAAAATGAAGGAAGAGGAAGATGTTAAGAAAAATAGAAGTTATGTGACAAAACTTCTAAAAATCACAATGTTTCTTGTGAAAAAGAAATGGGGTCACACAGATAATTTACGGGCAGTAGCTGGCCTTGTAGGTGATCTAGGTGATGGAGTTGTAAAGGATATGCTTACAGAAAGTGTTAACTATACATCATCAACTATAGCAACTGAAATGGTATCAATTATCAGCAACTTCTATGAAAACAAGACTCTTACTGATTTAAGAGGTAAAAAGTTCACACTATTACTCGATGAAAGCACTGACAATGCTAACAGGAGCCAGGCATCAATTATAGCAAGGTGGATTGGAGAAAGGGGAATTCAAGAACAACTTTTAGGGCTGATCCATATGACGGGAACCAAGGCAGTAGATTTCGAAGAGGCGGTGTCAACTTTTTGCCTAGCAAAGGGTTTGAAAACAGCTGATATTAGATTTGTTGCATTAGATGGCTGCAGTACAATGAGTGGTGTGAATACAGGTACCTAAAAATATTTTAAACACTGATATACATGTATACCAAGTAATTATAAATTTTAAGAATGAATTATAAACAGTAAAACTTTTCTTCAAAAGATTGATAGATTTTTAAGAGATTTGCTGCATTACTAGGCATTTGGTGCCGTTTGGTGCAGGATCCCACTGGGAACTTGATTATTAAAAAACCTTTTTCACTACTTTCAGGACTTCAGAAGAGGATCAGACATATAGCGCCTCACTCTCTTTACATTAACTGCAGGAACCATAGGCTAGCTTTATGTTTTGTACATCTAGTCAAGAACCATGATCACCTAGCAGACGTAGAAGCCCTACTTGTGTTGCTTTGGAAACTCTTCCATTATTCTCCCAAGAGAAATGAAGTCTTCCAATCCATCCAGGCAATCTATGGTGAAAAAACATTGACATTCATCAAGGCCTCCGCAACAAGGTATCAAATTAATAAATTCTTATTTAAAGCCCAAGTTTTTTTTTTGTAATCAAAATTAGTACAGTTAAAAATTGATAATGAATATGCCAATAAACAGCTAATAAGCAGGCAATTTAGTAACAAACCAATTAATTCAAAGTGCTTAAAAACACACACACAAAAAACAACAAAAAAAACATACTGAATAATACATGAATTTGATTTTCAACCATCAAACACTTTTATATGTCTGCATTTGTGGTGCATGCTATGAACCCTTTTTTAGATTCTAAATGGAAGGTAACTGTTTCATGTATTTATAGATGGCTGTCTCATCTCCGTGCCAGCACTAGATTTATTGCTAGATATGAGTGCATACTGGCCACACTCGACACACTTACTGACTCAACGATAGATCCTGAAATAGAGGGTATACGTGCGAAGGCTGCCAACCAGAAGATAGTCCTCACAATCTTGCTGCTTACTGATGTTTTGAAGCCAGTCAACTACTTGTCTCTTTACTTACAAGAAGATATTGGTTATTTTACCAGCCTCCCAGAACGTGTCAAGGCCTGTGTAAATGATCTGCATGGAATCATAAGCAAGTATCAGGATGGTGATTACCAAGACCTAGAGTTTAGGTATTATGACTTACTGTTAATTGCATTTCAAGTATTTATTTATTAACATTAAAATTCCTTGAAATCAGTTTACTATTGGATGTCATTTATTTGGAATTTGAATTTAAAATATGTATTTCTAGAATAATTAGAATAGATGCATATGAAATTTATTAATATGCAACTTTATATCACTTTACAGCAAGAGTGAGATGCTAACAGATTTGATAAGAGACAGGACTGATCTGGCAAGGCGAATGAGAAGGGATGACGGACTTGTAAACCCAGATGGTAAGTAAAACCACTGCTGCTGTGTTATATTTATTATTTTAAGATTGAAATATTGTACGTACTTTTTTATTTATTAAGTTTATTTGTTTATTTACAACATGTAAATATTTTAACTGTGGTTAAAGACTTTCATTAAATATTATCAATTTGATATAAATATAAATATTTTATATATATATATATTATTTGAATTTTCCTTGCTTATATGAATTGAATCTTATTACTTGTGTCCTTTTAAATAATTAATTTCACAATTGTTAATTTCAGATTATCTCCAGACAATTGGTATTCCCATAGTATATCAGTTGATAGCTGAAGTGGAAGATGCCTTTACTGTGCAATCCAATGTTCTGTCTGCCTTTAGTGTGTTGGATCCGTGTAGCCTTCCAAATGATGTAACAGACATCAATGATTATGGAAAGGTACATTTAATTTATAATTGATGATTATCTTCTCGGAAGACCCTTCATTTTAAAGTATAAGTTCAAATATTTATTGAAGTTTGAGTAGAATTTGAATGCTTCAAGTAGAACTTGAAGCAGTTATAACTCTGGCATTAATGAATATTATAGTGAATTGGTTTACTTCAAAAAGTTAAAGGTATTGATGTATAAATTAAATAAATTTGAAATAAAAAAAGCATTTCCATGATGTAACTTGACAGGAGAGAATACATACACTAGCACAACATTATGGCAACTCTCAGAGGGACATTTTCCAAGGCCACACATCCATTGCACCAGCTGATATGGACATCATAGTTGAGCAGGAACTACTGGCATTCCGAACACACATGTTTCTTATGAAGTAATTAAACAGTTGAACCTGTTTGAAACCCTGTTCTTTAAGTGTTCACAGTTTTGCTGCATGTTATTTAATCCTGTTTGTGTTTATCTTTTTTACAGCTGTGGACAACAAATCAGTCCAATGCAGTTTTGTTGCTTTGTGTTTCATTCATATTTATTATCACTTTGCAGGATACAACATTAGATACCATGTAAGGCTAAGGGTGTCTTTATTTGATTAATTTAGATCTTGATAGAGGCAGATACTCAGTTATTTTATTTCATGTTAAACAATTTTGCTTGGTATAATCCTACTTAGAAGATTAATATAATAATTTGTATTACAGTTGCTTTGGAGTATAATACTTTATCAAACATTTAAGTTAATTTCAGGAATTGGAATCTTTCATTTAACAAATATGTAAAAAAAAATGTGTTTACTTGTTTAATAGGTTACTTCTGAAAATCATAAGCTATCTGACAATAAATAAAATGTTATGTGACAATCTAAAGGCTTTAATTATCTAAAGTGTACCATATTTTGCATATTTTTCAGGCAGAGAGGTGTGACTTCTGTTGAGGCAATTTATAATGAGCTGATCACAGACCAGGGACTGAAAGCCTGCTTCCCAAGAGTTGTGGATTTATATGGCCTGGCATTGTTGCTCCCTCAGAGCACTGCAGTTGTTGAGAGGTCATTCAGTCTCATAAATGACTTGTGTACGTTCTTGAGAACTTTACTGACCACTCAACAACTGGATGCTTTGATGAGGATCAATGCCTGCACACCACAAGAGGAGGATTTCGACAAGATTGTTGACCTTTTCAAGGCGTTTAAGAATAGGCAGCTGCCTTTGTAATAGGACACTGACTGTAATACTGAATGAATGACATAAATGAAATTTTTGAAGTAAAATTAATTTTAATTAGTAAATACTTACCTGTTATTACTTCAGGTATGTGTCTATTTGTGCACAGCTTCCAAAACAGAGTCCGCAAAATAAACCATTCCCTAAACCCCCTAGTTACCGGAAGTGTAACCCCCGTTCTCCAATTGTATATGAAGCCATCGAGGGATACAACCGCCAGCAAGCGGGGAGGGAGGTGGGACTCTGTAATAACAGGTAAGTATTTACTAATTAAAATTAATTTTACTTCAAAAATTTCATTTTAATAGCATAAATACGTTACCTGTTATTACTTCAGGTATGACTTCGTCGCTAAGGCGGGAGGTTGCTAACAAAGAACCTTGATTGCAGCGACACCCGAAGTAGGAAACGACCAAAGCCGCCGAGGCGTCAGACATGATGATTAAACTATTGTCTGAGCCACTACAAGTGGACCCAAATCCACAAGGTTTTGTGATTGGTTAGCCAGTGAGCGGAGATAAAAGGAAGAAAACGTAGTAGAAGACTTCCAAGAGGCCGCTTTGAGAATATCATCCATGGGAGATTTATTCAAGAAAGCCCAAGAAGCAGACAAAGCACGGAGCTCATGTGGTCTAATTCTTAAAAAGGATAGATCCCTGTCCGAAAGATCCGAATAGGCAAACTTGATAGTTGAGGCTACCCAACGAGATATTGATGCTGCCGAAACTTCGCCCCCCCCTTTTATTGGAAGGAAAAGTCGAAGACGACGACCCCGTAAAGATTTAACCTTCTGGAGGTAAAACTTCAAGGCTCTAACTGGACAAAGAAGCCAATCAGGATCTCCCCTGGAGCAAGACCTAGCAAGGCTCGGAATAACTACCGGAGGGGGACAGACCGAAGGGAGCTGGGTTTTCGCAAGGAAACCAGGTTGAAAGCTCAAAGATACAGAGCCATCAGATTTGTTAAAGCGTAAATAGCCTTCCTCAGTAGAAAAGGCATGAATTTCGCAACGACGTTTAGAAGACGCCATTGCTATAAGAAAGACCGTCTTCCATGTTACGTGCAGTAGAGAAGCCTCAGAAAGAGGTTCGAAAGGTGCCTTAGTAAGAGCTAGTAAAACACAAGAAAGATCCCACTTTGGAGTTAACGAACGAGAAACTGGCCTAGACAGTTCAAACGAACGAATAATTTCCGAAAGATAAGGATCCGAACCAAGGGAACAGGATCTGTGAAACTTAAGAGTGTTCGATAACATAGACCTATAACCCTTGATAGAACTGACCGCAAGTTTTTTCTCGTTAAAAAGAAAAACTAGAAAGTTAGCGATTTCTCTGACAGGAGCTTTGACCGGATTAATCTGCCGTGCGATACACCAATCACGGAAGACCTTCCACTTTGCCTGGTAGACAGATCGAGTAGATTGTCTCCTGGCTTTAGAGATAATAGAGGCAACTGTTGCCGAAAATTTCTTCTGTCTAACTCGCTGTTGGATAACATCCAAGCGTGAAGACGAAGAGCGCAAGGATTGTCGTGAAGGACCCTGTTCCGACCTTGTGACAGAAGGTCCGGAACCTGGGGAAGTTCTACGGGATCGTCTATCAGAAGATCCAGAAGATCCACGAACCAAGATCTCGTTGGCCAAAGTGGAGCTACAAGGAGGATCCGGCACTGAGATCGCAGGATTTTCCTTAGAACTAAGGGAATCAGAGAAAACGGCGGAAACGCATAAGCAAATAGATGATCCCAGTTTACAGACAGAGCATCTATCGCCCAAGCCCGGTGATCCGATACCGGTGACACAAACAGCGGAAGCTGGTTGTTCAGCCTGGTAGCAAATAGATCGACAGACGGAGACCCGAAAATCGCAAACAGAGTTGTCGCGATCCGAGGAAGTAACTTCCATTCCGAGGGGAGAAGAGAATGTCTGCGGGACAGTTGGTCCGCTAGAACATTTAGACGACCCGGAAGATGTCTGACTTGAATGAGTACCGAAGACACCTGACACCAATGAAGAAGGTGCCATGCTTCCATGCACAGAGAAGGCGAGTGCGTCCCCCCCTGTCTGCGGATGTAAGAGACAACAGTCGTGTTGTCTGTAGATACTAGAACAGATTTGCCTCGAATGAGAGGAGAAAACTGTCGTAAGGCTAGTAGAACCGCTTTGAGTTCGAGGTTGTTGATATGAAGAGAACTGTCCTGAGGGGACCAAAGACCCAAGGTCGTGAGACCCAGAGGTTCCAGATGAGCACCCCAGCCTGACAGACTGGCATCCGAGAAGAGGAACAGTTCCGGTTGAGGAGGAGAAAGAGGAACACCCTCTCGGAGAAACGAGGGGGAATTCCACCAACTGAGATGATGAACCAATTCCGGAGAAACCGGAAGAATGGTCTGTAAATGGTCTCGACTGGGACGCCAGATCGAGAGTAGGATAAACTGAAGAGGTCGCATGTGAAGGCGGCCCAGCGGAACAAGATCCGCTGCTGCATTGAGTACTCCGAGAAGCGATAGGAATTCGCGGGCTGAGATCGATTGCCGACGCAAAAACCCCCGAACCAGAGTTAGAAAAGACATAATTCTGGGTTCCGGAATTCTGATCCTGTTTAGGTCGGTCCGAAACTGCATCCCGACAAACGTGAAGTTCTGGGATGGGATCAACTCCGATTTCTCGGAGTTGAGGATGAAGCCTAGCCGGAGAGCTAGGTCTGTCACCCATCTAAGTTCGTCGAGAAGAGCGACTGGGTCCATGTGAAGAAGAAGCCAGTCGTCGAAATACGCCAGGAGGCGTGAGCCGCGAAAATGAACCCTGGCGACCAGAACCGAAACTATTTTGGTGAAGATTCTGGGGGCCGAAGACAGACCGAACGGAAGGGCCTTGAACTGGTAGACAGTTTGGCCATCCGTAAAACGAAGGTATTTCCTGGAATGAGGATGGATAGATACATGGAAGTAGGCATCCGATAAATCCAGGGAAACAGCCCAGTGACCGGGGAGGACGGCTGCCCTGATCGACGAAGTTGTTTCCATTTTGAAGTGTTCCTTCGGAATGAAGGAGTTTAGATGAGACAGGTCTATGACCGGTCGAAACCCGCCGTCCTTCTTGGGAACCAGAAAGAGACGGCTGTAAAACCCCGGAGAGGTTGGAATCGAGACCCTTTCTACCGCTCCTTTTTCCAGAAGATCTGAAATGGCGAGTCCCAGACGAGGGTGATTGGAGGAGAGATGAATGGGAGAGCGTGATAGTGGAGGGGGACGACTGAACGGAACCCGATACCCGTGTCTCACGATAGACAGGACCCATTGGTCGTCGGTGATTGTCTCCCAATGATGAATCTGCCGCCTACTGGAAGGGACAGAAACACTCTTCCTCCTAATCGAACGTCTGGAAGAGGAAGCGGAAGAAAGGACGTACCCCTAGGGCTTACTCCTACCCCTTTGACTGGTAGAGGTAGAAGAAGGGGTGGGGGGCGATGAAGGAGGAAATCGTGGTCGCTGCGGACCAGATTGGCGAGCGCCCCTGGAAGAGGGATTGCCTCTGAAAGGAGATTGAGGCTTGCCCTTTTCCGAGTCCTTCGGGGATTTACCGGAAGAAGCCGAAGGTTTCTTCGGTATCCGGAATTTAGGGGGAGCCGAAGTAGGAGTGCGGGGCTGGAAGGCCACCGCGCCGTGCATTTGCTCCTCCCTGGAGGCATCCGCTACTTCCTTGATTCGGCCCCCAAAGAGGGACGAAGAAGAAAGAGGGGCCGACCTAAGCTTTTCTCGAGAAGAAGAGAGAAGTAGCTTGTTGGGGCCGTCCAGGATGGCATCCCGCCTGCAGCGAGTCATCTCGGAAGAGAGAGAGAGAGATAGCAAAATCGAATGTTTTGCAGTCGCTGCTAAGGCCTCTAAAAGAAGCCTGACGGAAGTAGATAAGGCATCCTTTTGTTGTAGCTTGACCGAAAGAGCGGCCACAAAGGAGTCAGTATGCGACGAGATGCCGGAAAGAAAGCGGGAGCGTTGCTCCCAGCGATCCAGGACCTTCAGCTGAAGCGGTAAAGAGGAGGGGACCTTGAGCCGGAGCCGACTCGCATCTAGGTCCAGTTTCGGGGGGTGGATAGAAAAATCACCCTCCGGAAACTTGTAGGTCTTGGGGTTAAAACCCAAAGGCCGAAGGTCTGAAGTTGGAATAAACCAGCCCGGTCCTGGCTTAGAGGAGGATGAAGATTCGAAATCCTCCAGAGCCGAACGGACGACCGGAGAGAAAGGGAGCAACTCCGGTTCGACTGATTTGGATTCCTTAGGCTTACCGACGAGGTCAAGGTAACCTTCGCACCTCTTCCGGGAGGGAGGAGGGGCCGGTTTGCATACTGATGCAGGTAAGGTAGCAAAGACCTCCTGAACAGCCCTGTCCATGGAAAACCGACTGTCGTCTGACTCCTTGTCCTCGTCAGAGAGAGGATTGTCAGTACGAGGTTCGGAATGAGCGCTGGATCGGCGCGAGGTGGACGAAAGAGGCACGTCCTCAGCAAATAAGGAGTCCTCCTCCGGAGCATGAAGGGAGATTTCATCCTCCAATTGTCCGCTCGGAGCAGTCCCACTAGTAGGGGGATTGCGAGTAGAGGGAGGAGACCCTGCCTCAGGGCGAGATGGGGGAGCATCCTGAGGGGGAAAGCCCATTAAGGGAAATGGAGGGAAAAAGGGCCACATAGGGGGCTGTGCGGAAGAAGCGCCCTGTGGACCCGAGGAGGGAGGAGACTGAAGGAACAGTCTGTGATCAAGGGTTTCTGGTGGTAGAGAAACCCGATCCCTCCTAGAAGAAGAAGGTTCACCCGGCATGGCGGGGGAGGAGGCAGAACTGAAATGCCTGGCGTATTCCCCCATCATGTGGGACCACCATGTGGAAGGGTCAAAGGTCTGAGGTTGCGCTGAAACATCCGCACCTTGAACCTTCGAAGACGTGGTGGAGCGTAAAGAGGACCGGTCCCGAGTAGCAGAGCTAGGGGACCGGTGACCGGAAAAACCCGGGGAACGGTTGTGGGACCGTTTCTTGGGCACCCTAGAACATGGAGGAGGAGGTGGCCGAAGCGGAGAAACCGCAGGGCTACCTGAGGAAAAACTCGAGTCCGAATTCTCAGCAAACGGCGAACGCGGCCCACACGTACGTGAAGGGGGATAGATGACCGGTGACCGGTGCCTGTTGACCGGTGACCGGCCCGGCGGTGACCGGTGCCCGGTGACCGGTGGTCGGTGACCGGTCCTGACCGGTGACCGGTCCCTGGCAGATATACCCGGTGACCGGTCTCGTGATGGTCGGTGACCGGTCTTGACCGGTGACCGGTGGCTAGACCTGACCGTTGACCGGTCGTGAGCTTTGCTATGACTACGATCACGGTGACCGGTCTCGTGATGGTCGGTGACCGGTCTTGACCGGTGACCGGTGGTCGGTGACCGGTGACCGGTCCCTGGCAGATATACCCGGTGACCGGTCTCGTGATGGTCGGTGACCGGTCTTGACCGGTGACCGGTGGCTAGACCTGACCGTTGACCGGTCGTGAGCTTTGCTATGACTACGATCACGTACTTGACCGGTCATGCCCGGTGACCGGTGACCGGTCGGAGTAGTCTCCTTGACTGCTCCCCTGGGGCTGACACAAGGAGAGCCGGGCAGGGAGCCAGGAGATGAAGGCGGCCTCTCCGGAGAGGGGCGGGAAGCCTTCTTCCTGGGAGGGGAGAGGGACTCCGACCCCCAGCAGCCCTGAACCCGGAGAAGGAGGAGGAAGATGAGGCCTTCCTTTTCCGGGAAGAGTAAGACCGACGGGAGGAGGCTTTCTTCCATATCTCGTCTGTCCACGAAGCGCAAACGGTGCAGGTGTCGACCCTAGAGCACCCTGAACATGATAGGCAGGACTGATGGGAATCCCAGGACGCCTTGACATGTCCGCAGGAACCCCGGGACTGCGACATGGTAAAAAGCAATACAAAAGAACAATGTATGCAAAATAAAAAAAACGGGAAGACCGAAGAAAACCCGTACAAAGAAAAATCTCGAAACGAGACAACAGTATATACAAAATCAATATAATAAAACCAGTGTCACGGGAGCCGAAGCACGGAAACCTGTGACACAAGGCAAAAGGTCCCGATACGGGACGGAGATTGGGAATTCTACACGTATATAGAATAAAACCAATAGAACAATATAAACAACACAGCCGAGGCTATGAAAAGATAAGAAAGGAGAGCTGTAGCGCACAGAAGCTATCAAGAAAGGGACACACAAGGTTACCCACTGAAACTCGATGGCTTCCAAAACACAATTGGAGAACGGGGGTTACACTTCTGGTAACTAGGGGGTTTAGGGAATGGTTTATTTTGCGGACTCTGTTTTGGAAGCTGTGCACAAATAGACACATACCTGAAGTAATAACAGGTAACGTATTTATGCTATTAAAATGCAGTTCTTAATGTGTACTTTTTGTTTGTTGTTTGAACATCAGTCCACTTCTTTCCCAATTTGCCAAAAATCGTGCTTGAATTTCCCAAAATGAAAGGCTAAGGCCTCTTCCCAATTTCTGGAAAAAAAGCCCTGAAGTTTTCTACTTGGATGTCCAGCAAATTCAACTGCCCGTTTGCAAAATGCTTTGTTTGAATCAGTTGTATGACCAAAAAGTTCACAATGTTTACACATGTAGCCTTTCTTTGCATGTGAATAATATAACCATGAGTACTTTTTTTCATACTTTGCACCGTCAAATTTTCTTTCATCAGAACTTGTCAGAGTATCAGATGTTTTTTGTTTTTTTGGCAAACTATCAATTTCCTCTGCCTCAGTAGAACAAGGGTGCTCATCATGGACTTGTACTTTAAGAGAAGGAGATTGTAAATCACGGACTCGATTTTTTTAGTCACTGTGTCGGGTTCGGAATTTTTAAATTTACCGCATTTCTGGCGCGTGCCATTTACATAAAACAGCCAGTCTGGTTATCTGTTTATCGGTGTTTATTCGCCTGCAGCTACACTGCGTTGATAGAAAAAATCGATAACCAGTCTGTGTAACCTTCACCTTGTCAGCTTGTGTAACGGGTTTACACAGTTAGGTGTGTTCGGCATATTCGACAGATTATCGGCTAATTACAGTTAATATACAGAGGATAAATTCGCACCGGTCATCTTTTTTTTTCTTTTCTTTTGAATAGCAATGGCCGATAGCATGTAAATTCTGTGATTGAAAAATTGTTTTACAGGGGAAAATTTAGTGCAAATTAGGGGAAAAATGGACACTTTTCGCCAAGGGGAAACTGCCGTTATTCGGCAGTAAAATCAGCCAAAAAAAATCACTGCATAACTTTGTCACCATCAGTTTGAATTACTTGACACTTGATATGTATGTTTCTTGCAATGACCCGGAGTGCAGTGTGCAAGAACCGTAACTCTAGCTTGTGCACTTTTTGAGTTATTTCCCTTTGATAGATTTTCTTTGAGAATTTCTTGTCCAGAGCATATCTTTTTCACCATAAGTTTAAATGACTTGAGACTTGATATGTATGTTTCTTGAAATGACGCGAAGTGCAGTGCGCAAGAACTATAACTCTACCTTGTGCGCCTTTTGAGTTATTCCCCTTTGATAGATTTTCTTTAAGAATTTTTTGTCCGGAGCATATCTTTTTTACCTCAAGTTTAAATGACATGAGACTTGATATGTATGTTTTTCGCAATGATGTGGAGTGCAGTGCACAAAATCATACATTTTTTATTTGATCATTATAAGCCTTTCTCTGTTTGATGGCAACATCATTGCGCATTAATACCCCATCTTTAAAAAAATGTGACAAATTGGCATCTTTACTGACAACAGATAGGTCATCGTCAGGCAACACATTCGACTCACAGAGTTCTAGTTTCCAATATAAGCCTATATGTAAAATCAAGTGACCCCTGGATCGGGGCAAATATTGACCCAAGGACAAAAATATGAACAAAGTTGAAAGATGTCTACTAGTCCATATTACATACTAAATATCTAAACTTCAGGCCTTTTAGTTAGTTTCTGACAAGAAGATTTTTCTATATAAGCCTATGTAAAATCAAGTGACCCCTAGGGTGGGGCCAATTTTGACCTTGAGGCCATGATGTGAACAAAGTTGGTAGATGTCCACTAGTCCATATTGTATACCAAATATATAAACTTCAGGCCTTTTTGTTTCTGACAAGAAGATTTTTCTATTTAAGTCAATGTAAAATCAAGTGACCCCTGGGGTGGGGCCAATTTTGACCCCAGGGCCATGATTTGAACAATCTTGGTAGATGTCTATAAGGCCATGCTACACACCAAATATATAAACTCCAGGCATTGTGGTTTCTGACAAGAAGATTTTTCTAGATTTTTCGATAAATGCCTATGTAAAATAAAGTGACCCCTGGGGCAGGGCCAATTTTGACCCCAGGGCCATGATTTGAACAAACTTGATACATGTCTCTAAGGCCATGTTACACACCAAATATGTAAACTCCAGCCAGGCCTTGTGGTTTCTGACAAGATTTTTCTAGATTTTCCTATATAAACCCATGTTAAATCAAGTGACCCCTGGGACGGGGCCAATTTAGACCCCAGGGCCATGATTTGAACAAATTGGTACATGTCTATAAGGCCATGTTACACACTTAATATCTAAACTCAAGGCCTTGTGGTTTTTAACAACAAGATTTTTCTAGATTTTCATATATAAGCCTATGTAAAATAAAGTGACCCAATTTTGACCCCAGGGTTATGATTTGAACAAACTTGGTAGAGGTCCACTAGACAATGCTACATACCAAATATCTAAGCTCTAAGCCCTGCAGTTTTACAGAGGAAGATTTAAAAAATTGCATTTTTAAAATCAATTTAGCTCCTGTGACCTACTTTTTTAACCATTCAAAATAATTTGAACAATTTTGATAGAGGGCATCATAAGGATCAATTCTGTGAAATTTTGTTAAAGTTCATTCAGCGGTTCAGGACGCCAGGCGCCAGAAAAAAGGCAATCACAATAGTTCACCATGAGCATGTTGTGCTCAGGTGAGCTAAAAATGAATTAATAAGGCACCTGTTGAACTCCAGCTCTGCTATGCCCAGGGGATCTTCTACACAAGACAAGCACTGCTATTATCAGGAAAACAGTGGACAGCAATAGGAACAGCACCACATACATCAGCATGGCTGAAACATTAGGTTCATCAGTTAGAAGCATTACATTTGGGAACTGGGTGCAAAACCAGAGTAACTTCATATAAATTAAAGGGGCAGTAACAACAGTTTTCACCAAGTCATCACTTTTCTTCTAAATAAAAACAAAAGTAATTCAAGATCAATAAGAAAGTTATTGAATTAAAGTTTTACTCCAAATGCCTCTTACACATATTTAGATTAATATAAATACTTATGGAGAAAAAATATATGCAGTGCTTGTTTTCTACGATTTATTCTGCAATGCATGGTCTGTGTATTAATTCCTTTGTCAGTGTTAACCTGTTCATCAGCAAATCAACCAAACAGATTTAACTCCACTGTTATACTTGTCATCCATAGCAAAAGACAAAAAGAAAAATCTGCCATTATTGTTACCAGTTAGTCTTAAAGATAATTTAAATTGTAATAAAACAAATGGAAACAACCGTCTGCCCAATTTCTAAGATTTTTTTTTTCTTTTTCTTCTTTCTTTTTTTTGTGCTAGCAATCATTTTTCTGATTATTAAGACCATATTTTATAGTCAAGGATTTCCCACATGTGGGACTTTTCAACACTTTCATGGTTGCTAAATCTATAGTGGACACCAGCATGGAAAAGTAGTTGAGTTTTGGATCAATTAATTATTTTAAGCAAAGGGTGAAAATGTTAACCCTTTACCTCATATAAACATGTTTTGACACATTAATTGGCAAACAGAGCAGACCCAGACCAGGGTCTCTTCTGTTTGTTGATACAATATTATACAGTCTGCAAGATAAAGAAATATCCAATTTCAAGTTAAGCAAATAAATATTCATAAATTTTCATAAATTTGTACATGAATATCATGATGTAAAAGGTTATTCAGTCTGTGGTTGTTGTAGGGAATTCGAAGTAAATCAAACTTTTCTGAGAAGAAATGGTAAATTTACAATGGAAATATTTTGAACTAACTTCCTGCCAGGAAGAATACTGCAGGGAAAGACACATTACAAAAAAAATATCTGGTAATGACAGGAGCTTTGCAATACTTTTTATTGTAATAGATGGAAAAAGTATTTTCAATATACTTACATTTGTTAAAAGCATTTTCTCTTAAGAGACTCAACAGTGAATCATGGCTCTTCAATGCATTGTTCAAGTCCTTCATCTGTTGGTATTTTTTCTCAATATCATCTTGAATACTTGACAATTCCAAATTAATGTCTTCCACCTTGTTTAATGCAGGTTCAATTTCTCTTCAATCTCTTTTACTTTGTGTCCATGGTTTTCTACTGTATCTGTTAGGTTGTTTCTTAAAGCCAAAAGCTGACTAGCGAGAGACTCTCCTTTTTCTTTCAAGGTACTTAACTCAACAACAGTATCATCATATTGAGATGATAATAATTTAAATTGGGAACTTGTCTGTTCTGTAAATACCTGTAAACTTTTAGCTCTGCTATCTGACCTTTGTCTACATCTCTGACCTTTGCTTTTAAGATCTCACATATTCAGAAAGAGAACTAAGCTTATTACTATTTCCCTTATATCACCATCATACTTCATATTTCTTTTTTTATATTCTGCATTTGTTTCCTTTAAGTCATCCAGTTTTCTGCACGACTCCTCCATTTGAGTTATTTTCTCCATATATTCCTGAGAAGTCTGTGGCAAGGTCGGAGGTTTCATGACTGTCTGGCCTAACCAAGTTAGTAACAATGCAATAATGACTGATACAAGGATGTTAGACAAGCTGAAGCTTCCAAGGATACTGAAACAAAAAAAAAAGGAAATAAGACTACCCCAAATAACACCATCAGATACCGATGCCCATGCCAGCTTATGGACATATGACTTTTTCTTCACACTAAATTAAATCTTTGGCAGCATGTTATTTAACATTGTCATAAATGTGAAAAAAAAAATGTATTGTTAGTACAGCAGAACCTCACCAAACTGAACATCATTAAACCGAATTCCTCGCCATTTCGAAGTTTTTTTTTGGTCATGATTTCTTGTCTTCTTATTTTAACAAAAAATGAAATGTTTAATCCAAATTTCGATACTTTGATTTTTTAGCTATTCCGAAGTAAAATCCCTGTCCCCAAGTCACAATTCATGTACATTTTTCAATTTTTATTTCGAAGTCAATTTTCATAAATTTTCGTGAACTAATTATCATCATTATCATAGATTGTATTCGGGTCAGTAACCAAGTTTATTTTGCGGCAGCACCTGGAGTGATGGCTAAGGCAAGTTTTCACAACTCTTTCTGAGACTGGGTTGGGCAATGTGTGTCTGACCAGCATGCAACACAATATTTATCAGCAGATCGCCTGAGAAATAGGTACAGTGGGGCTTTCGTTCATGTTGGCAAACGAACCGCACGATACACGCACGATAAACGCAAACGAACCGCACGATACACGCACGTTACACGATAAACGAACGAACGAACAAAAAGATGCATATCGGACCGCACGAAACGAACGATTGCAGATAGGCACGGTAGCGAGGTTAATCGATTTACTCGGTTTTTTTCGCCCAAGTGAACAAGGCAATTAATCAATTTATAAATAAAACCATCATTAAAACTAACACATACACACACACACGAAAAAAAACAACGAATGTTCTATAATAGGAAGTCACATGTTCTAAATCGTGTCGAAATTACAAATAATTGTTGTTACACATTGAATTTATTAGATCTATAACGATCCTATGCTTTGAACAATTATTTA
>CM037777.1:107451387-107501387 GCA_021229015.1 Solen grandis | reverse complement strand
TCAATATAGAACTCTCATCATGCATCTGTCCTCTCCTTTCTTTCATTTCAACGCATTTTAGCTAAAATCAGAAAATTTACTAAAAGTATTTGGAAAGCAATTGTTATTTTATAAAATTATTCTAACCTCTACCGAAATGTCCGTTACCCGTGTGACAGTACGACACGCTCTCGATAACCCTCGAGGCACGCGATAAAGCACATTATTTCGGAATCTCTATTTATGAGTCTCTGGTTAAAACAAACTGTTGGCTTCTTGGTTAATATCTGCACGATTTTGTAATTCAGTTAATCTTTCATGTCTATTGCTGTTGATCTGTCAAGCAGATTTGTTGAATTGATATCCCTCGTCGAAATGTAAACACGCCATAAATTAATCAAAGCGCACAATGCGCTGAGAGACGGCGACGGGATTAACACTCTAAACCCAGTGTTTCTGAAGTTATTGAAGCAGTCACATGACGACAAAAACTCCATCCGCTGTTGCTACAGAAGTTCTGTTTGTAACATAATAATCCGGAGTAAAGATCATGAACCTTTCATTCATAAAGAGCTGCATACCTAAGTAGGTCATTCTCTTTCTCTAGTGCTAGCGAATTCTATCTGTTGTTTTGTATGTGTAGAAATTGACCAGGTATTTGATTATTTAAGATACTAGAATGTTTGCCTATCTATTTCAAAGTTAAGAAATGCCCTGGGAGGATCATGCAAAATATTGTGTGGACTACTTTAGGTCAATTACATACATACGGAGCACTACTTTTTCTTTTTACAGGAGTAGATCTTCATGTTCGTAAGATGGGTTGCTGTTCTGGTTAAGAAATGTCACGGATATTTTTTTCACGCTTAAAATTGATGCTTCCAGTGCAAAATAATGGCAAATGAAAACATGTTAACAAACAATAACACACTTAAAGCGGTTACGGTAATGATTTAAACGTCTATGTAACATATTCCATTCGTATTCGTTAGTGCAGAATCGCATTGCATGGATCTGCACTAAGCGCGGAGAGGTACAGTTAAAAATGTTGTGGAAAATATGCAAATTAGCAAGGCCTGATTTCGTTCTTCAGCATTAGACGACTATCGCCGTCTAAAAATAATGTTTCATTCATATACTTTATACCCACAGTATGAAGGGAATAGTATAAGATAATAAATACTGGGTAAAACTCTTTCAGATACATTAAATGAGTGACACAGAAACATACATCTACATTATTTCACGTGATTGTTTTAAGTTTCATGAAAATCAATACACTGACCACTTCGGGATGACTTGGCACAGGGCTATATCTAATGGATATTAAAAGAAACCTGTCTAAACTGCCTTTAATCTCAGCAAAATAACCGTAATACTACACATTTGCTCAAAGTTCCATATAATCCATACATGATTGTCATACGATATAAATATGCAAATGTGTTTGTGTTTCATTCGAACAAGAGCAATCATGCATGCAAACTATGGTAATACCTAATTATCTAAGGTTTCATAAAAATCCTCTGTTACATTCGAAAGTACAAGGGCAGTAACACTATTGTAACTGAACCGAATATCCATATGCATCAGTACATGGCAAGTACATGTTACTTTTGGCTCCAGATGCACAGGTTTGTGTATTTTACACCAGTCTAGATGCAATAACTATGGTATCACTCATGGGACTGCACTACACTGCATACAAATCTCTAAACTAATACCAGCTAAGTTATATCAAATTCCTTCAATTGGTTGTATTGGAAATATTTTAGATATTCACTTTAATGCGAGTTCAAGAGATAAGCCTTATGTCTCATTATAGTCCAACCAGCGGTTGGATATGATATTTTTAGATATTATTCCTAACGGACGAATAAAGAGAGGTCCTCCTCTTTTGATGGAACATAATAAGTAAATGCTCATTTAAACTCAGATATTTTTATCAGAATTAATTTGACTATGATAAAACCGAAATTATTCAAAAATGGAAAAAGAAGGAAAAATGAAATATATACAGGGTCTCAATGCATTTTCTTTTCTTTCCTATCAGTATTAGTTTGGTACAAAGATATTTTGTAAATAATCCTTTCTTCATTCGCTAGATTTATCAACATTAATAATTGCAACTACCGGGGCTACCTCCAGTTATTTTGGAACTGAATTGTCGATAGGTAACTATTTAAAGTTATTGAATGCATTTTACAGTTAGAATATGTTTTATGTTTCGTTATACAATATGAGAAAAAGTTTTCGAATTCAGTATGATAAAACATGTATCTAAATGCAATTTAATTTAATATTCTTAATTTATGTCAAATTGTTGCTACGTCCGAAAGACACCGATTCGTCCGCTTGTTCTTTAGCAATGTGGTATGCATAATTATATATAAAACAAGAACTTGTAGAAGTAGATGGGGAGAAGAAAAACAGAATATACTTTTAAGAACAAATGTTTCAAATCGCCTTCTTTGTCCGTACTAGTTTGGTATACAAATGTTTTAATTACTGCCAATTACAGAGACAGTCACCACTTCTGTGGGAACATCAATGTCAGTAGGTAGTGCGTGTAACGTGCGTTCCGTAACCGTGTATCGTGCGTGTATGGTGCGTGCGTTTATCGTTCACGATTCTAACTTGTTTCGTGTAACGTGTAACGTGTTTCGTTTATCGCATCGTTTGTACCGTGTGAATCGTTCTGCACGATATATTTTGTGGACCGAGAGATTGCGATTTAATGTGCATTCAAAATACAGATTTCTACTCTTGATTGTTCGTTATATTTAAAATTGCATAATACCTAAAAGTGATACAGTTAGAAGGGTGACGTACATGTGTTTAAAAAATAAAATTTCAATGAATGTAACCACATCAGGATATATTACGTCACGGTTTTGACAGCGAAATAAAAATGTAACAAATGACCAACATTATCGCAAAATTTACTGTTTGAATTTGGCATTCTACTTAATTCATTGGAGATAATTAGATAAAAATTCGCAGGTGACGCCCCTGACACGTTTGACAAGAACTTCCTGTGTACTATCCTTGGTGTTTCCAGCTTGACACTACACAGCACAGGAAACGATTTCAATCACATTGTGTCGAGACTTTACCTTACCGGGTGTACTTATATTTACGAAATTAACAGGTTTTTTTTTTACATTAAAAAAATAAAGTTTTTTAATTTTAAGAATATGTAAGGTTATTTTTTTACAAATCCTTTATTGCACATATATATATATTAATGTAAACATTATTAAAAAAAAAGAAAGAGAACAATATTTACTATATCGGAGGAAAACATAGAAAAGAACTGTGCTATAAAGTAAAACTAAGTCGGAAAAAAAGAAGAAAACATGTATATCATATTAAAACAGTCTGCAGTAAAAATAAGTGGTTTAAATAAATAAAAATTAATCTGAAAAGGAAATCGGAAGAAGAAGTGAGAACAGAGAAAACATCGAATTACAAAGCGATCAAAAAATAATCGTTAAGTGATCGGGTATGAAGCACAATATTTTATTCTAGCCAGGCTGTTTGAAATTGGAAAAGAAATGAGAGAAAGAGATAATCTCACAAATAAAAAGAAGTTTGCCAGGTAAGTATTTAAGTATCGCCAGTTATTAACATAATAAACTGACAAATTAACCTGAATTAAGTTTGTCATTTTCGTTCATAATATTATTAAAAACAAATATATTGGCACAAAATATACCGCCTGCTATTATGCGGTAAAAAATCAACACCTTGCCGCATAAAAGAAAGTACATTTTAGCAACTAACGAAATTCATCTCGGGTTTCGTGTAAAAGACATAACGTCTACTCAGCCATATTATTACACGGTGTTATAAACCAGTGATCACCAGTCAATAGGACGTTACAGGAAATGGATTTTGTGACTTATCATTATACAGTGTCATATGTGAGCGGATGCAGATACTGTCCCTTCTGTGTCGAGGGTCTGGCCTGGTTATCAAAATTAGGTGCAGGTACTTGTCGTTTGTGTGTACAGAATATAAAAGATCATTTACTTTTTCCCCATGTACATAACATACAACACGAAGAAAAACCTAATAACAACACTGCCATATAAACATACATTGCTCCTGTCAATCTTATATAGACAAATAATGAATCAGAGTGGAAAACGGGTGGAAACTCATTTAGACATCAGAGAATAAATAGTTTATGGATTAAGAATATATACGAAATATATATAGAGAGCGTCATGATAAATTATGGAAAATATATATTCTAAAAAAGTACATCGGCATATGAACACACACACACATCTTATTTCTTCTTTGTCAGATACTTTAATTTATACATTTTTAACAATTAAACATCTCTTATGAAAGTTGAGATATAACATTGGTCGGTCGGCTTTTGAGAGGAGCTGTCCGATTAAGGTTTTCTCACACGAAGCCAAAATAATACATAACATGCATACAATTATATAACCTTCTTTAACAGAAACTGAAGAAAACACATCTTTGTGATCCCCGTAAATATTTATTATGTTTGTGTGTGTCTGATAAAAATCACTGTGAATCGTGTATAGATAATTTGATATCAGTTTTTTTTTTTTTTTTAAATTATGTCATACAATTTTGTTATGCAGATTAATCTCTATTTTAATTGTAGTTAATGACGAATTTCGGTCATATTGCTACTGATATTATACAATAAATAAATGCAGATTGGAAAATTAAAATCATACCAGCACGATTTGTAGAAAAAAATGCTAGTTATATATAAATAGTTATATAAAAATGCTAGATATACATGTAATAGATATAATATATAAGTAGACTATCCATGTCACAAAATAAATATCCAAGAAAAACATATTTCTTTCAATCTAAAGGTCTTGCTTTAATTATGTACTTTCTATTCGGCACGTGCCAATCCTGTGACAATGTGACGTAATTTGCTTTCATGTTAAATAGGATGTAAACTGTGACATGCGCTGTTATGTAAACAGCATAGGTAGGAATCAAGTGATTTAGCATATAGCACATCTATATAGGCACATAGCACAACAATACACAGCAATACAAAAGTGTCACCAAAACTGAACCCCTCTGTGTCTAAATATCCACTCTACACACCTAGGAAACTAACATACTGCAAGAATGTGAAACTGACGACAGTTAGCGGTTTCTTTTTCCAGCTGAGAGTTTTGTGTAAGCGGTTGTTTGATGGTTTTATAGCAGATCTATGAGTTGACATTGTATGTGGTGTAAGATTTCTTTTCATTTTGCAACTTAAAAATATTTGTCGTTCTTCATGTGAAGGATAGAAACACGATTTATCTATAAAAAAAAGTCTTCAGTGTTGTCATAGATACTATGGAAAAACTTAATAAGATGAACTTATTGATCGGTTGCGTTTTTTGAATTTATTCGATAAACTGATAGGAAATTAGGAATTAATTGCCGAAAGCATAACTTTAAATACTCGCTTTTCCATACATATCCTGGTGATGGTACAGGTAATTATAAAGATAAAATGGGCTCGATTTTTCCACTCCTAAAACTATTGAATGTTTTTATCCGTCTTTTGAAAATCATTTGGGGTTGGTTGTTTTGTCTGTCTTCCAATAATGAGTAATCATACATTGTATAAACAGATTCGTATAATCGTCAATTCTATTCGTTTTCTTATTAAAAGAATTAGGAAAAAAATATTGATAAGTGTCTATGGACGAAAACAACTACAGCTAGTATATGTGGCTAAAATTATAGATTACCAACAATACGATACGATTTTTTTAATTCTGTGTTCAGATTTGTTTCGGTAAATGGCCAGATCGGTAATTAATTAAATAAAAAGGTAACTCCTTTGATGTTTCATTTATTGATTATATATGGAATTTTGTTCCCAAACTTTAATGATAGTGTGAAAAATAGATCATACGCATTGAATGGAGTATGCATTCATACATTGTACATGAACGTGATCATATAAGAATAAA
Source organism: Solen grandis (assembly GCA_021229015.1). NCBI lineage: Eukaryota > Metazoa > Mollusca > Bivalvia > Adapedonta > Solenidae > Solen > Solen grandis. The sequence goes on along the minus strand of CM037777.1, from coordinate 107,495,427 downwards.
AAAGTAATCATTTCTTTCAGATCTTCGACGTATCTAAAAGAACAAACATGAAATATAAAGTTTACTAGCAATTACATGTAGTTATTATAAATTTAAAACGAGAATTTAATACGATCGCTTGTCTCTTGATTCCTTCTTTAGTTCTCTTGTTAACTAATGACGCATAGAGAAGTAGTCTATGGACGAAAACAACCGAGTTGACCGAATAAGCCGGCAGCGTTTGCATCGTGCATCGTCCGAATCGTGTGGACCGTGTATCGTGTATATGAACCAAACGTGTAACGTACGTGCACCGTGTAACGTGCGTGTAACGTGCGTTCCGTGTCCGTGTAACGTGCGTGTAACGTGCGTTCCGTGTGCCAACTTGAACGCGAGCCGCACTGTAGGTACATTTCGATATTTTTAAATAAATTTGAGTTATATTGCATTATTTTTGCATTTAACATTTTACAACTATTTTTAAAACAGTCAATGAATTCAGTAGTATGATACGTGTACATGTATCTAAATACAACGTAAAGTTATATTTTTAATTTAGACTTCATTTTATACGCCCGAAAGACTTATGCATACAACGGTATTAAAGGGTTATAGATATAGAGGATATTTGTTGATTTCGGTGTTAGATCGCATTTTATTTCTCCGAGTGAGCCTAGAAAGTTATATTTTCACAAGTGGCGAAGCCACGAGAGAAAATATAACTTTATAGGCTCACGAGATCTTCCACCGAAATCAACAAATATTCTGTTTCTTTCATACTTGTTTTAGCGTATATTTATTTTTATTTAAGATTTCCAAGAATAACATTCCCTTTGCGGAGCCCCTTTCCGTAGTTTGCCCCCGTTTGGTGCCTCAACCAAATAACGTCACGAAAACAAGAAACGTTTACTTGTTTATTTTTACAATCTTTGCCAAAATTTAAACAGCAAATCAATTTGCTTCACTATAAAAGATAATTTTAACTGCATCACAGTAATAAACATTAACAGTTACATATAACCAGAAAATGAAAATTAGCTCAGGAATACGTGTATATAAACAGGATGACAGCCGCATGGCAGAGTAAACATATGACTCGAGCGAATATCAACAAATACCTTAGTAATATTCCAAAAAATGGGACTTAAATCATTGTGCATTTGCAGTATTGTGATCTGATATGGGTCATTCGTGCTGATTTATTCGCTGTCACTCTCATAAATGAGCCGAATTCGCTTGAAAATTGGTCGCTCAACTGGCGAATCTGGGTCAGTACGTGACCGTACATCTAGCTGTTGCTTTGAAAGTGTATTTTGTTCATTCTTCGTCACTCGTGAAAGTATCACTTTATGTTCACTCAGTGAAATTATAAATCGATCTCACACCAAAAAAAAAAAAAAAAAAAACAAAAAAAAAAAACAATTCCTTTTCTTTAATGCCTTTAAAAAGTTTGAGCGTTTTTTTGTCTTAAAAAAATTGCATATAAATACTTTAACTAAAAGATACATGAATTAAAAATAGGGGGTCACCATGCTTGTTTCGAGATCAAGCTTATGGTAGAATATCTCTATTTACTAAAACATGGCATTAAAAATAAGAAAAAATCTTTTCTAAATACTGTAGAATCATATTAAAATGATATTTTTTTAATGTTTTTATAACCTTTTGTAATTTATAATGTATTCCATAAGTTACAGATAAAAATACTGTCATATATGCATGAAAATACAAATCGGGCATAAAATCTCATTTGTGCCGGGACCAAAATGTATACAAAAACTATCCCAAAACTGTGATTTTTTTTATATATTTTTCTAAATAAAAAAATGTCAACGGACAGATTTTCTTTATTTTTTCAGAGTCAGTTCTCTGGTATAAATGCTTTCTGAAAATGTAAAAAAAATACATACCTCACCAGATATGTTTTTTTAACTTAAACTGCTTTTTTATTGAAACTTTAACCAAATTTGAATAAAAACACTAAAATGTGACTTTTTGTACCTTCAACATTTGGAAAATATACTTTTGATGATATTCTTATTACATGAATCTTAAAATTTGGGCTTTTTTTATCAGTCTACTTAAAATAAATGAGAAATTCAATTTTTTTCCCCAAAATCAAAATCATCTGTAACCCGCTGAAACGTCCTTAAGGCCAGAAATTAGCTGTTTTATTCACAAAAGACGTCAATAAATATTTGCGGGGTTACCTCGCGTGCGTTACGTTTTTTTATTACATCATTCTAGCATAAAACACAGCACAAAAAAGTAGTTCCGTTTCTTTTTCTTTTTTGTTATTTTCACTGCAGAGAAAATAACAACTCCAACTTTTCTTCATTATAAACATTGGTATTTCATCAATAAGCATGAACGAAAAAATACATGTCGAAGTTAAGATGTGCGTAATACGTGTCTCATGCCAGTCGGGGTAGGTCAACAGAGAATTACTGGCCATTGAAAATCATAACATTGGCACTGGGAGTGTATAGAATCTTTGCATGCAACTTGTTCCATTATGTTTGATTTCAATTACATACCAATATGTTTTCGATTTGGTTAGTAGTTCGAAACATATTGCACATACATGTATCAGTCAAGTAAGTATTTGAGTTATTGAACCTTGATTACGAATTTACGATAATAACAATGTGCGTATCATTTTATATTTGCGGTATTGAACAAGTACGAGCATTTAAAAAAATGCTATAATACAATACAATACGCCTGGAGTTCAATGATAGTGACATCAATATTGATTAAAGTCTATATAAAGGTAAAATCTCTTAGCTGTCGCCAAGTCGTTTCAAAGTATTAAGCTACTATCGTCAGAAATTTACATGCGCATGTGCGAACGGGCACGTGAATTTTCCGAAATATATTTTTAAAATTTATAGCGTTTGTAACGCATTAAAATTTGCGTTGAAAAAAAATGCGAAAACGGCAATATCTCGGTATTTTTGGGGCAATGTAAGCTATCAGTGACCAAATTTCAATGCCTCACATACAATTATAGCATTGATTTCCTTGAAATTAGAAGGGTCTTATTCGTTATTTTAGCATCTGGGAGGCAGTCCTTTTAAAAATACGATCTTAATTTAACTTATTTTACTTATCTAGAACCCGTATTTGATAACAGTGTGATCATCATCCAAAACTGTAATACCTTGTATATTATTATTCACACGTTTTTTTCAGCGACAACCACACAGACATCTGATAAACATAATGGTAAAAATAACACAGAAGGCTACAGAACTTCGCCAGGTGATTTTGATCTTATTTCCTTCGTTCTAATTTAGAAATTGTTTAAATGGCTTATATTAAACGTTTCACGACATTTTTAATCTTAATCTTAATTTCACTCAAAACCATTTTTAAAATAAATATATTCCCGTCTGGTTAGATATGCTTAAAGACGGTAATACCGCCCATATATAAATACATGTATTCTTTAGATACTGCAGATATGAAGGTTTTATTCGAGGATGTTCTTGAATAAGATCGAAATATTTAGTCAAATGCAAACTTAAAACACCAAATCAATAACATGAAAAGTGAATATTGTCTTATGACTTATATTTCAATATTTTAATGGCAATATAAAGATATAAAATATACATGCAAAATAGATAAGTATGACTTTTTACTTCTTTTATCTTAATACAGCGTTTTGTTACAACACCATATTTGGTACATATAAAGGTGACGTTACAATTCAACGAAAACATATTAAATATATGGGAAAATATTTTATATGAGCTGTTTCAGATATATTGACCTTAACCCCGAAACTTTCTGTCTATGTATAGCGATCCATACACCATAGTTGGTTCAACTATCTTATTCTTGCCGCCCCATGCCCAATATATGATATTATGGTCCAATTATTCTTCGAAATATCTGGTGAAATACAAAATATTCGCGTCAATATACCTTTCCCATCTGTTGCAGATGTTTATATAGGTGTCTCCGCCGCTGTTGCTGCAATCATAGCCATAGGTATTGGATTAGTTCTGTTCTGGAAGAAACGGTAAGAAGTTATTTGAAGAGTCTAAACATAAATGTTATATTTAAGCAATCATGAAATGTAACCGTGTTAATTTTCAAAATAGGATAAGTATTCATTTATTCTTCATTAATATACCATTTCACATTTCATTATTACTATATACGTGTTTTACCGTAAGGTAGCATCAAGGTTTAAAAATAATGTAAATGATAAGGCGTTAGCGGCATTTTCGATTTATAAGGCCTATGCATTTAATTACATATATATTATGTCATCTTAATCTAGGAAACAAACCGCTGGACACGATGACAAAGAAAGAAGTAAAAAGAATTTTACCAATAAATCCTATGACCCGGCAGCAACATGCAGTTCTCTAGAGGAAAACATCAGCAATTATGATGTAGTTGGAGATAGAGTTTCACATTATTCTAAAGTTGATCCGAGTAAAGAGTCCAAAGATGCTTTCCATGAAGAATATGACACTGCTGTTGGTTCCAGAGAAACTGGAAATCATGATTTTTCTGAAACTGATAATGTCTACAACAAACTAGATCTGCCTGATAATACATACGACCACACTGGTACCTGCAATGACTTTACCAGCGGTCGACCGACCTCTAATGTGTACGGCATGGATAGCGATAGACCAGCTGAAAATCAATATGGCTGTTTCGATGATGTTTCTTCAGAAGAGACATACAACCATATTGGCGATGCTTAAATAGTTTTTTCTTGCTTACATAATTGCATTTGATGAAACGTACGGCGGTCGGATTCAAAAGACGTTTTATCAGGGTTAAAAAATATCCTTGTATGTCAGAGAGAGAGAGAGAGAGAGAGAGAGAGAACAAAACTTACAGTTAGTGTTTTTGGTCGGAGATGATTTTGTTTGATAAAGCAAAACTATGATGGGTGAATTGTTAGGTAAAGGGCCTAATTTCTTATATAGGATGCTTCTTTCAAATGTAATATGTTTAGATTCTTGATTTATAAATTAATCAAATATATATAAGTATAAATATATTTAGTTATGTTAGAGTGTATCGATGCAGCAACAGTATTTAAATCACCTTAAGCAATTTATAGGCGAAGGAGGATCCCGAATTCTTCCCTCAAAATTATGAAACATTTCTCGTTTACTAACATAATTTATATGGAAAGGCAACTCACCAATCAGCCGCACGTGAAAATTCATCCGAGGTGTCACTGTAATTTGTGGGGAAAGTCGATTTCCGGGGCCATTAGAGGAACATTTATATTCCATGTAACACTTTATACGATAAATCAGTATCATATAGTTTCGACGTCAGTATTTGTTTATTGTTATGCCTCGCTATTCGTATATTTACGTCATTAAAACAAGAAAAAGTATACAGTGTATCAATATTTTAAGAAGAAAAAATGAGGCGATATACTTTATCTGAGGAACTTGTTGCTTAAAACACAGGTGGCCATATTCATTCTTTGGTGTAAAACACAATTTAAATGATATACTAGGGAGCAATGATATATACAAACCGATTTTAAGATGGTGGAATCTTAATGAAAATGTGCTAATGCGAATGGATTTATTATCAAGATAAATTACTTTTTGGAAAGACGTTATTTAAAGCAATGAATGTCCGTTGTACCGCAGTGAACATTTAGTCCTTCTATAATAAACATATCCATAGAGTTTTAATTATCTGAAATATGTAAGTTTATGTATTCTAATCTCAATATTAAGTTAAATTTTATCTGTTTTACATCGATCACAAGACCAGTTCTCACAACCTATATATTAAATCACCCTCAATGTTTCGGATGGCAGCGTGTGTGGTACATGTTATTTTTGTTTGTTCGTTTTGACATCGTGTTTCACCATATATAAGACGGGATTTCACACATGAAATTGAAGCCGAACGCTAAGCTGAAAAGCAGACTGCGTTTCAAACACGCAAATTATTACAATTGAAAATACAGCCAATGAAATAGTACTTCATATCCATTTATTGTCTTATTCACGTGATTTAGATATCATTAGTTGCATTTTTTAAATTACTCACCATGTTTCTGCAACAATCTTTTTATTATTTTCACATTCACTTGCCTTTACTCGCTTCGCCCGACGGGAGAAACACACGGTATAACAGATCTGACCATCTGACTTTGTTGTAAAACAAACTCCATCCCTGAAAGCTTAATGTTTATGAAAGGCGTCTTTGTTTTATTATATATATGCGGTTTCATACCTGTATCCATATAAGTGAAACAAGATCTTATACAGTAAAATCATTTATTTTCGTTGACATCAAATTTCGTGGAATCTGTGATTTAATAAATTTCGTGGAACCATGTTCTAGAAAACACGAAATCTATGAAATAAAAATGTTTTCGTGGGGATAAATATTTGTGGATAAAGTCATCCACGAAATCAACGAAAATTAGTTCCCCACGAAAATTAATGATTCTACAGTATATTCTTCAAACGAACAAACCAAAGATAAAATAATACCATGTTTTATGCAGAATCATGAACACATGTCTAGGTAACCTACAATGAAACTCACAAAACAACAATTTCATCTTGTTTCATTTATGTAAAACAGTTTAGAAAATGACAAATATGCATATGCGTACATATAAACGTGTGTATATTGGAACATATACAAGAGTTCCAAAGTGTGGGGTCTGTTGACTAACACCTGCATAACTTTAACTCACATGACAGACCGCTGGTGCGATAGATAAAGGTATGCGGCAAGTATTCTATCCCAAATTCGGATATGTTCACACGTTAGAGCTCAGTGGGTAAATATAACTTTTGAACAATATAAAATAAAATGTATTTTTCCCGTTCATGATAACCAACACGACATTTATAGTTTTATCTTGTTTGCATTAGTTTTTCACTGTCAACAGTGATATGGACATTATTATTTATGGATAGGTAAAAGTTGCTGGGCTTCTACAGACACTGAATTCTATCTTGTACTGATTGATCTTAGGTTTGTCGGCATTTGACCTGCGTTTTTGCTGCTTTATAAATCGGGTACAAAGTATTATCAACATAGAAATTCAGTCGTCAAGTATTACCGCTTATTACACAAACTGCTGTGACCTATACAAACAATTCAGTACACATAGTTATATACAAATATGTCCTTACAAACACACGAAGTTCATTACTAGGAACAACCTTAAATTCGAAATTGAAATATCCTCAATGTTGATCGATGTTTGAAGGTGTTAAAGCATTTCGAAATACGTGTGTTTGCTAAATTAAAGTAGTCACGTTTTCAGAATTATGCTAGACAGAAATATAACTTTTAATGTGTATATTAAAAAAGGCTAGTATGAGGTCATCGTGGTTCAGTGGTAGAGCATATTGATCGGGATCCGAAAGTTGTGGTTTCGAACCCAGTTTGACCAAAATCGTACTGTTAAGTCTAAAAAATATATATTCTAAAACTTTCCCCCAATCGTTCGAAAAGGATCAAGCTTAGAATTCAAATTGAATGAAAGAAACAATTTAAAATACCCCGGTATGACATATCATTAATTACTTATAATATAAAACATCGTTCCACAGAATTCAATATAGCAATAAAAATAGCGCTAAGTAAAGCTTAAACACATGTGGACTCTTGTTTCTCTTATTGAAATACTATATGTATTTAGTAACACATTTTGATCGACTTTATACTCTTTCCACATATACAGACAGAGATATTTGGTAATTTCAATTGTTAAGAAATATTGGTTATATTATAAACATATTTCAGTTCACATATATTGAAATGAAGTTGGATTCGGCCTTAACCGAATGTTAAAACTATTTTTATTCAATGACTTCTACTGTATGTAGGAATAATAAGAGAGAGAGAGAGAGAGAGAGAGAGAGAGAGAGAGAGAGAGAGATGGTGAATAGTTTAAGTTATATTTATGATATAAGCAAAGACATGTATGATAATCATTCGTGAAAAATTATTGTGGCGTTCAGGACGAAGACAGCATTTATGGTTTGGCGGCTTGACATGCATCACTGATTTAATGTATTATAACGGGAAATATAATAATTCTCTGATACAGAACAACTCAACAATGATAGTTGAGGATCATCAATGAACAGCTTCAATCATAACCAACTAGAGCTATCACTGAAGATGATTAACGCCCCTGCAAAATGCTTTGATACAGGAGAAGCCAAGACTCCAGGCGGAGCAGAGATAAGAACCTGCATACATAGTATAAAAGTTATGATAGTAAGTAATATGTAAGTAAAGTTACCAGGTAGAGTCACAGTTCTTTGATACCGCACTTTTCCTAGTCGCCATCTGTTTACATTTCAAGTTTCAAGTCAATATCTTGTATATTTTTTAGTTCTGTTCCAGATAATTAAAACATGAGACCCGGGCAATAACTTTGTCATCCTTGAGGCAACTCAAATGAAATTTATGTCACGCACCTCACCAGCTGATAATGAATGCACACACAAAATTTGAACCGAATCGGTGAAGAAATGTAAATGAAGTCTGCATCACAAGATATTTTGAGTCGAATTAGGAGCAATAACTCCGTAATTCTTATGCAAACGAACGTGAAAATTGCTCCTGAAGAAAATTTATGCAAAGTACCATATGAATTGGACAGAAACCGAAAGAAGAGTGCACAAGACATGACTTTTCAAGTTGATTCAGGGGTAATAACTCCATATTTCTTGTGTAAACGAACGTGATATTTGCGTCTTGCTCATCTACAACTCCTGATGAATATATCAGGTGAATCGGACTAAAAGTGAGGAAGGAGTTCACCGGACAATATTTTGCTGACAGACCGACCAACCGACCAACCGACAGGCTGATTCAAGTATACCCCATTCAAACATCGTTTGCGGGGATATAAAACTTTCGAGTTGGGCCCAATTATCAGGTTGTAGTCAATTATCAGGGTGCGAGCTAGAAGGTTATGGCTTACCCAAATCCCCTCCCCTACCATTTACAATCTAACCGAAACCCATATTCTAACCCTTTATATATCCCTAACCCTAACTTAAAGGCCTTTAAGTGTCATGATTTTGTATATATCTGTACATTATTATCCAAACTCCGGATTTGAGACACGTTTGTACATAGTTGTAATACAAGTGTATAGATATTACATTAAAATTTGTGTAATACTCGGATCGTTTTTCTTCCGTCTCAGGTTTTCTTTTCTAGACCGGATCAGTTTGGAAAAAGCATTGGAGGGTAGTAGAGTGAAATGGAGCATATATATTATATTTTACTCCTAGTGATTGTAACTAACATAAGTGGTAAGCTTTTTCATTAATCTCTATCTTTTGTAGTACTCTTTTAGCCAAATCTGAACTTCTTCCTTGTTATACATTTCCTCTGTGTTTATTCTGCGCTGTGACTTTCTGTCTTTGAATGTCTGTTTCTCATTTTGCTTCTTATAGAAGAGAGAGAGAAAGGGAGCGTTTATACTTCTACTTTAAGATAAAGATAAGACCCGTCTTTTTTTACTTAATTTAAAAGTAACCTCATTAACATACCCACTAAGTGTACAGTTTATCACCATATTTCAAAGAAGGTGGTATGTAAATTATACGCTCGTTCATAATCCAACCGAAAACACTATAAGTATCAATATCCTGTTGCATGTGCATCACTGAATATACACATTAAACACATTTCTTGTGTTTCACAAACGAAGCGTATAATGTGTATGTATAATTTATGTGAGGTTAAACATAACCTGCTGGATCTTGAATAACGTAGATACTACAGTATTACACTAAGACAAATGTTGGACTCTTTTTTAAATATACTATGCCAACTGTTACATAATTTTAATATCAAAAGATAAAATCAAACTTCACCGCAAAATATGTGAGGTATTAATTCGGTTGTATTGCTGCAAGTTTTTGTGTACAGCTAACTCTTCCTGTGGTAAATGATAAAAATATCCTGTTATGGATGAGGTGTATTGACCAGTGTTAATCATAATCTGGGATGCGAAGGAAGGTTGGAAAATGTGCTGATTAATTGTACATAAAACAAAAATAGCTTCACACAGTCCTTCTGAAATATAGTCGGACTATATGTAATACATGTATGATTACACAGTCTAAACCGACTGCGGTACATTAATCGTATAAGCAATACTTTTTGTAGAAATATTATATTTTTTCTTAAACATTTATCTGAGTATTAATTTTCGATTTTTTTGTTACATGTTTATCCCGAGAAACTTATATATGACACCAGCTTTCGCAGAGCGACCAAACATAAACTGCTTGAAATCGATCAGAATAAATTTTACTGACACCATACATAAAAATAGAAAGAAAAAGAAAACACTACCCAATCTGTTTCAAGGGGGTTACATCTTTTTATAAGTAAATTTAAATCAATAGACTTAATTTGTACAATGTTTTGATGTTTTAATTACTTAAGCGGTGAGCAGTACAAATGGCAGTGCGATTTGATGTTAGCAAAGCTGACGATCTCTCACTCTATATACTTGTAATCGTTAACCCTTTCCCTCATATAGACTCATTTTGACGCACTCAATAGGTGCCACATAAAGCCTGATCTGCAGAAAACCACAGTTAAATCTAACCAAATTTAATTATAAAGTCCTCATTTCCAGACCACTGAGGAGCAGCGAACAGCATAAAACCTGAGTTACTCGCAGGCTGATCTGGTTTTATGTTGTTCGCATAGGTCTTTTCATGGTTTCCTCTATGAGGGAAACGATTAATGAGAGAAAGAATTCCAACATACGTAAATTAATAACGACCTAAAATAGTTTGTGGTCTTAATACAACATTAATACAACATTAACCAGTTGTGAATGGTTTTGCTTCATGCACACATTTAGAGTTAATATATACTTGATTTACGTGTGTGCACTTAAATAGTTAAAATTTATTGTTTTTTTAAAAAAAATATATACTATTTTTGAAATGTGCAATATTCTATTTTATGTTTTGTTTAGATGTTTCTTACCACCATTTTATACTCCTTATACAATTATTGTATAAAATAACTTCGGTCCATATGACAGGGCTGATATCTCCGGATACATGTATATAAATATATATCTTAATCCAAAATCTCGACTTAACGCATGTGCACACATTGTTGAACACAGATGTTTAATTACAAATTGTGTAATAAACAAATTCTATTTATTTCCCCTGCAGTTCTCTAGACCTGATAACAGTCAGTGGAGACTAGTAGAGTAAAATGGGGTACATAGCTTTTATTCTTCTCTTTGGGATATCAAAATATACAGGTGGTAAGTAGATTTATATTTATCGACTTCCAATATTTTCTTTCTTTTTCACCTCTTTCGATTAAACTTTAAAAATGTGCTACTTTTTTGCTTCCGTGAAATGCAATTTTAAATGTATACAATTATCTTTGTCCGTTTGAGAGAGAGAGAGAGAGAGAGAGAGAGTTAATATTTTAAAGATACATCATCAACCACACATGTTTATATATTCCGTTTTTATGAAGTAGGAAATAAAATCTATGTGGAAATTTTATCACCATATTTAAAACAAAAATGTATTTCAACATGAATCCGTAATCTAACTCAAAACGAAACTAATATCTGTATCCCGTTGCAGCTGCATCATTCGATATACTCGTGATACATTGCGTTTCACAAATGAGGTATATATTTATGTGCCCAATTAAGGTTTAAACCTATCTTCTATTTTGTCACATTTTAACTTTCTCAAATATACTGTATTAACCCTAACATTAGATTAAAAAGAATGAAGAATGAATGCAGAAATGTCCTTCTTTATTTTATATATGAATAATATGTTTCACTGAGTTGATTTCGGCTTGGAAAATATGACACATATCCTGTTATGGCCAAGGTAAACTTGTTAGTCCGGGTTAACAGGAAATGAGGCCCGGAAGATATGTCGAATCTATATGAATAAATTATGAATCATAGATAACTGTACTTAATTCAGAATATTCCCTGTGAATGTATATATGGTCCAAGCCAATTGTGAATCAGTAATCGTTTAAAGAGTATTTGTATCAAAATGTTCTTCAAGCAGTTTTGTGTTTGTGTGAGCATGTGTTTAGGTCCCAGAAACGTACATCTGACATCCGCTTTTGAAGAGAATAAGCGTTTATACTTGAACTCAGAATACTGGTATTTACACTGATATCATATGCAAAGAAAAAAAATAAAACCCAAAATACAGGCTGTTGTAAGGTGTATACACTTTCGGGGCTATCGCTTTCATTTGTGAATTTCAGGTAGACTTGATATGCATAAATTCAGCAAATAAGTTACAGTAACTAAATAATTCAAATCATTCATTACAGATATTATGGGTACATTTTCATATTCAAGGTAGGGCATTTGCGCTTCAGATGGTATAAAAATTGATGTACTGGATGTTGTATATATTAGCCTTATCAAGCGTAAATTCAGTCTTACTTGTTATGATTATTATCACAGTGACCACAAACAAAATTGTTTTATTAAACTTTCCACCCACAACTTTTGAAATTTAGTGACACAGTTGTTACAGGTTATTCCGGATATTCAGGAAACTTATGAAACATGTATTTAAAGCTAATGGAAAATGGATTTAATTTGCATTATTACATTAAAATGATTTATGAAAATTTAAGAACGAATAACAATTAAACGCTAATATTTAGAAGTTAAAAAACTTGCATCGAAAATTCAGGAAACAAGCATCTAAACTTTAAAGAATGTATACCTAAATCGTAAGAGGTTTGGATTAGGCTAAAACAGTTTGTCTTTTTATTTTGGAAAACCTGGATTTAAAATCTGAAAGGCAATATTGTAATTCATATTTTTCGTTAGTGTGACATAATTACATAAGTTACTAGCTGTAGCGGAAAATTTGCTCATTTACATGCTTTTTACCTTAACCTCATATATGAAATTGCCGCCATGAAACAACTACATATTATCAAGCAACAGCTAAAATTGGTACAGACCAAAACATCCCTCGTTTGCAAATTTATGGGGTATATTTCATTATAGAGATTGTAAAACAAAGAAGCGACTTTAGCGGTTATTATAGGGCTTGGTAACATCTTTAGCAAATATTAAATCGCACGATTTATTTAAAATGCATGTTTAGAATGAGCTGACTTAAATTTATTCGTTTCATATTTTTGTTAAATTTATATTATATCTATTTTTACTGAACAAACGACTTTGGTCACCGATAATAGTATCGTACGTTACAGGATCAGATACACAGGATCAGATACTTTTTGCAATAATCATTGAATATTATGTATAATATATTTCCTACTTGCCATTAACGAGACAAATAATTTTAAACATTAGATCTGTATTGGATCGGTAGTTTCCCATGACTTTTCAACAATTTAGCTAAGTGATAGTGTTCCATCTTATCTTTGTGTATTTTATTTTGCAGCTGATGAATTTCAAGTTAGTGACAACGCTAGCTCATGGGACTCAGCAAGAAATGCATGTACCTTTGCTGTGCCAAAATTGACATTTACAGATAACGATTTTGTGTTTGATTTTAATGTGACGGAAGAATTATGGGTCGGTTATGTCCTGTTGATTCAAACATTTAGATACATCGGTATGCATTTTAGCTCTATATTGCATTAATTACTTTTGTGAAATTCATTGAATATAAGCTATTTATTTATGGCATTACATTGTGCATCATGCATTTCTAGGAAAGGGGGAAACAAAACAAAGTACCATTTTGTCAATATGTATGACGTCTGTCCATCTGTAATCCAGCGCATTTTTACTAGCAATGGAAGTAAACTGAGAAAAGATCGACCACGGCTGTCTAGACTAATTGTAATTTGATATGTCTTAAAAGTTGGTCATTTTGTTAACTTTTATATTTTCTTTAACTCATTAAGCAATCAATCCCCCCCCCCACGCCCGGTGGTTCATGTTTAATGAAAGTAATGTTTAATAAGTATTGAAATCACAGCGACATAAACAGCATGAACAATGAATGCAGGTTTATACATAAAGAGAATTATAAATTATTAACGATTTCTGAAACATCTTTATCGAAAAGCGAATGCAATATAAACATGTTGCTCAGAAATATATCATTTTCATTTCTAAATGCATTGTTTTCAAGCTTTTCAAAAAGCCTCAATTAACTTTGAATTAGGAACAATGAGTAACAGTATATTAGCGATTCTGAAAGACAATAATGTGCCAGTATGAATGCTGAATGATAAGTATATATAATAAATATAATGACAATGATAAATATTACTGCACAATTTTGTATTGTAGGTTGTATTAAAAGAGGTGATCATGCAGCTGATTATGATATGGAGAAAGATGTTGGTCGCTGTTTCTCGGCTTGCAAAACTAGCATCATCGGGATGCAGCACGTAAGTCACGGAATTATACCCTTTTAATAATATGGATATGTTTGCTGAAATTGTGTGCGTTGACAAAAATGATTGTGATTGCTTTTATTTGCGAAAGTATAGAGTCTATATTTAAAAGTTTAAAAGATGTAATAAATTGTGGTTTCCCCTTGGAAACATTAAGATTGTTTTTAATTCTATCAAGATCTACGGGACGGGAGAACGAGGTGTGACAGAACAAACGATTCGCAAATTCAAAAAGCCTGCTGAAATAATGACAGAGGTACACATGTTGTATCTATTTACGGGTGAGGTAATTACGCGGCTTATCATAGCACAGAGAAAAATAGCATATGTTTTAAGGCTTCCAACACAAGCATCAGTAACACGTAAGGCATGGATTATCACTTTTCATTATACCAATATGTTCGCTGAAGTGTGTGACTGTAAGAGCCTGGGTTTACATAAATCTATTGTTAAAATTTGGGGTTTATTATATAGTGTATTACAGAACTGAATCTTTACCTGCAGAAAGGAAGAAAGTGTTTTTGTTTCGACCAAGCTGTACGGGACGTGCAAGAAAAATGTGAAAAACCATGTAAATATCCTGCTAATACAGCATGCGGGAATGAAGATGAACAAGTGATATCTGTTTACGAGAGAGGTAAATTATCATCATTACACAAATAATTTATAATAATGTTCTATTGTTGTGTATAATTTGAATCGTTTCAATTTTTTTGACTCTCACAGTCAAGTAAAACAAACATTTCTGTCCCAATCTGTGTCAATTTAAATACGATACAGTATATAGACCTTCCTTCGGGCGTTTTTCACATAACCTCCATGGAGTTTCTGAATTAATTTATATAATGGATGATGAATATTACATATACGTAGTTACAATATGACCGGAAGTTAAGTCAACCGTATTGTAGTTGTTAGAAATTCGTATATTCAGGCATATGTTGTAATTTGTATTGCTGGCTTGGAGGTAACAGTCGCCCCAGCAGTTTTTAAGTAATATAGCGATGTCCAATGATTCATTATGGAAGGAATTACCTCGGTATACAGAAAGACTTGCCTACTGTGAGGAAACCGTAGGCTTCCTCACATAAACAGATCGTCGAAGTGATAGGATAGCAAAACTAAAAATTCATGGAGGCCCCATATTAATTCTGATATTATTGCAAAATATTTGAATAAGTACCTATATATTTAAATGATAGAAAATCCTTTCAAATTCTATTATGTCCCCATTGTGAGTGTATGTTCTTATTTATTCATTTTGGAAGCAATGCACATACTTTGATTACAGTACATATTTTGTGCCGAGTAAATTTTCTTTGTAAGAAAAGGAATTCAAAGTAGGATGGAGTTCCCTCGTATCGCAGTGCTAACAACTGGAACGGAAATAAAATATCAATGTGTCTTATCTTCTATTTATTTCTGTATGTTACTGGTATTCCACCTTTGTACCATAGTGTGAAAACCTTTTTTATATCCTTTCTAATTTCGTATAAAATATGTATTTGTTCGCCATGTTTGGCCTACATAGAAATCCAATGTTTCTCTTGTATCTCAATGTTTCTTAAAATACCAAAGGCTCCACCTACAGGCATCGGTACATGATCAAAATAATTATCATTCATAAAAATAATGCAGCAGACGGAGTTCTAGCATTTGTCGAGTCTGTCAATTTATTGTCTATTCTATAAAACGTTTTTGGTGGTCATGATAAGCAGACATGTTATAGAAGTAAATCGGTTCACAGCAAGAAATTTATTTTTTTTCTTACCATTTTCGGAGACGTATTTCTTTTTTATTTCATAAAATTTACAAAATTGTGTAACTCGGTGGCAATCGGCAAAGTCTTCCCGATAAAATGAGATTACCGCGATACGAGAGCACCAACGGTACTAACGTAAACCACTATAATATTGCTTTGGTTTTTATAACGATACTAAAACTGATTTAATCTAAATTAAGTAATTGTATAAAAATATTAAAATCAAATGACTGTGTTTCCTCAAAGGAAAGTTGTACATGTACATGAATAATTAAGGAGTGCGTCTTTATATATACAGTTCCAGAGTATTCAAGTCAAGTCTTTGCTATCTCAGCTTTCTGCAAAGCTTTCGACCAAACTTCGACAGAGAGATGGGAGGACTGTGATGTGAAACATCCATATTATTGCTCATTTGAAAGTAAGGCTATGTTCTTTTTTATTTTAAATGATTGAGTCTGGTTATAATTAGTTTCACAATCACATACTATATAGTAGTAGTACTCAATCAAATTTGCAATCAAAATCTTTTCGATATATGAATTTGTTATTGGTCATGACAAAAATGTTGTTTCAACATGGATTGTATGTATAAAATGTCAACAGAATCAGAATCTTACTACACTCAATCAACAGTTAAATATTGGAAAATCAAGAACTTGAATGGGGTTCTTCAATCAGATAAATATCATAATACATGCTACTACGAAGGCTTGGCCATAACCTAAATGATGCCCTCTATAAGTATTGCATTGACTAAAGGGGAAGAGAAAACGATCGTCGAATAAGGAAATTCATCATGTTTGAAATTGGTTAACTTTGGGCAGGCCAATTTATTTTTAAAGCAGCTCATTAGATAATCGGTAGAAATGAAATTGTTTTTTCCTACTCTCCCTCGTTATTGTTGGTGAAGACGAATAAACCCTGCAAGTATAGGTCACATTGCACGGGAAAACACTAATTTCTTAAACGCCCATTGGTTAAATATAGAATACGGTATCCCCGAAGCAGTTGCTGACGGTACCACGTAACACGTTCTGCAACTTTGTGTCTTCACCAGTTCCGGGTAGCGAATTCGTAAGTTCATCCTTTGAAGTGAGAGCATGTGCGAAGAGTGAGTGTCATAATTCATTCGACGCCACACACACACACACACACACATACAAGAAATCATATTTTTATTATTATTTTAAAAATAATAGCTTCAATACCGTCCGTGACGCAGTTGCCTGTGGTGGAGAAACCACCTATTTTTCGCACAATCACGGAATGTTGCATTGGGTGACCATGGTTCTGTAGATGTTTATTGATGGGCGCAATACACTGCTTTCAAACGGAATTATCCGAGAGTTTCCAGTTGAATGATTGGCTAATTTCATCAGCTGTTATCAGCAGTTCTCGCCAAAATTTACTCGGAAGATTTCGAAGATAAGAAACACGACTGGTTAGAATATTTGTATATATTTCAGATGGAACATTTCAAGATTTCGATAGCTCTAAAACAGAAACGTGGCTGAAGGCTTCGAAAGAATGTTTTAAGAAAAATTCCTACCTATCCGTACCTGACTACGTCTCTGCCACCGTTTGGACGCCGGATATTCGCATCGAAACAATAATTGAATGTAAGCGAGCATTTAAATTGATCACTATTATTAAATATCTATGTACATTAAAAAAAGAAAAAAAAAACTTTATGAAATACTTAGTTATTTCCTGACTGAATGTATCCTATATAATTATTTGATTATAGGGTTTATATAATAGAGAGCCATTTCGAAAAAGGGATAATAAGGAAGGTTTTATCTTCAGCGATATTACATGTATTATGGAATCATCGTACAATTTAACCTGAACACGGTTCATTCTAGTAAACTTTTTCTGATTGAAAAAAAAAAAAGAAAAAAAAAAAAGAAAAGAAAAAATAGCCTATATTTCATACTCGATATATTTGTTTATCTATTCATTATACGAACGGATAAAAAGAAGAAATTAAAAGAAATAATAACACAATTCCTTTACGTTTAATCATAATAGCATTATCAAAAAAGTGTCCATGAATTTCCTTTTAGATACAACAAGTAACCTTGTTGGAAGATGTGGCTATGTTGATACAGATTATATTTTGAAATTTGGCAACTGTGCAGAAGAACGGAAATCCTTGTGTCAGAAAGGTAAACAGGTTACAATAAACGTTTGTTTATATGACCAGTTAAAACGCTTAGATAGCAAAACATAATAATAAAATAGGCTCCAAAATGCCAAAATACACAGCTCTCCAAATGTACATTTACTGTCGTAGTTCGATACCCAAAAGTTTAATACCAGAGTCATTAAAATATTAAAGTTTAAAAGAATGGCGAATTTGCATGGCAATCGCTGTAAAGGGATAATGTGGAGAACTAGATATCATTCTGTAAATTAAAGACAAAACAATGAAACAATAAAGACTTAAACATACATTCTAACAAGCTTTTAGTAAAGAGAACATGGCGTTGTTTTGACTCATGCTTCTTTTTCAAAGGGAAAATTAACCTTAATGCAATGGTGAATTTATTACTGCGGGTCCCCAGTTTTGGGTTAAAACAAAACAGCACAAATTTAAGAAATATAACTGACCTCCTGATTAATATCGGCATTTATGTCCTCTGTTCTGTTCAATAATCCTGAGATTGACAATGGCATATATTATTGTCTACTGTATATGGCATATATTATTGTCAGGCAAATTGGTTGAATTTATATCCCTCCTCAAAATGCTTAAATGTTAACATACATTAAATATCCAAACATGGCTAAAGAAACAAAATTGCAATGATCACAGATCTGTACATAATTTTGAAGGGGCTGAAGAAGTGAATATTAGTCACATAATAACGGTTCCTAACGGTAACATAGCACTGCCCTAAAAGGTTAATGCGGCCATCCGATCAATTGCCAGACGTCTATCAGGTGTTGCCATACTCGTCAGTGAATCATGCATACTGTGTATATCCTTTAGGGACCAGGTGTCAGACCTACCTAGGTGTCATATTCAATCGTTATCTATATATCAACAAAGGTTACAAATTTTACACCTCGAGTCAAGCTGTATCACTATACAAAGACATTATTTACCGTGATCTCTTGTTCCCGGTACATACACTTGTAAACATTCACAGTTAAATGAGGATTTGTCTTCCGGTAGATAATTTTTAATTATCCATTTGTCAAGCAGAAGTTAAATTACCCTAACGATTAAACTGATTGTATTTTACTAGGTGTTTTGTAATTGGAAAATATATATAACATCAAAAACTATAAAGGTAGGTGGTGAGACAGAAAAACAGAATATACTTTTTAAAGAAAATGTCTCAAATCACCTTTTCTCCTTTCTTTCTTTAGTAGTACTAGTTTGGTTTATTATTATTTTGTAAATACCATTCTGTTCATTATCTAGATATGACAACGTCAACAACTCCTACTACAGAGGCTGTCACTAGTTCTGTGGAAACTTCCATGTCGAAAGGTACATATGTTTCAATATTTTAAATAATATCGAATCGTGCATCATTTTGCATTTTGCACTTAACAGTTAAAATATGTATTCAATTGTATAATATTAAAACAGTCAATTAATCTAGTAGTTTAATACGTGTATTTAAAAACAATATAAAGTCATATTTTTAACTTACGTAAAGTTACCCGAAAGACTTGTGCATACAGCGGTGTTAAAGGGTTATTTAAAGAACCATGAAGTGAAGGAAGATGTACGTAATACATGTCTTATGCCAGTCGGGGTAAGTCACTAGAGAGTTACTGGCCCTTAAAATCTCTACAATGACATTTGGATTGTATACAATTTTTGCATGCAACTAATTCTAGTATGTTTACATGATTTCAATTGAATACCAATATCTTAAGTAGTTCAAAACATATTGTACATACCAGTCAAGTAAGCAATTGGAGTTTTACATATCTAGAACCCGTATTTAAATAAAATGTGACCATCAACAAATTTGTAATACATTCTATAATTGTAACTCACACATTTTTCAGCGACAAACACACAGGCTTCTGATGAAAATTCTGATGGATATAAAACAGAAGACAACAGAACTTCGTCAGGTTATTTTTTTATCCTATATCTTGTTGTATAACATGCTGTTTCGTTTTGATTTAGAAATCGTTAAGATTGTTTTTTAAACGTTTCACGACATTTCTCAAGTTTAATTTACTCAAAACCTAAAACAATATTAAAATAAATATAAAATCAACCATTATATAAGTTAATGTACTCTTTATATACTAGTATGAATATATAGGTATGAAGATTTATTCTTGAATACGATCGAAAAGTCTTAGCAAACGCAAACCGCAAGTACAAAATCAATATGAAATATAATACAATTGTCACGTGACTCATATTTCAATACTTATATGGCAACATCAAGATATGATATATACAAACAATATAGATTTGTGTGACATTCAAGCATTCTATCTTAATACAACCTTATGTTAGAACACCTTATTAGGAACATATAAAAGTGACGTAACAATTCCACAAAAACATAGTTTTATGTAGGCGTTGTGTATGTTTGTGTGGCGTTTTAGATATTGACCTTTACATCGAAATCTATATCAACCGTTCTGTCTATGTATAGCTAAACATATGCCATATTTGGTAAAATATCTTACCCATGCCGCCCCATAACATGATAAATTTAGTCTGATTATTCTTAGAAATTTCTTCTTGTTCTTTTATTGTAATGGCTAGCAATCAATATCTGATTATAATGGCCATACTTAAGACCTTACGATCAAGGATTTCCCACGTGTGGGTCCCGTTTTTGGCTGAAGAGACAGCATTGGAAAGATTAGTAATTGGATACAAGGGAGTCCGGGTGCGATACCCTAGCTCATTTTGCGAATAGGCCCCTTGGTTCTATCTACTGATATACAAAACATTTGCGCTAGTATGCGGATTATTTCTTTTGCAGATGTTTATATAGGTGTTTCCGTCGCTGTTGCTGCAATCATAGCCATAGGTATTGGATTAGTTCTGTTCTGGAAGAAACGGTGAGAATTTAAAATATTTGAAGAGTCTGAACTTAAATGTTATATTTAAACAATAATGTAATGCAAAATTGTTTTTTTCCAAAACACGATAAGTATTCATTTTTTCTTCTTCATAAATATTCTGAAATAAAAATGATACTAACACATTTCATAATAAATATACACGTATTTCACCGTATGGTTGCATCAAGGTATTACACAATAGAAATAATAAGGCGTTAGTGCCATTGTCGATATATAAGATATAGTATTTAAATACATGTATATAATATCATCCTTATCTAGGAAACAAACCGCTGGACACAATGACAAAGAAAGGAGTAAAAAGAATTTTACCAATAAATCATATGACCCAGCAGCAGCATGCAGTTCTCGAGAAGGAAATACCAACAATTATGATGTAGTTGAAGACAGAAATTCATATTATTCTAAAGTCGATCCGAGTAATGAGTCCAAAGATGTTATCGATGAAGAATATGACACTACTGTTAATTCCAGACAGCCTGAAAATCACGATATTTCTAAAACTGATAATATCTACAACAAACTTGATCTGCTTGATGATACATACGACCAAACTGGTACCTCCCGTGAGTTCACTAGCGGTCGAGTGACTTCTAAAGTTTACGGCTTGAATAGCGATGGACCAACTGAAAATCAATATGGCTGTCCCGATGTTGTTTCTTCAGAAGGGACATACAACCATGTTGGCGATGCTTAAATATCGTTATCTTGCTCACATTATTGCATTTGATGAAATTTACGTGGTAGAATTCAAAAGACGTTTTGATATTAATATTTTCAAGGTTTACAACTCATAGAAAAGCTTTATCTGTTCCTTTATCTCGCCCCAGGGTGAAGTTATAGCCTTGTACGTCAGAGTGAGAGAGAGAGAGAGAGAGAGAGAGAATCAACAAAATTAACAGTTCGTGTTTTTGGCCGGAGATGATTTTGTTTGATAGAGCAATACTGACGGGTGGATTGTCAGCTGAAGGAGCTAATCTTTTATTATAGGATGCTTCTTTCAAATGTAATTTGTTTTAGATTCTTGACTTATAATCAGATATATATATAAAAATAAAAATGTTTCGATGTTAAGATATTTTTTAGGCGAAGGAGGATCCCGAGTTATTTCCTCATGATTATGAAACATTTTAGTCAACATTGTTTATATGAAAAGGTAATTCTCCCATCAGCCACACGTTAAAATTTCGTCCAAGTGTGATTCATCGGGAAAGTCGATTTCCGGGACCACTAGACGAAACTTGATATTCCATGTAAAATGTTATATGATAAATCTTTTTCTCGTACTTTCAATGTCAGCATTTTAATATTATTAATACACTATTTTCGTATATATACATCATCAAAATCAAGAAGAATATATCAATATTTAAGAAAAAAAAATCTCCCATCCCCCCCAAAAAAAAATCTGAGGTGATGTATTTTATCTGGGGAATTTATTCCTTAATACACCAGTGGCCAGTTTTATTTATCTGATTTATGTAAGTTTATGTACATGTTTTTTATTTTCAATATTAAGTTACATTTTATCTGTTTTACATCGATAACAACACCAGTTCTCACAACCTATATATCACAATACCCTCGATGATTCGAATGGTAGCACGTGTGGTACATGTAAATATAGTGTGTACGTTTTGGCATCGTATTTCTCCATATAGAAGACGGGATTACACACTTGAAATTGAAACCGAAAGCAAAATGTGTTACCAATCCGCAAAGTTGTTAGAATTAAAAAAACAACAACAAAAAACCTATGAAATTGTATTGAATAAATACTTATTGTTTTTATGCTCATATTTCATAAATGCTTTTTTGTGTCAAATTACTCGCCATGTTTCTGCGACAACCTTTTTTTCACATTCATTTTCTTTTACTTGTCTTTTAAGGTTTACGTTGTGCTGCGTGAAATAAGATTTGTAAGTAAAAAAAATGGAGTCTGTATTCTTCATTTCATATGTCGGTGCATGCCCCTTGTCCATTAGTGCCGAATACCAAGTGCGGAATAGTTTACACCTTAGTGTCCGACGAGAAATACACTTAATAACGGATTTGACCAGCTGACTTTATTTTAAGACCCCACCCCATGAAACCTTAATGTTTATGAATAAAATCTTTGTGTTATTATATTTTTGTAGTCTTAATACCTGTATCAATATAAGTGAAACAATGTCTTATATATTCCTCAAACAAATAAAACTTACATAAAAAATTACCTTGCTTTTATTTTTCTATTCAGTATAAAAACGTTATGTAACATATCAAAATCTAGCATTTATTGAACACTGATCTGATTGTGTAGAAATGTGTTTTATGAAGAATCATTAACACATGTCAAGGTAACCTATAAAGAAATTAAAAAACAAAACAAAAAACAACTACATCTTTTTCATTTATTCTAAAACGTTCAGAAAATGACAAATCTGCATATGCGTACAAATAAACGTGTTTTTTTATCGGAATGATCAGAAGGTTCCAGGTTTTTTCATACATAAAGACACATATTCGGGCTCAGTATATTGGCACCTGAAAAACTGGAATTTACATGACAGGCTCCTGGTGCGATAGATAAAGGTAAACCTACCTCATTATTCGAACAATCGGTATACAGGAATTGCTCATTCCCAAATGCGAGTATGTTCACACATTGGAGCTCAATCGGTAAATCTTACTTTCGAACAATAAATAAAAGGTATTTCCCGTTCATGACTACAAACAGGCCATTCCTAATTTTATCTTCCGTTTGCAATAGTTTTTCACTTTCAACAGATATATAGGCATTATTATTTATCGATAAATAAAAGTTGCTTGGCTTGTACAGATATCTTAGATATATCGGCTTTTGATTTTGGAAAATTAATGATTTTATAGTAGTTTTTATACCTATACCACCACATGATTTGCAAAAGCTTTTCTATCCTGGGTTAGAAAAACTAAAAATCATATTTTTTTTAGAACCTGTGGTAAGAAATTTCTTATATTGCACAAAATGTTTTCTTTAAATGTATAGAATAGAAAAACACCAAAGAAACTAGGATTTTAAAATTCATGCATTAGGGTGTCACTACCTTAAAGGAAGCAACTCATATCTCAGGATGATGGCTGAGTTTTGTCATTCCACCAAAAGACACAGCGACAGAAAAACTTTTTCAACTAATGGCGTTGTTTCTTTCCGTTGTCCTAACATTCACGCTAGAATGAAAATGGAGGCAACAGAAAGATACCAATTAACACCTCAAAAATATATCGTCTCCGACGGAAAGAAAAATACAAAAGAATTAAATATCGCGCTGACACTTCCGCCAACGCAACTATTTAAGCGTTTGTTGATCTGGCGTTTTGTCGCCAAAACGTTTAATTGACATGGCAGAAATCAATCATCATAAGTTGTATCCATAACGTGTTTGAAACAAATGTTTTTCTTCAAAGTTTGAACAGCACTAAATTTAAACAAAGCCACAACGTACAAACTGGGACAATTGGACAACTTCTACTAAATGCACTATTAAAAATAAATGCAGAAACATTTATGCAAATATTCATTGAAATCAAAGTTCATAACCAATTTCTCGTGCAGTGCAGATAACGATTAAATGTATGATTGATATTCTTAAAACTACAATTGGAAGTCATGAAACGGTTTAACTATTCAACGTTAAATTAAACATCTGTAGGGCTTATTGAACTTATTTTACACAAGTCTGCAATCTGCATACAAAGAGTTCAAACATGAAACTGTCAACTCAGCTTTTAGTGAAGAATGTTGCTAATGTTTGCTATGGTAGCCCTAGAGGCAATTTTGATATGCGACTATTGGCTTATGACTTTTGACTTTTGAGTTATGATTTGTAACTTCGGTTAAACAATGTCGTGGATATGATGGTGTCTGAAACAGAAGGACTCAGATCTTTAATATTTGATATGAAGCAAAATCTATCGACCCTCTACAAAGATCGTTCACATCATGCCCATCTAGTCAAAATAGACTAGTCTCTTTGTTTTACACAGTTTTATAGGAAGGGTTTCAATTCTTTTTATCTTTTGATCGGTTCGAATTAGAGCTTAGATATTTAATATGCAGGATATTCTAGTCGACCTCTACAATCATTGTTCAAGTAATATCCTAGGGGTGTTAATAAGCCTTGTTCCGGGAGACATTTGTTTTACACAAAACTGTAAAAGGAAATGTAATTGAAATCTTGTCTATAAATGAAAATTAGAGCTGAGTACCTTGGTATGTAACGTACTATATCAACTTTAACAATTATAGCAGTTAATAGAAGTTTTCTAAGGCGAGCGTCCTAGGGGTTGCAAAATGTTGTTCTTGCTTTTTATTAAACATAACTTGGCCATTTTAGGAAACCAACTTATGAATCATTGAACATACTGTTCTTTGATCAAATGTTTCACAATACAGTGCTATACAATCTGTCGGAAATAATTAACATTTTTATTTTGTAAATTCTTTGAAAGACAATATATGTCAAGATGGTTATGGAACCCATATTCAAATGGGGGAGACATATTGTTTTGTTAGAGTTATCTGTCTGTCAGACATAGCATAACTAACTATTAACTTGAAACTCACAGAGGAATACAAGAAGTTACAAGTGTACTCAAAAGCAAATTATAAGTCGCAAGTCAAAATTGCGGCCCAGGGCTTCCATAGTTTACGTGTAGGCATACAACAACATGCTACTCTTGTGAAATGCTGTAGGTGTTCATATTTTGACTTCTTGATCTTCAAGGGGGTGGTATATTCCTACATTATCATTTGTTTAAGATTTCATAGCATTCCTAGGCTGTGGCAAGATACTGTAATTCTCGTTAAAGCTACGTGTATACTGTACCGTCTGCCAAGCTCCCTTATACTGACACAACTGGATCATATACCCATTTCGCCGGCTTAATTGTATTATAGTGCTTTAGTGATCTAAATTCAATGAAAAACTCTTGACTAATATATTTCACACCATACGGTTGTGTTGGTCTAACCCCTTGTATCTTCTCAACATAGTCGGTTGGTGAATAGATAGGCCTCTTGCGTTTTTTTGTTCTATTGAACTATGAAAAGAGTCCACCTCTATCTGTATACATGTCTATCCTTTCTCGAGAAATATTTGTGATTTTATAACATTGTGTTTAACAGATGCCTGAAGCAATGTAATAAAAAAAATCCTTAGAGATCTGTAACGTAAAACAGCACTGAGCCTAACATCTGTAATGAAGGTCACAACGGCATTGATGTTTGACCTGACAGACATACGGACGGACGTAAGAACGGACGGATAGACAGACCGGACAGGCAGACCAAAAACAATGTGCGATTAGTCCTTGAAACATGATATAAAATAAGACCTGAAAAGAACGGTTTTGATTTTTAATAAAATTTCGATAGGAACGTGGTGAAACATCTGAACATCTATTACTATTCCCCACAATTCTTAGTTTTACATTAACCCAGTAATCTGTTGAAATATGCCTGCTGATTCAACTTATAAGACGAATATATGTAAAATATGTAAATCGAAAAGCTCGTAAGTCATTCATTTCATTGAAGATTATTTCATTGAAGATTATTCAAATCGAAAACTGCGTATGTCAAAACTTTCTTACATATTAAGCTTTTCTCTGAAATTTCGAGTAATCTTAAAAGTTGCCGGATATCGGGGAATTAAATAACTCATATATACTTTAAAAATAATAAATCGACCTTCCCTTAACTATTTAAATGAAAAGAAATCCTCCACTCAATATTTTTTCAAAAACAATAGAAAAGATTTACGCGGTTTTCGAATTTCACTTTTAGCAACCAAATGGTATACGAAATTACTCACATGCTCGGTCTTCCTATTGGCCCTTATATACATGATTTTTGTAGTTTATAGAGTTTGAGAATCTGATGGCCCAAACAATATGGATAATATGGTTTTTGAATTTCACCTTATGATTCACAAGCAATGGTATTTCTAACCATTGTCTATGAATCATATCCAAATAATATTGAAGTCTGACAAACATAAATTGAAAAGAGAAATCAGTAGAAAACTGTTAAGAAGCTATAATCCTCATTGTTATCCCCACTATAATGCCCCCATACGGTGCCACCAGAGCCATCTGGAGAAATTTATATAAGTTGTGATAACTTATTTCGTAATCGATGTTGAATAAATTAAGTTGAAAAAAATATAAAAAAGGATACAAATCATAAATGAAAAAAGGCATGAAAATATAATATAGGATAATTAGAATATATCCAGAAATGTTAAAGTGTGGCGTGTTTATTAAGTCAGTGTTCAGAGATGATGGACAATTAGTGATACTTGTGGAAGTATAAGGGAACTTACCTACCATTTACTCGGTTGGGATTGGAGTCTAGCACAATGTACCTGTATAACTGTCAGGACACTGCATTGGCAGACAGCAGAATTACCACACACATTGGACTCTTGATTAATATCAAAGATGTGTACGATTTAAAAATATGTTTCGTTCTCCTTCACTGTATATTGAAACATGGTAAGGAACGGATTCTGATATTACTTGATTACGAAGGTCGTACCCTTGTATAAATGTATGCTACCATTATATTCTATGTACGGTTTGATCAGTCCGATATTCAGTTAACACATGGTATAACGAATCATAGTCCGATGGCAACCATAACGAAGTAATAACACGGAATATCAACAGTTTGTTCATTTTTATAAGTCTTTTCCACTATCAACATCCGTTTTATTCGGTCGAAAAGGACCTTGAGCCTTGCTACAGGGAGCTACAGGGAGCCCCATTTTTACAAACGCCTTAAACAAGGTTTTGATTTTTTTTTCTAAAATTGTTTGAAATTATATGTCAGTATCATTATTCTTTCGTCTTTTCCCGTTCGCTCTTACTCATAATTAAAAACTAAATATTCATTTGATTCCTTAATGTTTCAATGAGTTTTCTATAGGGAAAATGATTGCTTGCTAAGTGCAAATTCAGATTCAAATTTTCTATACTACAAACAGATATTGTATTTAATGACATTTGAAAAAAATGGAGCAGAAATATGAAATAAGTTTTTAAATATAAATGAGAATACAATGTATTAGTAATTTTATATCTTGCAAGGTTGAATAAAGTATAATATAATGTTTTTTAACAAGATTCGCACTATTTAGGACAATTATCCGATTGGCAGTCTCTAGCCCGTCTGCAAATGTTGCCATTCTTATCATCCTGTGGTAATTAGAATCTTGGATATACATTATGTTCTACATAGCCTGCCACATTGTACGCATTTTTAAATCTTCCATGTTTATGAAATGATTAATAAGTCAATATCATTGTTCCAAATATATATTTTGACTTTTTTACTTAGATGACAACGACATTTTAAAACGGAATTGCGGAAGTTTTTTTGACTTATTTGTTTTATGTTTACTTTCTATTGATTTAGTTTATTAAATTCACCACAGAACGACGATTGACAAGAATGTGTGTTGTTTATTAGTTATTATTACTTCATTATTTAGAAATGATTATTAAGATTATTACGTGAAATGCGGATAAGTTATCATTTATATATTAAAACTTATCGAATATATCGCAATCGCAATCGACGCGAAGCGGGGTGCTAGAAAATAAACAGGAGAACAAATTAAGGGATAATACAAATCTCAATTAATAATATTGTTCATCAGTAGCAATGAAAGAACTTGTGGTGGTTTAATTTTAAGTAATATCGCAATAATAAATAATGTTTTAAATGTTCATATTCAGCATATATCTGTGATATATAACTATTTAACCGAATCCAACACGTGCGAATTTCTGATTAGCGAGAGATATGTATGTAGCTAGGCAATGTATAGTTTGCTTTAAAGAAGTTTCTTTAAAACAGCTTGTTCAGAGATGTCCATTGAATAGGAATTTATTTTTAATTATATATGTGTGTTTTACGTCTATCAATACCCATAAACAGTCGCATGGTCACTCATTGCAACCATCCATGGTTGTCAAAACATTGGCGAATTCCCAATCACAGGCAAAACCGTAACAGACGGTATTGTAACTATGTCTAGAAGTACAAAAATTTTCTATTTTCATTTGCCGTTTCTTGGCAGATCACATTCACTCTTCGCGCATGAGCTAACTTCATAGGCTGAACTTACGAAATTGCTACCCTAGACTTGTGAAAACGCCATGTTGCGGAACGTGTCACACGGTTCCGCAAGTGCCTGTCCCGGGGATACCGTATACTATATATTTATCAGCTTTCGCCGAAGTTGCGTTTACGAAAATAACGTTTTCCTATGTAATGTGATTTACACTTGCCGAGACATCTGTCAGGAAACAAAGACTTCACCAACATTAACGATGGGGAGTAGAAAATCATTTATTTTAAATTTCTACCGATCATCTGTGAACGAGTTGCTTTAAGTTTATCAATTATAAAATATGTTTTTAAGTTTTACATTTGAGGATTTGTGTATTATCATATTTTGGTAAACGAGAAGTATCTAGTAGATATATCGAGACTTAATTCAACAATTTCTAGAATACTTCATTTAATTCTAATGTTGCATGTTGCGATATGCATTTTGTAATTTATCAAAGCTATCGTTTCTTAAAGAAATATATTCATTCATATCGAACAGAGAAAATATGCAGAAATGCCGTACATATAAAAGTCTATACAAAACGCCCTTCCAGTTTAAAACATAACGGTCTTTGATTTTTCTCTGCATTATTCTTAATTCCTTATATGCAACAGTGGAAATAAACGTTCCCAAACTAAATATATGCATGAGTGGTTATGAACGTTTCCAAACAACAAACGTAAATGTTAAGGTGGCTAGGCAAATACTATCATATTATATGCATATAGTATCATAGAGACAAGGTGGATTTGAAATGGCGTTTTTAATTCAGTCCTTTGCTTTATTTCATTTCGAAATTTGATGATTATTCTTATTTGAAATGAAGATTGAAACAAACGATTGCATATTATATCAACAATCAAATTTTTCAAATGAACCATTAGAAATCATAAAATATTTGCACAAATCTATTATTGATTATTATAAGTCATAAAGTAAAAGGATTATGTATATCTATGTACAGTACTTTGTGGCATAGGCTATATGTTGACTATCCATGCCGGAATTAAAAATATTATGACATGCGTTGAAGTTATTGCTGTGATTTTGGGCATGCAAAAGAAAGAAAGAAAAGAAAGAAAAAAATAAGGTATTGTTTATAATAAAGGAATTGCACACATGCGACGCATGGTTATACCAGACTGTTTTTATAATTAAAAAAAAAAAAAAAAAAAAAAAAAGCACGTTTTTAAACAATTAATCATTATGCCTAGTCAATTAAATCATAAACTTAAAAAATATGTTATGAGGATAGCTTTAGCAATAATACTTCAATAAATTGGATATACTAGCCACCATATTGTAAGTACATCAAACGTTATGACACTGACATTAAGGACACTGCATCCAAAACTATATAGTATATGACAATCAGTAGTTTTGTTATGTCAAGTTTTATTTCATCTTTGGGTTTGGTTACTATCAGTTATAAATATTTTGCATACGACTTCTCCTTAAACAACATTATTGAAAACAATTATTATCTTGACCTCAGAGATATTAAATCCAAAACTCACATAACTCCTCCATGTTTTTTCTATATATATATTTCTTAACATTTATTTTATTATTTTTGTACTTCATTTGGTATTTGTTTAGGTCTATCTGTCGGTGTATTTTGATAAAGCTATACTTGCTTTTTAGCAACGAAATTAACCATATCATTACATTGACTATTTTCATTCACGCGTAGCAATAGAAATATAGTAACCGTTATTTGTCGCTTTTTTTTCTTTCATCATTTTCTTTTTTGCTTCTAACACAAGATTTTGTGCTTCTGTACAGTTTCGTAAATATATGTACTCTCTTTATTTAATTCAATTTTTGACATACCATTTTTACTTAACAATGTTAAATTTCGAAGAAAAGTTGTTTAGTTATGTAATTCCAGAACCAACCTTTTTATGTGTGATATGATGACGGCATCAGTTTATATCATTTACAATAACAGCAATGTTCAGCCCATAAATACATATCACGTGACTTTACCCGCTAACAAACTGAAATATTTCTCAAGCAGTGATATATCAGTGCTGCAATCCTTTTGATTTATAATATAAATATTTGTTTTAATCATGGAAAATATGATTCCTTGTATTTAGAAATGTGTTTGTTAATTAACCCATCATTCAATCGATTGTTTTGACCAGTGCGGCACATATTACATTAAAAAAAATAAAATATCATGTAGAAAATAGTGATGATGATGATGATGATAATAAAGATGTTGGTAAAATATTAAGAAAAAGAATATCTGACAAATGCACTATACGTTGTTTAATATACTGCAAACTAGCATATTTTTTTCAATGGTTTCAACACTCGTCACTATATCGCTCTATATTAAATGAAGAGAAACCATACCAATATTCGACCTTGCTTGGCGCTCAGCATATTAGGGTAGTTGCAGGACTGGCTGGCCCGGTGACAGGATAATGTGACTGGGTGTGGTATCATGCCACATGTCTACGGCGTGATACTGCAATGTGGCAGCACTATATCTGTCTCAAGTAGACATCGTCTCCAACAGACTAAAATACTGCCGGTGGGACGTTAAACCCAACAAACAAACAAACACAAATATACGAGAAGCATTTCAAAAGAAACACGGGGGTTTGATATATTATTTATTTATTTATTTATTTATTTATTTATTTATTTATTTTGTGTGCATTTTTTACAGTTAATAGCGAAACGGTGATGTTCTTGGGAAAGTAATGCATGTGGAAGACCTCGAACACTTTCCACTTGTGTGCAGGGGCGGTGTCATGCAGCATGGGCAGTGTCATGCAGCATGGATAGGTGCTTAAATTCAGTGTGTGTGTGTTGTTTAAAAAGTTTCATCAACACTTTCCTTTTATGAAATAATCCTGTCACGGGTACAACCAGCTGCATAATCGAACCAAAGAGTGATGTCACTTCTACATGATAGAAAGAATCAATCTTTCAAAATCCCGCGGCGTCTAATCGGTCAAACGACCTCTGCTGTCGCCGTGCTCAACAGACCCAATGAAATGCCTCATCCATAATTCATGAGTACAAAGTTCTCCTTACCAAAAATCCCACGTTCTATTAAGAAGGAAAGCGTATTAAGCGAACGTAGGTTTTTCGACGATACATGCAGCACTGACCAATTAATTTAATACATACACTAAGGGCGCCGAGGTCCAGTGCTTTTTCTGATACAGAACAACTCAGCAATGATAAGAGAGATACGGAACATTACTGAATTGATGTACAGCTTCAATTTTAACCACACAATTTTCGGGTTGGTCCCAATAATCAAATTACAGTCTAATGATCGCTGTGAGCTTGAAGGCTAAGCCTAACCCAAAACCTCTCGCCTACCATTTACAACCTCACCCAAATCCAAATCTTATCATTTTATATTTCCCTAACCCCAACCTAAAAAGACCTAAGTGCGATGATTTTGTTTGCACTCGTATACCATTATCCAATATCCGGATCTGATGTATCTGTTTACATAGTTGAATTACAGGTTTATAAATATTATAATTTGTATTATACTCGGGTTGTCTTCACATCCGTCTCCAGTTTTCTTTACCGGATCAGTTTATAATAGTCATCAGAGAGCAGTAGAGTGAAATGGAGTACATAACTTATATTTTACTCCTGGGGATTGCAAAATACACATGTGGTAAGTAGACGTATTTTACCCTGTCTTCTCATTAATATCTGTTGTTGTTTTTTTTGTAATACTCTTTCAGCCCAATCTGAATTTCCAGTCTTAGAATGTGCCATGTGTGTTCTACATTTTCTATGTGTTTCATTATGGTCTGTGTATTTCTGTCTTTGTATGTCTGGTTAACGCTCTACCTCTATTAGAGAGAGAAACAAAACTTCTTTAAGATACTTTTGAAACTTCTTTTAGATAAAAATAAGGCACGTTTCTAGACTAAGTTTAAAAGTAACACCATCAACATACTTGTTTATACCAACCAAATGTTCATTTTATCGCCATATGTGGTACGTAATGTATACACTCGTACGTGACCTGCTAAATCTTGAATAACGAAGATTACAGAGATTCCTTTAGATAAATTTTGGACACTTTCTTAAATATTCTTAACCAACTCTGACATCAGATACAAGGAAAAAAAACATAAATTTCTTCATCAGTGTGACCATACCACGTGGTATTTGACGTCATTTTAAGCAAACGTGTAAAACATATTTTCCATCGATTCGAAAAAGAAAACTACTGTTTTCGGGAAAAAGTGTATTACGTGTTAGCAAACAAAATTTCACGAACTAGGAAGATTTTCCCGAATGTTACTTACAGCTGTTTACTTTTTCGAATCGATGAAAAACAT
Organism: Solen grandis; assembly: GCA_021229015.1. NCBI lineage: Eukaryota > Metazoa > Mollusca > Bivalvia > Adapedonta > Solenidae > Solen > Solen grandis. The sequence goes on along the minus strand of CM037777.1, from coordinate 107,461,717 downwards.
GCTTTACGCGTTAGCTTAAAATGACGTCATATACCACGTGGTATGGCCACACTGTTCATTGTTCTATATAAATATAAAATCAATATTCACTGCAAAAAGTGTGACTATAAATCGTGTACTGCCAAATCTTTCCTTGAAAAATGATATGAATATCCTGTTATGGATGAGGTGTATTGGCCATTGTAAAACACATTCAGGGATAGGAAGTAAGGCTAGCCGACCTCTCAATGAAATGTAAATAAAACAAAAATAAGCTCCAACAGTCCAACAGGTAATTAAGTCAGATTATTTTCATTGAATAATGATTTCATGGTCTAAACCGACTGCGATTAAAAAATATCATACAGAGTACTTTGTTTCCTAATTGTTAAAGAAAAATCATGTTTCTTAAAGCATTTTTTTTTTCAATTTTTCGAATTTTGTTTCTGTGTTTTATGTTTATTCCGAGAAACTTACATATGGCACCAGCTTCCGCAGATACTACAAATCTAAACTGGTTGGAATGACGCAGAATATTAACACCATGCATAAAATAAAAACAAAAAAGCACGAAACAGTATGTTTCAAGGTTGATATCTTTTCATTTGTGAATTTAAATTTATAGCTTTAATTTGTATAGACACATGTCTATCTTGTACAAATCCAAAATGCAAGTAATTGTTTAGATTTTGCAGGTGTCGGGAATCTTTTTTAAATAAATTTAACACAAAAGACACCGAAACTAAAAAATCGACTCATTAATTACAATTGTTATGAATAACTGTTATACAAAGGAAGGAGATCTGCGTTTAATATATATGCAATAAACATCGGTGTACAAGATCTGCAAAGATGGTTATTTAGAAAACTTAAGAACTTTGTATTAACTTAAAAGGTGTGTTTTTAATCACGCACCTAACAAATAAACACTTGTATTTAAAAGTTAAGAAACTTTCAAATGTGCATTTAAAACTAAAACGATTTACCTTTAAAACATAAGAAATCTGTTGTTAAACTTCAATGACAGTGTAGAAAATCATTTTCTACCTTAGTTAATATAAATATAATTAAAATATAGCTAAAATTAATACAGATCAAAACACCCCGCGTTTGTAAATTTATTTTGGTGTATTTCAGTACTGGAGTAAGTAAAAATAATAGAAACTACCATGTTATAACAGATTTTGTAAGACAGGCTTTTATTTATACAAGCATATATTTACATTGTACATAATCATATTTGTTTTACTTTATGAGATATTTTTTTGAATAGAAAACAGACTCGTTCCACGATAATAGCATATTATAAGGATAAGATACGTCAACTCGACCCGGTCCAGGATCGAACCTGGTCCGCTGGCTAGTGAGTCCAATGCTTTAACCACTGAGCCAAAGAGTTGACTTCCTGACGCAGTTGTCAGAGATTGTATTTATACCTAGAAGACGCATCGTCACATTACTTTCCCCCCGAAACGTCTAGACCCGAGATTTGGCCATGGAAACACATGAGTAAGGCAAATCCGGTCTGGCAGTTGACATTATTCCATCGCTGCCACCAATGTAACAAATTAGACCCTGTCCAGGATCGAACCCGGTCCGCCGGCGTGCTAGTCCTATGCTCTAACCACTAAGCCAAAGATTCAGTCGACTCCCTGACGCTGTTGTCAGAGATTGTATTTATACCTGTTACGTCGCATTGTCACACTAATATATCACTATCATAAACAAATGATTGTATATTACATTTATTACTTTTCATGACTGTGTTCATTCACCTATCAGTTTGCTTAATTTTGACTTTGTTGTAAACAACATATGAAAAGCGCCACCTCTTTTAAGCTAAAATGGGCATTCGGTTCAACATTTATCCATACCAATTCTTAACTGAATGTTGTATGTTGAAATCCTGTATGAAAATATGGCGTGTAACACAGATTGATAAAGTTATATGGACATAACGAAAATCTAAAAAAACAACAAAAAAAAAAACAAAAAAAAAAACGCCGAATTTTTAACTGACGAGTACACACGAAGATTACATGACATTGTCGAAAGCCATACGATCGCATTCGGAAACACTCGGAACGTCATGAATATTTAAGTGAAAAGTTTTTCTCGTACGTTTAGCTGTGGGGGACTGACATCATTACACCAACATTAGACACGTTTGTTTACAGAGGGCAACCATCCAGAGTTCCAGATCCTCGTTTTTCTTATGTATTGTCTATTACTACAACAGAGGAAAGCATGGATGCCTTCAAGTGCTTATGTTTATTTTGTAATTTCAAACATTCTGACAAAGGGGAATAGTCATAAGTATGAGAAACGCCTTAAACTATCAATATTTCATAGACAAACGCATCTCGACCTTTCGCCCTTACTTAGAACTTATACTGAATGTTGTTATGCCATTTTGTAACGGTAACCTTTTGCCCCATGAACATAAGATACTTTATGCAGAATCAATTACCAGCGAACATTTCCGATAATGGCGGATGGATTTCCGTAAACACCCTTCAACTAATCAAGTTGGCTTGTTACAAATTTCCTTCCGCCTCTGGTTGTCTAAACCTGACCATTTTATGACGGAGACTGTAGAATGAAATGGCATACTTAGCTAATAGTTTTCTCATATAGATTCCCAAATACACAATCCGGTTATGTCAGTTTTAAAGTGATGATTATTTATATTTATTTCCGAATCATATATCTTAGATCTAATGTATCTTTTTGTCTTTTGTCTCTGTATGTCTGTCTATGTATGTCTGCACTTCGAGGGTGAAAGAGAGAGAGAGAGGGGAGAGAGAGATACCTACTTTTAAATAAAGTTAAGGACACCTATCTTCTAATACATGTATATATTTTAAAAGTAACATCATCAACATACGTGTTTTTGAAAATTACACTTTATACCATCAAGCGTACATTCTACTGTCTTATTTCAAAATATGAAGTACTTGAAGTATACACAAAGCAACTCAGGAAAGGCCAGTTTCCTGTTGCATCTGAATCATTCGTTACACAATCAATGTTTGTGGCTCATATTTATACATAGTTTGGTTCAAGCTACAAAATGCACTGATGAATCAGAGCAATAGCTCAGCGGTAGCATGTCCGCTTTGCATTGGGAGGTCTGAGGTTCAAATCCCAACCGGGGCTCTTCCTCCGGTGGTCGCGTCAAACCAAAGACGTTTCAAATTGGTACCAGATGCACATTTGCCTAGCACTCGGAAAGATGGTGTTGCTATGGGAACTCGGAGTACTCATTACTGGTTTTACCCAGGAATTTGTCTCCCGTAAAATAATATTTCACTGTAAGAACTGAGGGAGGTTATTTCTGCTGTTCTATAAATCTGGTAAATTGTCACGTGGAAAGTAACATAGCTTTTCGGTGTAATTGCCCACTTTAAAACATTCCGTGGCGATAGGGTTGTTGGAAGACTTAAATTCTGGTGAAATAAATCTTGCAAATGAAGTCTTTTATATGATGATTCCGACTTGTGTCCTAGAATTTAATTATTTTGTTATCGAGAAGCTACAGGAGCTTTCACACACTGATGAATACGTTCGTAGATTGTTGATGCGACTGTATTTGTCTTCTTTTCTTTTCTTTACCTCTCTTTGATTATCCACACATTAATATGATAAAAATAATATAGGCAGAGAAAAAATTGATATCAAATAATAATGTCTGATGAGTATCATCCATTCAACTGTACATGATATCACACTAGAAATAGATTTATTGTATATTTTTAACATAAAAAATGTGTCAATGTATTTGTTGAAAGACTTAAATATATCGAAGTATTTCCTGCCATAATTCAAATCATTTCGTTTCATCCACCCGGGGCTGCGTGACAGATATACCACACGGCCAGTTTAATGTAATTAACAATAATTTGCGCAATGTTCTAATTGCAGACACGCTGAACATTATAATTACACTTAACACTGATAAGCAGTCGCAGAACGTATCACGTGGTTGAGACAAAATGATAAGAACGATACCAGAATGACAATAGGAATAATATTATTTTAACTAGAACGTAGCAGGAAATAAGGCCCGACATATATGCCAATTATATATCTTAATAAATAAAAAAAAACACAAAAACCGATAAGCGGGATGTGTTATCTTAAGTAGTTGCAGATAACACATTAAAATCCAAACAACGATAATTTTACGTAATTTACGAAAAAGCGTTAAATTGCCTTAATACTGGGTAAAGTATTACTCATAATTAATGAATTTATCAAATAAATAAATAAATAAATAAATATATATATATATATATATATATATATATATATATATATATATATATATATATATATATATATATATATATATTGCTATAATTAATGTTTCGGTATTTGAATTCATAGAGAACAATTGTTAATATCACTTACTTTAATTTACATCGTGATAAAAGCCGTTTCCTTATTCTTGACAAAAATTTTAAAGTCCATTGATATTTGGATGCCAGTGTCTGGGTATTTATTATATTAAGCAATAAAATGTCCTGATGAATCTAAGTATTTCCTAAAATGTGTTCATTTTCTTTATGTATCTTAAACTATCGTCATGATATGACTTGAAGCATAACATAGTCTGATATTAAATACCTCATCTTAATATCAAAGTTACACACATCAGAGAATATTTGTGTTTTTAGCATTTTTTGTGATTTTTTGTGTGATTTTATTTTAGTTTTTATACGTAAATCGAATAGAACTGCATGGTATTTCACATACCCTTTTACGATATAAGTCATATCCCATCTACTCTGAGAGAAATGGAAACAGATATAACAGTGTATAACTGTATCACTGTGGATAACAGTCTATAATGTACTTTGACAATATTGAATGGTATTGAAAAAGGTGGTACAGGTTTGATACTACTTTCTTTAAAACTTGAGAAAATAATTTGCATTTACCTTGCATTTAAAAACTTAAACTTGAGCTAATCACTTCAACACTTGTTTTTAAAAATAAAGAAACATGCATTGAGATTAAGATAAAATGCATTTAAAACATAAAAATGTGTATTTAAATCTTGACTATTTAACTATGTATAAATTTATTCTTTAACCTCGGTTAATCTGACATCAATTATTTGCTATATCGGATGTTTTGTTATGAGAAAAGATCTCCTGATATTTATTAACATGCTTGCTATATAAATATGAAATTGCTGCAAACAAATCTTTAAATGAAACAACAAGGATTTTAGAATTAGTAACGATGAAGCATTCCGTGTTTGTAATTGTTAGAGGTATATTTAATTACTAAATAAAGTAAACAAAATAGCGGTTATTAGGTTATAACAGGGCTCTATCCCTTAAGGAAATGTGAAATTGTATATTTTATTAATACATGCATACATTCAAGTTAAACTAAATACATGTTTCTTCCATATTTTATTCATCTTGTTTTTACTGACCACTGGCCACAGATAGCAGTATTATGTTACAGGACAATATATTCAATGTTATAACAAATGCTTATATCTTACACTTACTACTTTTAAAGCACGAATTACATTATTATATAAATTAGATCTATATTTGACCAGTAGTTTCAGCAATCAACATTTTTGAATGTGATCGTTTAATCTTTGTTTGCTTAAATTTGCAGCTGAAGATTTCAAAGTCAGTGATATCGATCTTTCATGGTACTTAGCAAGAGAAGACTGTAATCTTGCTGTGCCGAATTTGTCATTCAAAGACGACGAATTTTCTGTTCGTCTCGATCAAAAAGCGGATAAAGCGAATGAATTATGGGTCGGTTATGTCGAAGCCATCCAAACATTTAAATATATCGGTATGTATTTTGAATTTATAGAATCGTTATGATTTTTTTTATTATTATGTCTTTCAATGTATAAATGTATGAAATCTATTCCAGTATGACATGGTATATCATTCCCTCTGAGGTAGGGGCATACAATTGCCGCTATATCAATGTGTCTTCAAGGTGATGTCACGCAGATGTTCAAATGGTGAATGATTCAGCGATTTTGCTGGCCACAAGAGCATATTCACGTTGTTTTTGGAGTAAAATATTCTGTGTATGCCTGTCTGAGTGATGACGTGCATTTCCTTGCTGGAATGTCCCGAAGTTCCGTTGACGTAGAACAGGTACAATCACTGATAGGATGAGCTCATCTCAATATTTCTACACATTAAGGGTTCCTGGAACTGTGACAAGTTTGGTCTTGCCATCCTGGTAAATTTAACCACACACCATGATCAGCACATAATAGGTTAAAGTGAGATTCATAGGAAAACAAAATATTATTCCACTGTCTGCGAGTCCAGTGCCGATGAATCCGAGCCCACTAAACACGTACCTTGCGATTTTTACAACCTACAGAATTCCGATATAAGGTCAACTTCCATGAAGCCCTGCGGCATGTAGACTATTCCTGACGTCATATCAAAAACTCCAGTTCTGATTATATTCCTTAGAGGACGAGATATTCTTTATTGAATTAAATACCCCGTCGACAGTATTTCAGTTATTTGGACATTATGTCTACTTGAGACAGATATAGAACTGCCACATTGCAACATCACGTCGTAGACATATGCCATGTTACATTATCCTGACACCGGGCCAACCCGTCCTGGAACTGTCCTTACATGCTGAACGCTTGACTGTTATATGGGTAACATCCAGCTAGACATGAACTTGTTACGTGGTGATGACGTCACTATGTGGCGATACCTTCTTGTCGTCGTTTTACGCGTGTCTGACAGAATGTAACAACCAGACGTACCTGTCAGCTGAATAGCTGTGAACCTTAAATGTCGAGCGTTCTCTCACACCGCCATGTCAGTCTGATGAATTACAATGACCGTTTGAAGTCGATCTATCATTATTGATGATGACGCCCATTTTATATTCAGTTGAATTTTGGTGTTTTTGTTATAGTGTATATGTAAGCAGACCATGTACACTCTGAAATAGAGATATATTACACGTGATCCACGTGTTTCGTACTTATTATGTAACGGACTTTACTTGAGTTTTTAGTTAAGACATTGTATTAAAAGTTGTCATGCAAGGAGTAGTACACCCTTTTAATATTCTGAGTACAAATGTCCATATGTAAATAAACGACTAAAAATTGATAAACCTTTTATTTATCAGTATAGTTGATCATTTGAAGCACTATAACATTAATTGTCACGTCATTTTATTGTTAATCCCATCTCTCTCTCTCTCTCCCGTGGAACAAAAACTATGTAAGAACTTCATAAAAGGCATCATCTTTGATTAGAATGATTTTTCTAATTTTAATTTCAGTCATAAGATTATGTCATGTTTATCTATAAAGTATACATTGTATTTGAAATCTCATGACTTTATTGAGTTTCCTTTTAAATCATCAAACAAATGACTTATGCCTAAGTTACACTTGATTGCTAAAAACGGAAACAACATTACACACAAATAAAGCTTATGTCTTGTGCCTGGGAAGCCGCGAGTTCGTTCAGCGTCTGCAACACAGCAAGACGTTAAAATGATACTTGTATATCATCATTGTCTGACGATTGTTTCATATAAATAGTTTCTGTGGTTTGTTATATCCATGTATATAAACAACCGAAAGAAACACATGTTGCGCATGGATAAACTTCATAATTTCATATATTTGGCATTTGATAAAAGGAACCATGCACCGGTGTCTAGATGTCTTATTTTCAACCTCATTTCAATCCTTTTCTTTTTAAGATTGTTTTATTTATAATGAATAACATGACAGAATGAATGTTTGCTGAATTAATATAAGTTATGTTTACCTTCCATCATTGATTTTATAATTGCAACTTTTCATATTATAGGATGTATTCAGATAGTTAATCATTCGGCTGTTCACAACACAGGGAAAGATGTTGGTCGATGTTTCTCGGCATGCAACACGAACGTCATTGGGATGCAACACGTAAGGCATAAACTAATACTAATATATTTCCTGATTATTTAATCTATGAAATGTGCTCGTATACAGAATAATTATATTTCAAAGTGCATATAAAAATGTGTGTTTTTACCAACAGAAAGGAACACAGTGCTTTTGTTTCGATCACTACGTAAAGGATGTGCAATTGCAGTCTGGGTGTGATCGCAAGTGTGATAATCCAGGTCACACAGCGTGCGGGAACAGTGACAAAGGATTAATTTCTATTTACGAGAGAGGTAAATAATCATATATACACATCTTTCTTATACGTTATTAAAGTAGGTAAATATTTATGTCTGTTTGAATGTACATATATTGGATATATTTAATGTAAATACATGCGATTAATCGGTCTATAAAAATAGATACAACTGGTCGATCTATTTATACATTCAATTTGTAGCTCTATGAAATATATGCCACTGGTCTTTCTATGAAATACATGTAACTAGTCGTTTATAGAATACAAGCTCTATGAAATACATGTAACTAGTCGTTCTATAGAAGACAAGCAATTGTTCGTTCATTAAAATACATGTAATTGCTTTTTTTCTATTAAAAAATGCAATTCATCGTTTAATAAATCTAAATGCATATGTTCGCTCTATGAAATACATACAAATGTTCGTTCTATAAATGCATACATTTTGTCGTTGAAAAACATACATCTGATTTTCTATAAAATACATGCATTTGGTCGTTATGTTAAATTCATGCAATTTGTCGTAATATGAAACTATTATGATATACTATATAATACTTACATAAAAACTTTTAAATGAAACTGATAATGCTTCATAGTCCAATATCATAAAAATGACATATTATATCATAGTATAAGTTATGCACAGGAAAATGTAGTAATGAATTATATAATAAAAGTTTATTAAGGATGTTTAGTTTTTAGCACTTATTTGGCAAAATTACAAAGTAAATCTCGAGTTCAAAAATCGATCATTCTATGTTTATTTCTTTTCTTTTTCAAGTCATTCGAATCATGTGACGGAGTATTTACTTTGTCCCATAAAGCTGTAATTTCGTGTCCTGTTTTGGTAATTTGGATTATTCCAAGTGAGGAAGCCTTCACGCTGGATTGCAAATGGCCGATGGAGCTATTCCGTAGTTTCTGTGCAATTGGGGTGCTATTGCAATTATATGACTGAAATAACATCATCGCATGCAAAAACATAAACAATATATTATGTGATGTTGTTTCTTCTACATATTATTTAAACTTCTAATTTGTCAAAACCTTAAAAATTGTATGTAAGGTTATAGGACCAAAAATATGTTCTTAGATGAAAACCGTTTCTGTGGTACTAAATCTACAGTATTGCTATGTATTGGGGACGATGAAATTTATAAATTTGATACTTCTTTAAATATAAAGAATTTAAAACAGTTTTAACCTGTTTACAGTTCTTGGGAATCGGATGGAGACGCAGGAGAAAACTTCTGCAAAAGTCGCGATATGTTTAACATCGACAGAGAGATGGGAAAATTGTAAAGACATTAAACATCCGTTTTATTGCCTTAATAGTAAGATGTTTTATTTTTGTTTGGCTTGACGTTTAACCTTTTTAAATTTTATTAGTATGTTATAGTTATTGCACATGTGCAAGACCCCGAAGATTTACGTGATTTAACGGTAATTTTACAAGTCATGCTCTGAAAATTGTGAAATAAAAATATACAGTTTGCGTATACAAAATGGACAAATGATGGTATAAGTGATCAAAGTATTCATTGTAGTTTACAAAATAAAACAAAATATTTGTAAGTGCAATTTTATGAAATTACATTATAACATTTAAACTAGCCGCTGATTAAGTTAACTGTATGTTCAACATAGTGACTAAGTCTTAATTAATGCATTTTTTCCATTACGCCTTATATGACAACATGAAATTCATATGGAAATATTTTATTTATTTTCAATTGCATATATCAAGGTTGAGAATCTATACTGATCAGCATAACAGCAATTAAGTGGCAATATTTTGTAAATTCTTTCAATTGTGTACATTTTCTCATATTAAATATAATTATGTTTACGTATACAATAGATTTTTTGCAATGTCATTTTATGTGTGATGGAATTATCGTAAAGTTCTAACGTGATCAGTTTTAAGGAACCAGTTTATATACCTAAAATACATTATTTTATATTGGCCTCCACTCGAGCGTTTAAATCCCGATACATTATAGATTATACAAGGGAGGTAAGAATGACTGTATTGGCTGATACACTGCCGCTTCTGTACATGCATATGATAGTACGCTATAATGATCAATTCATATCAGGGGAAAATATCATTCTTATGATATGGGTTACATATTGAATCCAAAATCAAAATCTTCAAAACATTCAGTCAC
>CM037777.1:107429661-107451287 GCA_021229015.1 Solen grandis | reverse complement strand
TGGTTGTGATCCACTAGACAATGCTACACACCAAATATCTTAACTCCATGCCTTGTGGTTTCTGAGAAGAAGATTTTTCAAGTTTTTTTCTATATAAGCCTATGTTAAATCAAGTGACCCCTGGGGCAGGGCCAATTTTGACCCCAGGGTCATAATTTTAACAATCTTGGTAGAGGGTCATAAGATCATGCTACAAACCAAATATTTTAACTCCATGCTTTGTGCTTTCTGAAAAGAAGATTTTTCAAGTTTTTTTCTATATTAGCCTATGTTAAATCAAGTGACCCCTGGGACGAGGCCAATTTTGACCCCAGGGTCATAATTTGTACAATCTTGATAGAGAGTCATAAGATCATGCTACATACCAAAAATCAAAAGGCTAGGCCTTGTGGTTTCGGAGAAGAAGATTTTTTAAATTTTCATTTTTAAAATCTATTTTTAGCTCCTGTGACCTACTTATTCACCCAATCAAAATAATTTGAACAACTTTGATAGAGGTCATGATAAGGATGATTCCTGTGAAGTTTGGTCAAAATCCATCCAGTGGTTTAGGAGGAGAAGTTGTTTAAAGGAAAAGTTGACACAAGACGCACGCACGGACGGACGGACGCCAGACAAAAGGTGATCACAAAAGCTCACCATGAGCACGTTGTGCTCAGGTGAGCTAAAAAAAACTTAAACGCAAGGGTAAACGTAAGGATGAACAATCAATTTCAGCATGTTCATCCAACCGTGAAATATAGGTCATAGCATGAATTCGCATATAAATACTGAATAGATCATATCATGATGTACATGCGTATTAGTTTCATCAAGATGTGAAGTCATCTTCATAGAAAAAAAAACTTAAACACAAAGGTAAACGTGAGGAAGAACAATCAATTTCAGCATTTTCATCCAGCCATTAAAATACAGGTCACAGCATGAATTTGCATACATATTAAATAAATCATATTAAGATGTACATGTGTACCTAGTTTCATCCAGATGTGAAGTCATCTTCATAGAAAAAACCTTAAACACAAAGGTAAACCTTCCGAATGTCTCCCATAACAAATCACGAGCGCATGATTTGATGATGTAGCAGATAAACAAATTGTGATTCGCCGATGGTTTGTTTTTCAGATACCTGAACCTAAAGGTCAAATAGACATCAACCATTTACCTCATGCATGTTCATTTACAAATTTATGATTTAATGAATATTAATATACTGAGCATAAAATAGTATGTAAAACAATGGATACTTCTTTACCATGCAGGCTATGTAGATTCTATGCTACCTCATTGAGTTGGTAAACAAAGGAAACCCTGATCAGACAGCTCCTTTATGAGCAGTCTGATCTGGGTCTGCTCTGTTTGCCGATGTCAAAATCATTCTACATGAGGTAAAGTGTTAGGTTATCATTCTGGCAAAGTATATTCTCCTGAGAGATGAACTGACCAACCAAATGACATATTTAGGTAACCTCAAAAGGAGGATAATAAACCAGAGGAAACAAGCATATTTTAGTATATAAGCTTTGAAACCAAGACTTACCCGGACTCAAGCACTTTAATCTTCTGCTGGAGGTCTTTCTTCTCCGCCTCCAGTCTCTCAATGGTTGCTGAACTGTTCCTTGTCAGATGTTCATACTGGTACGCAGCTCCCTGTATAAAAGTTTAAGCTCATTTAATTTATGTGGACTGGGAAACAAGTTCTTTGAACTTAAGTTTATCCCCCTTGACAGTTCCTAGATTAGACCAGAACTTAGCGCCCGGGAAGGTCATGAAAAATCCTTGTCTCAAATGGGGTTCAAACTCACAACCTTGGGAGACATATAAGTAAGTCAGTCTTCACATATTGTATATGCATAAACTTGGCTTTCATTAAAATTACAGATTTAAAGGTATGCAAAAGATTCACTCTGGCATCAAAAAAGTCCATAGGAAAATTTCTTTTTAACCTTCAAAGAGGCAGATTTTTCCCTCTTTTCTTTCTGATAGTTTTAAAAACTATTTTATTTTTTTAAAAGGTTTTACCTAACAACTGATAAAATTGTGGGTAACCAACAATCTTTTAATGATAGCCCAATTCTTGTGCACCAGACAAGATTTTTCTGTGTATTTAGGGGTGTTATAAATTCTTATGTGAGAATCTTCACATGCTATGACATCATAACTTTCTGAACCAATCAAAATAGTAAATCAATATTTTAGCCTAGGAATCATGCAGAAAAATAGTATAATAATCAATAAGTTTGCTGTAATTTATATCTTCTGCAACAACATCAATGATAAAACTATGTATCTTAGCAATAATATAACTAAATGCAGTTAAAGGGGAATAACTCCTATACAAAATTGAATCTTGTTAGCCTAGGGGGGTGGGTATGTTACTTGTTTGTTTGTTTTCATCAATAGAATTTTCTCATATTTTAGGTAATAAAATGTGCTGAATACGAAAATGAAACAAGAGGCCCATGATGGCCCTAAATCGCTCACCTGAGATAAATAGGTTGACCCAAGGAACATCTGTACCAATTTATTTTAAAATCTGGCCAGTAGTTTTAAAGAAGATGATTTTTAAAGTTTTCATATTTTTTTTCTTCTTTTTGTTGCCATGGCAACCAGAGTTCTACATGGATCAAGTTTATTTTAGCAACTTTTGTGGAGGTTGACCCAAGGATCATCCCTGCCAAGTTTAATCAAATTCTGTCCAGTGGTTTCAGAGGAGATGTTGTTTAAAGGTTTCTCTATATACATATAAGGCAAATAAGCCCCGCCCCTGGCGGCCATGTTTTTTTACGGATCGGAATAATTTTAGCTACTTTGGTAGAGGTTGACCCAAGGAACATCTGTACCAATTTATTTTAAAATCTGGCCAGTAGTTTTGAAGAAGATGATTTTTAAAGTTTTCATTTTTTTTCTTTTTGTTGCCATGGCAACCAGAGTTCTACATGGATCAAGTTTATTTTAGCAAATTTTGTGAAGGTTGACCCAAGGATCATCCCTGCCAAGTTTAATCAAATTCTGTCCAGTGGTTTCAGAGGAGATGTTGTTTAAAGGTTTCTCTATATACATATAAGGCAAATAAGCCCCGCCCCTGGCGGCCATGTTTTTTTACGGATCGGAATAATTTTAGCAACTTTGGTAGAGGTTGACCCAAGGAACATCTGTACCAAATTATTTTGAAATCTGGCTAGTAGTTTTGAAGGAGATAATTTTTAAAGTTTTCAAATTATTTTTCTTCTTGTAGCCATGGCAACCAGAGTTCTACATGGATCAAGTTTATTTTAGCAACTTTTGTGAAGGTTGACCCAAGGATCATCCCTGCCAAGTTTAATCAAATTCTGTCCAGTGGTTTCAGAGAAGATGTTGTTTAAAGGTTTCTCTATATACATATAAGGCAAATAAGCCCCGCCCCTGGCGGCCATGTTTCTTTACGGATCGGAATAATTTTAGCAACTTTGGTAGAGGTTGACCCAAGGAACATCTGTACCAAATTTATTTTGAAATCTGGCCAGTAGTTTTAAAGAAGATGATTTCTAAAGTTTTCATTTTTTTTTCTTTTTGTTGCCATGGCAACCAGAGTTCTACATGGATCAAGTTTATTTTAGCAAATTTTGTGAAGGTTGACCCAAGGATCATCCCTGCCAAGTTTAATCAAATTCTGTCCAGTGGTTTCAGAGGAGATGTTGTTTAAAGGTTTCTCTATATACATATAAGGCAAATAAGCCCCGCCCCTGGCGGCCATGTTTTTTTACGGATCGGAATAATTTTAGCAACTTAGGTAGAGGTTGACCCAAGGAACATCTGTACCAAATTATTTTGAAATCTGGCCAGTAGTTTTGAAGGAGATGATTTTTAAAGTTTTCAAATTATTTTTCTTTTTGTAGCCATGGCAACCAGAGTTCTTCATGGATCAACTTTATTTTAGCAACTTTTGTAGAGCCTCACCCAAGGAACATTCCTGCCAAGTTTCATTAAATTCTGTCCAGCGGTTTCAGAGGAGATGTCGTTTAAAGCAAATTGTTGACGACGGACGACGCACGACGGACGACGCCGGACGCCGGACGAAGGGCGATCACAAAAGCTCACCTTGAGCACTTTGTGCTCAGGTGAGCTAAAAAAAGTGATAGGTCTCTGTTCTTGTTTTTATGCTACATTTGTATATCCATGGTAACCTTTTTTATATAAATAGCTAAACATACATCACTCAGAAAAAAGAAAAGAAGGAATAAAAATTCTGCAAAGAGAAGAGACAAAAACTAATAGTTTATTCATGATAGTCTAATTCATCTGAATGAATGATTCAAACATCCTCAGGTTCTTCATTTTTTAATTTTACAAAAATGGAAAAAAAAAAGGTCTATTCTATTAATATTTGTATGGGCCTGAGTTTTCCATTATCCATGATTTTTTGGCTACAAATACACATAGTAGCATTTAATAAATATGAAGATTACCTCAGCTGCAATAAGATTGTCCGACAGTTTCTGCATCTCAATAGTTTTCTGTTTGACTTCTTCTTCCAGCATGGCATTGCTCTGCAACATACAGACATATAAATACATTTGTGTGTTTTGTTAAAATTGTATCACTTCTTGATAGGCTATGTCCCATTTCCTCTCAAACAAATATTCTTTTAAGTTCATACTAACTGCTGACAACAGAACTATTTTGTGTATTTCATCCTGTTAACATGCTGATGAATCCATGTGAATATTTGCCATCTGAAGACAAAAAAAAGAAGAAAAAAAAGAATGCTACATATATATATATATATATATATGCCCTTTATAAGTAAAAAAAGTAGTTCCGACAGACCTATATCACTCACACTGTGGGTGATGTGGATTTTATCTCGCTGATAGAAGACAGTATGTCATCGTTTAGCATAAAACAAATGTATCTATTCCTTGTAGATAAGTTACTAAATACTTCACTGTAATGTGAATGCTGATACAATGCAGTATCAAATCATTGGTTAATGTTATCCATCATTGGTTAATGTTATCCATCTATCATAAACTGTGATCATGGTTCATCAAGTGATCATGGAAATTTTATAGTAAATGTAAGCTTTTATAGAATTTGAGCAAAAGAGCTTATACATGTAACTCCAAGTCAAAGAATGCTTGCATCTGCACTGAAGTCTTTTTAAGCAGTTGAATGACCATGATTACAATAATGTATAATTCAATTATGGATGGTTTATCTTTACTTTGTTATATAGGTACAATACCAATACAAATATACTAATGTAGGCTAAATATGTGGACCCAAAATGCTGAGCTTTATTGCATCTGGGGCTCATTCCATTTAACTTTGTATGAACAAATTTGATCTTAGTCTTAAATATGTTGTTCTACATTGTGTCTAATAATGTCTTATTTGCAAAATAAAACATGCAGACATTTGACCCATTATATATATATATATATATATACTCAACACAAAAAGTTTAGTCAGTAGACAAAGATGATAGGACTGGTTCATAGAAGCTCTGAAGAAATAAACAAGGAAACATTTTTCGAAATCAGTAAAGTATCTCCTTCAATTTCATCCACATTACAACAAAAATTAATCAATTGTAAAAAGTTAAACGTCATTCCCGTCATCTAGGGGTCGAAAGCGAAATTCTGGAGAGTGTCAGTAGCGGGTGTGTCCTCCTGCTTTGTTGATGACTGCCAAACAGGGCCTCCTCATGCTGTTGATCAGCCGTCTGATGACCTGGAGTGGGATGTTCAACCATTCCTCATGTAACACTCCTTCCAGATCAATCAGGTTGTTGACAGACGTCATTACCTTGACGTACCTTGCGGCCAAGATGGTCCCAGAGGTGCTCTATTGGAGATAAATCCGGGAATCTGGCCTGCCAGTCGAGCATTCGGATGTTGTTCTACCTCAGGAAGTCCCGTGTTACCCGAGCGGTGTGTGGCCTGGCGTTATCATGCTGCAGGACATCAGCGTTGTCCTTACGTAGATATGGCAAAACCACTGGCCCAATGATATTGTAACAGTATCCAAAAGCAGTCAGGTTACCGTTGACTGTTACCAGCTGTGTAGTCCCTGAGCATGATATACCACCACATACCATCACGCTTCCGCCTCCATACCGATCTCGCTGTACAATGTTCATCTTTTCGCCTCCATATTCGCAGTCTTCTGCCAGCTGCCTGCAGACTGAATCTTGATTCATCGGTGAACACCACCCTTGCCCATTGCTGTCTTGTCCAAGCGAGGTGTTGTCGGGCCCAGTTCAAACGCGCACGGCGATGATGTTGCGTTAACGGCACTCCAACCAACGGACGTCTGGACCGTAATCCTGCAGCTCTAAGACAGTTACAAACGGTGCAGAACGAAACTCTAGTTACTGCTGCAGTATGTAAGCGGCTAACCAGTTCAGTGCTTGTCAAAAAACGATTACGTCGCAATGACGTCACCAGGTACCTGACTTATGTTGTGTTGTTTTCTTTGGTCTTCCAGAACGCGGTCTATCTTTAACACTGTTTGTTTGTCTGTACCTGGACTGGAGACGGTAAATTGTCCGCTCATGCACTTGAAAATGGTGTGCGACGTGGTTAATGGTTGAACCACCGTTGAGCAAACCGATAGCTATAAGCCTATTGTTCAACGTCATGCCAGGGCGACTTCCCATGACGTCGTTTTAAAACTTTTCATTAAGAATTCAGGTTTGTATACGACAACATGTGTTGTACCACTGGTAGAATTAAACTTAGTGACACTGGACTGTGCAAACATGTGGAAAAACATGCAGAGTACACAATAAAATCACCAAATAGTTAGTAGCTCAGACGCTCGGCATGATTAAAAATGCTAGTATAAATTGCTACTTTACAGCGTGTAGCAGATATCGCAATATCAAAATACTGACTAAACTTTTTGTTTTGAGTTTATATATATATAATATATATAGTGTAAAAGTCATAGGAACAATATGTATTTTACATTTGTGAATTAATGTTTGTGAAGATTTTTTTTTTTTATAAAGTTTTATGAAACGGACCCCTGTTCTGTATACGGTATGTCATAATAAATGTATATAAAGAAGACCCATTATAATGCTGTATTTGGGGTCCAAACCTGGTTACTGCATTAAAGACTGGCTAGTGTTGTAAATGCATAACATCAATTAAGAAAAATAATGGTCATGGGTGTTAAATTCCTCAAGTTATCACTCACTCTGCCCAGTCCTTCCAAATCTGAGATAAAAAAAAAACAAGAGGGCCAAGATGGCCCTTGGTCGCTCACCTGAGAAAGATGATTCCTTAAGAAATAAAGATGCTTGAGTGTAAAAGTGAAATCTGGCTTTTTTTTTATGGTGAAATGGGCATAACTCCTAAATTTACAAGTCAATATCAGTTATAATTGAACCCGATTGTGAGATTATGGGCATAAACATTGTCATAAAGTTTGAAGATGATTGCTCAAAAGATGAAGATGCTAGAGTGTAAACAACGTGAAATCTGGCCTTTTTTTATGTTAAAAGGGGCTTAAATCCTGACCTAATCAACTGATCTCAGTCATAATCAAACTCAATCGAGACATTATGGTCATAAGCATTGCCATAAAGTTTGAAGATGATTGCTCAAAAGATGAAGATGCTAGAGTGTAAACAAAGTGAAATATGGCATTTTTTTAATATTAAAAGGGGCATAACTCCTGACCTAATTCATAAATCTCAGCCATATTCGAACTCAATCGAGACCTTATGGTCATAAGCATTGCCATAAAGTTTGAAGATGATTGCTCAAAAGATGAAGATGCTAGAGTGTAAACAACTTGAAATATGGCATTTTTTGAATATTAAAAGGGGCATAACTCCTGACCTAATGGTACGATATGAGCCATAATCGAACTTGGCCGTGATTTTATGGTTATAAACATTGATATAAAGTTTGAAGATAATTGCTCAAAAGATGAAGATGCTAGAGTGTAAACAAAGTGAAATATGGCATTTTTTTAATATTAAAAGGGGCATAACTCCTGACCTAATTCATAAATCTCAGCCATATTCGAACTCAATCGAGACCTTATGGTCATAAGCATTGCCATAAAGTTTGAAGAGGATTGCTCAAAAGATGAAGATGCTAGAGTGTAAACAACTTGAAATATGGCATTTTTTAATATTAACCAATTGGCCTTTTGGTTAAATTTTTTTAAAAGATCATAAAATGAAGATGCTAGAGTGCAAACGAACAAATTGTGGACGACGGACGACGGACGGACGGACGGACGGACGGACGACGGACATTCATCAATCCTAAAAGCTCATCCTGAGCACATGTGCTCAGGTGAGCTAAAAAAAAAGTACATGTACAAATAAATGTTCTGATATTAGAATTTTACAACCTTGGCTAGAACCTTGCTGCAATGGCATCCATGTTAAATAAAATGTGTTGGAATAAATCTGCACTGTACATGCATATACTTACAAAAATTTAACTACCATTTGTTCATTTTAAAGTAAGGACACACAAACCTATGCACCTAACATACAAGCGTATGATAAATTGTCAAATCAATATGACTACAAAAAAATAATTTGTAAAATTCTCTATGAAATTATGAATTCACAGTTAAAATAATATATGTTGTTACTTCATTTGTGAGAGCAAATAAAGCATATACAGGACAGAGAACCTGTCTACAGAATCTAAACTATGTATTTTCAGTACTGGTAAAATTGACATATACTGAAAATCATTATATTTTGTGGGGGATTAATTTTCGTTGATTTCGTGGACACCGCTATCCACGAATTTATGTCACCACAAAAAGTTTTCATTTATCATGTCAAATAGCTTGCCGATAATGTCGACCTTCTCCCATACACCAAAAGACTCGAGTAAATTGAGTTCAATAATATATATAAAGTTTATGTTCTGGAATATAATGTATTAAAAAGCAAATAAACAAATCGCCAAAACAAACTTCATAATGTTAGTTGTGTTACTAATTGTGTTTAATGTACAACTGCAATTTTCAGTTGGTTTCCACCATAATTTACAGTACTCCACCCACTTTTGTTTATACTGTGTTAGCTGTACTAGTTGTGTTTTATGGTACATAGTTTTATAATATATACATGATATATGTACATGTATATATATTATTCGTCTTATCCTTTCACTAGTGAAGTTTTGCTTCATTACAAATTGTGTCATAATTTTTGTGTGTACACGAGTGTCTTCAAGTTCCTGCGTAGATAAGCTGCATGGGTAAGAGAGATCCACTCTGCATTATGGCCAATATAACACAGTGATTTGTCGTTGTCATCAAGACGACTGATTGACACCTGCTGTGCCCCCATTGTCCACTTGCCTCCAGGCACTACAGGACATCCTGTCTAGCCCCAGTTGATGACGATATCATGCTGTGCCACAACTGTGGTGACCTCAGTTTTTATCCTAAGCAATACATGGCCAAAATGTTATGAAGATTATATGGCCACAAGCTTAGATTTATTTACACTTACATTGGTCTGATTAAAGCTCCCTAAAAGTAAGTACCAAAAACAGATCTTAACATATACTAAATGCCATGTCATTAACATATTATGACCAATATTAGACTGCATTCTTTTCAACTTAAATTTTGTTAAGGTCTTCAAATCAACGTCTAGATAACTTTGAAATAAATAAATTAAATAAAAAAAAAAAAAATTTTTTCTAACTTACAAATCCACGAATTCTTGTCCTCACGAACATGTTTTTTTCACCGAATCCACAAAATTTCATCCCCACGAAATAAAATGATTTCACAGTATTAAATTTCAGAGAAGAGAGGCAGGAGACAGGAACCAATCAAATTAAATAGTTTTTATTGACAGGAGAGAGAGAGAGAGAATAATTATGAGAGTGAGAGAGAGAAAGATATATATATATATATACATGTATATATACACACACAGAGTAAATTAGTAAGTATGAAAGACAGAGAGGAAGGGGGGGGGGGGGGGGGTAAATGAGCTATACTGAGAGTAAGGGGGAGAGAGAGATACAATGAATGAGCAATTATCAGAATGAGAGAGAGAGAGAAACAGATACAATTTGAGAAGTTTCTACATAGTTTAAAAAAAAAGATGAAGCAAACACACACAGACAGACAGAGATACCCTCTAAGAACTTTACCTACATATCAATCACATACTTAGTTTCCCAAACATGAAACACTAAAAGTGAACATCACAAGAATAATTTGTCTCTTATGAAACTATGGTGAGGATAGTGATCAATATATATTGGATGTTAATTATCACACTGACATTTCCATTAAATACGTAGAAAACTTGAAGACATTTAGTGAGCCATCAATGTTTTTTTGTATAAATATCCACCCCCTCAAGCAATTAGCATAAAACTTTACTTTAATTTCTTAAAAATGTATCAGATCGACTCAATTTCCACAAGTAATACTTAATTGTTAAGAGCATGTCCATGTTTCCCTATTGGAAAGACCTTAAAATTTAATTTATCAGCAAAATGATGTGTCAGTTTAGAAACAAGTTCTTACAGATTAAACCAATCCTTTTTGACAGCTCCTGGGTTGGACTAGTAATTTACCGTAAACACTCATGTATTGTGAGCACTCATGTAGAGTGCGCATCCTGAGTTTGAGGTTCAAAACCCTGGTAAAAATCTATTTCCCTTCTATAATGCGCACTTGTTTTTCGTACATCGAGGAGGCCGCCATTTTGTTCAGCTGCAGGTGTTTTGCGAATATTCAATTGAACTACAGGTAACAAAAGTTCTACTGCTTCCAAAAGTCAGTCACGTGATGATCATAATTCACACCTCTAGTATCCACATTCAGCTTGCATTGTTATGTTAATGTTCATTATGGCCAATAGTTTGAGTAATTGTCTTCAAACGTTGACGCCTTGTTGCTTGCTTGTCGCAAGTTCCTTTCGAAATTGAATTTGAAGTACACAATTATCTTTAACCGAACAGTTTTGTCCAAAATGGAACTAACTAGCTAGAATATCATCTGAATGTACTAAAAACAATCAGCTGATAGTATAATCATATCATAATGACAATCATTGTTTGTTTTCGTAATGATGATGCAAATATCGCATTTGGCTTCATGTCAATGAATTATTATGTTAAGTACAGTACAGTACTGAACAAGTTCTGGGTTGCGAAACTATAAACAAATGAGAACAATGGTTTTGTAAGCATTTCTTTCACAATTATATTGAAGATATCACAAACAGACAACAATTTTCTGGCAAGTATATACGATAGAGCTTTAATACCAATTTAAAATATGAATACAAATCATATAGACTTCGCCGATCGCCGATATGGCTTCTTAATGGGTAGGGTAAAGTTTGGAAACACAAAGGAAAAATGAATTCTCATGTATTGTGCGTACCCTTTCTCGGAAATTGAAATTGAAGTCATAGAAATGCGCACAATACATGAGTGTTTATGGTACAATAGGGAATGTCATGACTGATTTTTGCCCCCCCCCCCCCACACACACACATACACAGCAGGATTAAAACCTACAACTATTGGACCTACAGTCATATACTCTATTACTGGAGCTGATGCAAAGTACTGGTCCAACCCAGAAACTCTCAAGAAAAATTAGCCTAAGTTGCATCAACTTGTTTTCAAATCGATGAAGAAAGAAATACATTTAAACTTGTTACATCATGAATTGTTCATGATTGACTATCCGACTATCCAACTATCCTGACCATTAACACTGGATAAAACCAATTCACCAATTTCACTCATGTAATCTCCATATTTGAACAAGAGCAGCACAAGCGGATGTCAATACTTGTCTGTTAGATTCTTTTATAAAAAAGGGGGAGATAAATCAGGTAAAATTGGCCATTGAAATTATGGCCCTTGATGAGAATGTAGCCCTTGTGTTAATGAACGAGTATATGAAGTTTGATGAAAGACAGTTTTATTGTTGAGAAGTTATGGCCAAGGTTACTTGGTTAAAGTTTTTCACAGTCTGACTGGCTGAGAAATACAAAAAGTCAACACCATCAACATAAGTTACATTTCTTTAAGGTATGGGTTCATACACCTCCAGTAACTACATGCCCCATGAGAGCAAAGACATCTGGCCATTTGTGAGGGTATGACAGTTACAAGGATTGTATGGAAAAACTAGATGTGGGTGTTCCTCGGAACACTTGTGTCGCCTGCATTTAAGCATGTTTGATGAAAGAATTGACTAGAAAATCGATCTTTTGACAAATTATTGATAAAGCATAATCTATTTTGTGAGGTACAAAATAACACACACACATATATATATATATTTTTTTTTGGGGGGGGGGGGGGGGGGGGAATAAAATATTCAAACAGTGCAATATGTAATAATTTTCCCGAGCACTTTCGACTATACAGTCTTCATCAGAGGAGTGTCAGAATGACTATGAATTCAAAACATTAACTGTAAGAAAAATTATGACGTCATTAAGCACTTATGACGTTAATTATATATATGTTGCAAGTTTGTAGTCATCATTATCATTATTGAGTTATCATTCTTGTGTACTGCACTCAGACCAATGAGATCTATCTACTATAAATGTTTAAGGCAACACTTTACAAGTTATGCACCACACAAGAATTAAATCCAAAAAAATAAACAAAGGGAAATTACTCCAAAAATACAACAGTTATCATTCTTGCACAATGCACTCCATGAGATCTTTCCACCTGTGAGGTTTCAAAGTAATACCTCAAATACTTTTCGTGTTATGCTCCAGACAAAAATGAAGTCTGAGTATCAACAAAGGGCAATAACTCAAGGAAAAAGAGAAACAGAGTTATCATTCATGTGCACTGCACTCAGACCATTGAGATCTATGAAGTTTCAAGTCAACACCTCAAATACGTTTCGAGTTATGCCCCAGACAAAAATTAAGTCTGAAAATCAACAAAGGGAAATAACTCAGAAAATAAAACAGAGTTATCATTCTTATGCACTGCACTACAAATCCATGAGATCTTTCCATCTATGAAGTTTCAAAGCAATATCTCAAATACTTTTTATGTTATGCTCCTGACAAAAATAAAGACTGAGAATCAACAAAGGACAATAACTCAGGAGAAAAGAAAGTGAGAGTTATCATTTATGTGCACTGCACTCCACCTCAATGTGATCTATCCATGTTTTAAGTTTCAAGGTGATACCTCAAATACTTTTTGAGTTATGGTCCGGACAAAAATAAAATCTCAGAATCAACAAAGGGTAATAACTCAGAAAATACGAAAGTCAGAGTTATCATTCTTGTGCACTGCACTCCACCTCAATGTGATCTATCCATGTTTTAAGTTTCAAGGTGATACCTCAAATACTTTTCGAGTTATGCTCCGGACAAGAAAGTGTGACGCCGACGACGCCGACGACGACGACGACGACGACAGACAAAGTGATCCCTATGTGTCTGCCATGCTATGCAGGCGACACAAAATTCCACAATCATATGACTGGTATAAACCAATCAAATAGCTGCATTTAAGCAGGAAGTGAAAAACCTAAATATGACTACTGTAAAATCATTAATTTTTGTTGGCATTAGATTTTGTGAAATCTGTAATAAAGTCAATTTCGTGGTTACATGTATTCTTGGAATCATTTTCTAGAAAATATGAAGTTTATTAAATGATAAGTTTTTGTGAGGATTTATATTTGTGAAAATTTGTGGACTAAATGAAAATTTATTCCACATAAAAATTGGGATTCTACACTATCGCTACATTTCGGTACCCACCTTCCTAACCGGTTCCACATCCAGCAGGGCGGACTTCAACTGTGTCTCCAGAATCTCCGTCTGTCTGCAATGGTAGATAACACACTGATTAGAAATATCAGTGAAAAAGATTTATCCAAGTGTACATTTTTTATAATCAATTACCCATTGAAAATATCAGTTAAAATTACATAAAAATTGGTTGTTTTTAGGCAATATTTGAAACTTTGAATGTCAGAGAAAAAAAAATGACTTCCAATCAAATCTGTTGTTTTTCCAAAAAGATCTGTTATATTTATAAATGAAAACCCTGTTTATAATCCAAAAGCATATCTTTTATTCAAAGTTTACACACAAAATCCTACACATGGTTCTCATATTCACTCCTTACTTATGAGTTCTTGCCTTGTAATTTACATGCTGTAAGGAGTGTCCTTATCTGATGAACAGATAGGATCCATATATGTGTAATTACTTTATGACTTGACATAGCTACCTGTTTCTGCATGGAATTTAATTCTTTGAATAACTCTAAAAGGGGCCTATGCAATGAGCATTTCATAAAATTTTACGAAAATGATGACAATGGACAACAAACATTCACTAGTCACAATAGTTCACCTTAGAAAACATTAATTTTCATTGAGATGAAATTTCATTCATTATGTACATGAGAGAATTTTATTTGTGGATTTTTGTTCTAGAACAAAAGGTCTATGTAAAAAAACAACAGTTTTTGTGGGGATTAATATTCATGGATAACACCATGAAATCAAAGACAATTAGTGTCCCACGAAAATAAATGATTTCAGTCTTGTGCACAGGTGAGCTCAATATGGGGGGGTATAGGGCTACCTACCTCTGGTACTTGTCCGCCCTCTTGTTGGCCTCCTCCACTTTCCTCTGCTGAGTGTCATAATGTGGCATATGTTAAGGAAAGATCCCTTCAAGTGTAGCGTACACCCATCCCCCAGGGACACATTTCATGGAAACTTTGCTTTTGTTTTCTATGTATGTTTTATGTCTTAAGACTTTCATTTTCATGGGCAAGTTTAAGACTTTTAAAAGCACTGTGGGCCATATAAAAAATTGATATCTGCCAATTATTTTATCTGCTATAAATAAAAACTTTACTTATTGATAACTGTTTATACTGTCCACTGAAAACAAAATGGGATAATCAGCCTTCATTTTCTAGACGCTGACGAGCCCTTCTGGATTTCGATGGAAATTATATTAGTTGGAGACATTTATGGCAAAATGTCACTCTTTCAGGAGATTTGAATTTTCTGATTTTACAGATAAAGCTGTTGAGGAAATTAACAGCTGATACATCATCTCACAACAAACTTTGATTTTATCTTTAAAATTCTTTTATATCAACATCCTCCCACACCAAATCAAAGCACTCAAGGCAGTGAAAAACTGCTATCAGGATTTACATGAAATAGCTAGAATTCTAAACCCAGCAGGGTTGAACTCAGTACAGGCAAAGGTTATATGAAGCCAAAACCTCCACACTTTTTTCAGCAACTAGCAAGTCTGGTGAACCCTCTAACCCCACAGGCAATCTATCAGAGCCTTGAGCACTTTATTTCATAATGATCCGGAGTGAGGGTCATGACCCTAATTCCATTTAAAAATCGCATACCTAATTAGGCCATGACCTTACTTCAGTACAAGTGAACCTGATGTACAGAATTACATTGCATGGATACGCTACTGAGCCCGGAGTGATGCAGTTGTATTGGGTGCAGTAATTATGCAAATCAAAAATTCCCGTTTTTGTTTACTGAAGCATCCCCAACAGTATAAAAATTGACAAAAAGGATATCTTCACACTTTGTCTTGTACTTCTTTATCAGCAAGCTGGAACAGAAAGATGAGGTAACTAAATGGGGGGAAATAAACATTCACAAGTAAGGTATATCATTTAACTCTTTTCAACTTGAATATGATTATTGATATTTAACAGTGTTTGATACGAAAGCAGTATAGGAAGATATTACATCTGAGACAACTTAAACTAGGACTGTTATCAAAGGAACCAATATCAATATATCAATAATTTCTATTTTGGTAGATAGATTATTAATACTTCTTTTAGAATATCAATATTTTAAATGGGAAAAATAGTGAAATGAATTTTTACATCCCTCCCTCCTCCCCTCAAACAATTTTGTGACAGGAAACAAGTTAGAAGTCAAGCTTGAAACAGTCTAAAGCTTGGCTCCTCAAAAACAGGATAGTATCAACATTACTTTGTTTGTTGGTGGGTTTTAACATCATGCAGACAGTATTTCAGTCATTTGGAGACTATGTCTACTTGAGACAAATATAGTGATGCCATACTGCAGTATTACACGGTAGACATGCAGCATGTCACATTATACTGACACTGGGCCAACCAGTCCTGGAACTAGTTATATACTGGGCTGAAAAACAAGGGAGCTATACCACTACTGTTTTTTTTTTCACCATTCTTTGCAGCCAGGGATCAACATCACTTTTTAACTTTAGTTACTTAACAGTTTTCTGGTGCAGAGAGATTAATAATAAAGGGCAATAACTCCATGAAAAATAGTCAAACTAAAACATGCCAGTAGTATGTTTATTTTCCCCTTGGTAATGAAGTTTTCCATGAAGTTGCATTGAATTACAACCTTTGGTTGTTAAGAAATAGCCCAACACAATAATCTACATGTTACATAAAGAGCAATAACTCTGAAAAAGACTGTCAAAACAAAACATGCTAATAGCCTAACATTAGGCTTATTTCCCCTTATTAGAGAAATTCTTCCATGAAGTTCTTGGTTTCAAACCAGTGGTTGCTGAGAAATCGGGCAAGAATCTGGATATAAGAAATTTAAAGTTCAAAAGTTACCTTAAAGTTACCAATGCATAATCAAAGTCATACTCACTCAGTAGATATGATTTTCTTCTTCAGTTTTCCAAAGTTTTGGACCTGCTGTTCCTCAAGACGTCGTATCTCCTTTAAAATAACAAATATTCATAAACATGTATGATTACATTCAATAATATGAACAGTGAGAGTAAAAAAATGTGACTTAAAGGTCATCCACAAAGATTTCATTTTCATTTTTATTTGTTAGAGTATATTAGTGTAAGACCTTCTGAACAAAAAAAATGTTTAAATTATTTGTAGTTTGTATGAAATTGGCTATTGAAAGTTGCAAAATTGACCCAGGTGAGGAAAGATTGACTGACTTCTCTCCCTTTGCTATGACGTCATCAATAGACAAAACTGCCAGCACTATATATACCTCATTGAACAATTCACAGTTACTATAACTAATTTCAAGCTAAATTCAAGATGACAATTAACGATTAAGGGTGTAAATGTGTATATCAATTAAATCAATCAATTAATTACGTTCATTTCTTATTTTCTGCTGAAATTCTGTATCTGCGTTGGGTTTCCACAGAGACCATGTTTCTAAATGTGTAAAATCCCTAACATACCCACTGATAAGTTTTTTGTTTGGTATGGTTATGTAATTTCCTGAATGTGGTCAATCAAGAGATAATAAAGGGTTACCCGGGATAACTGATCCAGGTGTGTGTGTCAGAGAGGTGCCTTACTGATGGGCATGATTTATGGCCTTGGGTGTGACATATTGTCAACTCTCAAGACAATAGCCAATCACCTCAGATGTGAACAGATGCTTACAGGTGATCCGGTTCTTAACCATGTTAACACTTAACCCTATCCCTCATAGAGGATACCATGAAAAGACCTATGCGAACAGCATAAAACCAGATCAGCCTGCGAGTAACCCGCAGGCTGATCAGGTTTTATGCTGTTCGCTGCTCCTCAGTGGTCTGGTAATGAGGATTTTACAATTAAATTTGGTAAGGTTTGAGTTTGGCTTTCTGCAGATCAGGCTTTATGTGGTACCCATTGAGTGCGTCAAAATGAGTCTATATGAGGGAAAGGGTTAAAGTGATTTATTTACAACTCAGCTTGATGGTGAAACATTGTCAATTAATAGTTAATAATGACACAGATTTAGTCATACTAAACGCATTTAAGATAGGCAAGTTTCATTCAAAATAAGTTATGGGAATTAATAGTGCAAAAATATGAAATCGGTATGTTTTGTTATTATATTATTATTCAAATCAAATCGATTCTATAATTTATTTCTTTGTATGGTATAGAAAAAATGTAAATGTGATTCTGATCTGTCATTCTGACATGAGAAATATTTTACTTAAAACTTAATTTATTGACAAATGAATAGTTATGGACTGACAATAAAAAGCTGATTTTTTGGGAATTTTTTGGGATTCAACAGGTAAAATTTATGGTTTAATGCCTGTCAACTGATCAGTAAGAGTGCTCCCTTTCTGTAGCCTGCATTACAAACAAGCGTCAGTCCATAAATGTTCAGGAAGGAGAGAATTGAAAGGAAATAACCATGGCTGTATTACTAACACAAAAGTATAGGAAAACATCAAGTCATAGTGATGAAACCATATTCAATTTTGAAAATTCTAACTTACATTCACTTGAAAACTTCCTTTTATAATTTAACTTTTTATTTCACAGTTAATCTGATTAAAGTATCAAAAATAATATAGCATTTATTTTTCTTGAATTCGCCAATTAATTTACATAAACAACTGATAAAACCTTTCACTTTATACTAGACCAAAAACAAATATGACGTGTTTGATTAAAACATGGGGATCATGTGACTCTAAAATGTAAATACTGCCCAGAAGCTAACAAAATTGGCATTTAACATACTTTAGGGATTCCCCCCACCCCCACCCCACAAAAAAAGAAGTATGTTTGTGGTTTCCCTTATGAAAATGGACAAAACAGGAAAGGTTTTAGAAAAAGTGAAATTTTCTTAGTGGTTCACCTTTAATGCATTTATTTAACAAGAGGTTCTAATGTCTGCGTATAAAAGACCATGTTTAAGGTATGACAAGACATACCGTGCGCAGTGCTTGACAGTTTGTACACCAGTCTGGGGTTTCCTTCGAAAGATCCGGGGCCACCAGGGACTGTAGCGGGTCCACTCCATCTGGGAACGGTTCCATCACACTGAGCGCCGCTCTTCACCTCGCATCCTCAACATCTGACATGATGAAGATATTATTATGCTCAATATGGGTTATCTTCAGTCATTTCAAATTGTCTTAAAAATTACAAAAAAAAAAAAAAGATAAAAATGTTTCTAGTACAAGTAATATAAAATTTTCTGCTATGTGTCTATATTTCAGGTCATGGAGAGGTGAGCAGACATTACTAGATTTTTTCTTTACAAAGGCACATACACAGTTCACATCATCCTGAAAAATGCCAACACAAAACAGGTTTAGTTTGTGTGTGCTAATGCTTTACCAGGAAATATTCAGGCTTTTGATTGATATGCTTTCATTTAAATCTGCTAGATGAAATATAAATCCCTTGCAGCAATGTTAACCAGTTATACATCGGACTAAATCTCTCACTTGAAATGACCAAGTTTTCAGTTATTTTGTTCAAATGAGATACAAGATACAAGAATCTTTATTTCAAGTTGGTTGTACAATTTAAAACATTAGCTATAAGCTATTTATCGACAGTTTTTTCTAAAAAAAAATTTCAGATAGGATTATCCCTGCTATGGTTTCATATACATATCCTCAACTACAAAAGCCAGGGCAAGTTGTCATTTGCATAATTACTTCAATCAAGGACAAGTTTTCCAAAACACTATTCACCATGTTGCCTAGGCAGAAGGCAGGTACCATCAGGATGGGCACATCTCCGCTGAAAGAGGGAAACCAAGCTACTTATCTTGCTGTGGTTTTTGAAAAAAGACAGACATGGAAGCCACACATTGCCCATGCAGAAGGGAAGGCTTGGAAGAAACTGGCAATAATGTGCAATCTTGCTGGAACAACATGGGGAACAGATGAGAAAATACTGAAGACAGTCTATCAGTGAACAGTGTGACCCCACCTTGAGTATTGCTTATATCTTTTTCTTGTCGGGGCCTCATCAGTGACTTACTAATTGCTACTTTCTCATGGTAGCTTACACTGGTGTTGGACTATTCAGACTGTGATCCAATTTTTACTAGTTTGTCTGCCTTTTCATTTCCAGGAATACCACAATGTGCAGGTATCCACTGGAGGGCAACACTGCATGTTATACTCAACTGGTGCCTGCCTTCTGCTTCTAAGGCAACATGGTCAGATCATTTTTCAGGTATCCCATGGGGCCGAATATCGGCCCCATTCCCAATGCTATCTAGGTACATTTTTTCCAAATCAAGAAAAAAAATCCCAAAGCCAAGAAATATATATTTTTTTACAAATATTTCCCAAGTAAATTGGTTTTGTTTACATTAACAATTCTTGTATGTAAAATTATTGCATGCATTGCCTGAGGTCACGGTATAGTTTAGGTTTTTGATGAAAAAGTTTGTTTTTATGATGTATAAAGTGAACTACTGTATGTATTTCAATGAGTCAAATTTCCCTATTTTATTGATTCGACAATTATTTTTTCCCCAATTTTACTGATAAAAAATTCCCTAATTTGGCATGGGCCTTTTTTCCAAAAAGCCCTGATGGTGAACAGTATTGTGGAAGACTTGTCCTTCTTTGAAGTAATTATGCAAATGTCAGTGATTCGTTAGTAATTTCGGAGAGTAGATATACAGCAGACATTTTGAAAAGTGCCTGTCTGTTTGACCCGACTGTTGATTTCTATTTTGATCCTGTGAATATTTCAATACAGTTTTTTCAAATGTCCAGTAGAATTTCTAGCAGTAATGTTACATACCCATAATGTTGAAAATTCATTTTATTAAATCAGGAATCTCTAAAGATATCATGGTAATAAAGTGTTTAAACTTAAAATCAATGAAATAAATGGTAAACAATAATGAAATCTGGTTGTTTGTGTTTGGTCCTGTGAACTTAATTTTGGTCCTGTGAATCTTGTAAAATTACAGGACCATTAATGTTTTGTGAATCTTAAAAACTTCTGTACACGTTTTGGTCATTCTATATAGTAACAAATAACTCCTCGAGGTACCTGATGTCGATAGCTTCATGTGATTATGTTACACAGATTTGTATCGGGACTTCAAGCTTTCTACATGGGTTATTGTAACACCAAACAAGAGCTATCAGAGGACAGCACACTCGACTATTCAAAATGCTTGTTGGTAAATCAAATGAAATCTATTTCAATTCTTGCCCTTCATAGTAATAGTAAAAAATGATATACCTTGATAGTCTGATACCCCTTAATATATTTATGATGTCTAAAATCAATCCCATGCCTAGTTACTGTGACATAAGCACAATAACACTGTGCATGCAAAACTTAAACCAAAAATCCAAGTTAGAAAAGGGCCATAATTTGCATCAGTCCAAAAGTTATCCTCCTGCTTTCTGATGCCCTTGAAGACACACCTTAACTTTCTAGTCAATTCCACAAGCAATTTCTGAGATATAAGCTGGATAGTAGCTTGAATGCAAAAATTTAACCATAATTCTAAGTTAAAAGGGGGTCATATTATTTAATTTATTCCATCAAGTGTTATCTTCCTTTATAGTATGATACCCCTAAACATATTAAAGATGTTTCAAATCAATTCCATGCCTGGACTCTGAGATATTAGCATGAAAGTACCTTGCATGCAAAACTTTAACCCAAATTTCTTAGTTAAAAAGGGCAATAATTTGTAACAAACCCCCTGGATACTGAGATATTAGCATGAAAGTACCTTGCATGCAAAACTTTAACCAAAATTTCTAGTTAAAAAAGGGATAATTGTAAATATTCCATCAAAGTTTCTACCATGAAAGTATGATACCCCTAAATATTAAAGATGTATATATGAAAAAAACCTAC
>CM037777.1:107413795-107429561 GCA_021229015.1 Solen grandis | reverse complement strand
CATTCAGGTTCTCTCAATACTATATATTATATATAGAGACCCTGTTTCATTGCTGTAATATTGTTCAGACAAAAAATTATGGCAAGGGAGGAGAATTGGGAAAGAAAACACTCAAAAAATCAATTTCTTTGCTTTATTTGATGTAGGGCTCTACAATATGAAAATATACATGTATGCAAAATAGACTATAGAAATATTGCCGAACAGTCAAAAAATATGCCTTTTAAAAATTGTTACGATTCATGTTAAGAAAAGTTACCTATTTATTTAATGTTAACTAAATTTAGAAGAAATAATAAAAGGCACAAAGCATATCTTATTGAAATACAGAAAGTTAAAGGAAGCATGGTCTGTCAAGTTACATAATATATACATATATAAGAATAATATCAAAATGACATCAACAAAATAGTAATAAAATACTTTTAAGGCAGATTTTAATGGATATAAAACTGCAGAGGTAACTTGAATTTGATTGGGATTGGCAATCTGTAACACTTAATATAGAAAACTGCATGGGTAAACTGTGCACAAACTTTATTTAGTTGTGCACACCTGACCTTGTTTACGAGGTGTTAAAAGTCAATTATTTCCCTGGCTGCTTCTCCCTTCAGGTCACTATCATGACTATCTCAGGCATGCACATCCTGCTTTGAAATAACTGAAAATACAAATTACAATTCCATAAAACTTTGACCAAGAATACAATTAACTGTATGATTAAAATGACATAAACCAAACTGATCATTGAACTTTTGAATAACATCAATTGTTAATATGTCTTTTTGCTGATTATACAAAAAATCTTTTGTAATTAAACTCTGAAATATTGTCACAAAAGAATTCCCTATGTAGCAACTAACTGCAGTAGGTATGAACTGTAGAGGTACTAAAACAATATGTACAAAATTTATCAGTGACAGGTTATGAAAGAAAATGACTTTTTACAAATATAAAATAATTATCATTACCATGTAAACAAATCAATATGTACACCATGTGCCGCTAAGTATCTGAGATAATATCAAATTATCTATGTCTAAAATAGCTGGGGCAGCCATGCTGTAATGACCACAAGGAAAGCAAATTCCGGTACGGACAAAACCTTTCACTGTAGAAGGAACTGTAGACACTTGTCAACCGGAATGTTCTAACAGTACACCTTGTACTTGCGATAGATAGTGTGTGTTAATTATTAACACACTATCAGATGCTGGAAAATATAAATTCAGCAGTGTTTGTTAAAAACATGGTGTGAAAATACGAAATTATGATTATTTTTCACACATACATGTTTGTGAAGAACTTTATCTATTGATGGTGAGTTCAAGCCTAACTGTTTGTACAAGTATATAAAGCTGTGAAATAGATTAATATAGCAACACCGAACGGTGAAGTGAAGTAAATGCAGGGGCAAGCAACGCTTTCCTAACATCTAAGGGCATGTTTTGTTTTTATCCAACTGTCAATTGGCAAAATGTAAACATTTTGTACCCACGTCTGATAGTTGTTGGATATTGGTCACCAAATGTCTTGACCAATATCCAACGCTGATCCGACGTTGTTCCAACGTTTAACCCTGACATTGAACAATATGAAGGATCCAACATCTGATAGATGCTTGTTAATGGTCACCATCGTCGCATCCTTAATCCAACGTTGGTATGATGTCGGGTGTTTACTAAGTTTCTGGGGCAAGTAAGGGTTAGTTCTGTTTGAAACATTAATTCAGATTGGTTTGTGGTGCTGTTTTGGGGTTTCTGTGGCTTTGAGGAATGGGAAAAGCCATATAAATACAATTTATGTAGAAGGTTCAAGTTAAATCCAAGTTGGAGTTCCAAATGGGAGTAACTTTAAATTTATTCCCTTAAGTATAAAAATACTTGTTTTCTCATTGGAGTCTGTCTTGTTTTTTACATTAAAAAAAGTTACTATTTTTAAAGTAATAGTATAACCTGCATGAAGGGAAAAACTGATCCTTGAAAGTACTTTTTTTTTTGGTTTTTTTTTTTGGTTTTTTCATTTACTCAGAAAAATATTTTGATACTGATTACCTTCCCTTACAGAGTCTTCAGTGATGGAGGTAATTTCTGTCCAGAGGAGATTGATGAGTACAGGAAGCGTCTTGACAAAATGGCCGGCAACATTGACCGCTCTGAGGGTGCCATCATGTCCGACCTTGAGGACATGGAGTCAAAACGTCTGGAGCAGGCCACCAAGGTTGCCATGGAGTTTGAGGACAGGTAGGGGATTGTGGGTAGTGTGGCCATATTTTGTAAAAAAAGGTTTTAGAAATGAATCTTGTTACTAGTTTAAAACTCAGCTTGCTCATGACTTATAGAGTAATCAGGATTGTATTTTTGTGCAAATTGCAAGAATCATTTAAGAAAGTACCTTTATTTGACATAATTACTAGCCTTTCAGTATCAATTGGTCCCTGTTGCCAATTGGTCAGACTATTTTCCTTGGAGCAGGGGGCTGTGGGTTCAATTCCCGGCCATAAAAATACAACAACACAGTTTTGTAACTGGTACTGGTATTGTTTGGCACTCAAAAATAATTTCATAATATGGGCATTTCCAGGATTGGTTGGACCAGTGTCAAAGTTAGGTATCATGCCACTTTTCTATGGCATGATGTTACATTAAGGCAGCCCTACATTGAGTTTTTCTGTCTGCAATAGGTAACATCTCCAAATTTCTGAAACTTTAAAACCAGCTTAAAAACATCTAAACATCTGACCACAGGTTCAAGAGTCATATGTTTGACCTGATCTTCATGGAGAAGATTGCCCGCTGGCTGACCAACACGCAGGTCAAGATTAAGGCTGAAGTTGCCAATAGCAACACGCAGACACAGAATCTTGCTCGGCACCTCATGGACATTGACCGCAGGATTGATGCGTGTGAGAAACCAAACCTGGATAAAGAGGTACATAGGATTATTGATTGAATTTTTTTTTTTTTTCTTACACTTACAGTATGTTTACATTTATTACATTATCCCCCTATACCTCTTTCTGTCTGTCTGTATTATCCATGCATTTATTATATTCTCTCTCTCTCAAACATGTTTTATGCCCCAAAGATCTTGATCAGGGGTCAAATTTTTTTTTGCGAATATTATTTTGTAGAATATCAATTATTTTAGTTATTTCCTTTCAGTAATTGAAAACTAAGTGACATGTATTTTGAAATATTAGAACAATTTATTTCTATTTTCCCACATTATTTTCCAGCAAATTACCTCGGAGCAATTGAATGACAGTCTGAAGGTAGTGTTTGAGGCCTTCCAGAAGAGGAGCGAGTACCTCCATTGTCTACGGGACCCTTCCCTGCGACCCCCGTCTGGGGCTATGCAGGGGGCACCTGCTGTTGGTAAGTCAGTTATTTAAACAATTAAACTTGTTACAAGGGCAGGGTGGTCAAACAGTAGTGTTCAATGTCTATGGATCTGAAGGTTGTAAGTTTGATCCCCACTGGGGCAGGAATTTATCAAGACCTTCCCAGGCATAAAGTACTGGTCCAACCCAGGAACTGTCATGATGGATTGAATAAGTTGTAAGAAATTGTTACCCAGTTGAAAAAAAACACCCAAAAAACAAGTTAAAATCTAAAAAAAAATTACTATTCAGGTACCATTGTCAATCAAAGAAAAGCCATATCCGACTGATTAACTCTTTTGTATGATTTAACATTTTTATTCCTTTGGTTTTCCCTCTCCTCAGGAGCACGTGTTGGATTCGTTCAGGACCTGGGACCAACCCCGATCAGTAAGGCTGGGAAACAGCCAACAGAAGATCCGTCAGTAGGAGTCATCAAAACCATCATGAAGTGGGTGCATGTGTACTTAAAATCTGACATTTTTTCAAGACCTTCATAAGTCTTAAATCAATATTATAAGAACATGTATTTTGGACATTCAGACTCGGATGTTATTGATTAAAATCATTATTCTATGACTAGAAAGTTATAAATCTCTTATGAAAACTATATTTAAACCCCTGTAAGAATCGTTTTAGAAATGAATAGAACATTTTTTTGGAATTCATTTGTTTAATTTCAGGTCCAACAAGAGTAAGATGAGATTCGGGCTTGATGCGGATTTTGACGGTGACTATTCACAAAGTTAGTTGTTGTTCTCACTTTCACTGATTTGTTTCAACCCTCTACCATGGTAGAATCTATCAGAAAATTAACAAATACCACAATACTAATACCTGACCAGCCTGCAATTAACAAACTGTTTTATAGTGGTAACCACTTATCAATGTCTTTAGGATGAGAAATCCAGACAGAGTATGGACTTTTCCAATGTTTACAGCTATATTTAAATTAGATTATCAGGTTAACCAATAGCTACGCTAAAATGTCATGTGATCAAAATATGACATGGTTTAAACACAGTAGCAAAGGGTTTTTATTTGTGATACTTTTTCTGAGCAGTTGACCTAGTCCTATATTAAGAAATCCAATCCCTAAACATAAGACAAAGCTGTGATTTTTTTTTCAGCAAAACCTGGAGAGGTTCATTGCTTTCATAATTATTGATGTTGTTTTTCAGTATTCTGACACATACCACATAAATGATATTATGTTAATGAAAATGGTAAAGGGTTAACAAATGATTTATTAATTTTGTCACATTTCTGTTGATTTATGTTAAAAAATTAATTATTTCACCAAGTTCACTGAATGTTTAAATTTTGTATAAATGTTTGCTTGTTGACTGTTTTGATTTGTTGCCAATCCTTTCCTCAGGGGCAAGGCATTTCATTCCTTAGAGAAATCACTGCTGAACCCTGTCTTAATTGAAACCCATTTTCACTAAAAAAATAATTGATCATAAATAATGACACTTAACCCTTTCCCTCATAGAGGACACCATGAAAAGACCTATGCGAACAGCATAAAACCAGATCAGCCTGCGAGTAACTCGCAGGCTGATCAGGTTTTATGCTGTTCGCTGCTCCTCAGTGGTCTGGAAATGAGGATTTTGTAATTAAATTTGGTAAGGTTTAACTGTGGCTTTCCACAGGTTAGACTTTATGTGGTACCTATTGAGGGCGTAAAATGGCGTATATATGTGGTACAGGGTTAAGTCAGGGTCTCATAATGCTTGTTTATATAGGGACCCTGCTTAAATTTAGCATAGTATACATGAATTAAACGTTTGTTAGTGATAAAAAGTTATACATTTATGATTAGCAGTGGTGGTCATCCACCCGTTTACAGGTTTTCTATGGATGATCCGTATTTCTCCAACAATAATGACCTTGCATGCCATCAGAAGTGGGACTTCAGTAAAAATAAGTTGATCAATGTTAAATATAAATAAGTTAATATATTTTTTTTATTTTCTTTTTGATATGCAATATTGTATAAGAGTTATTGGAGGTTAATAAGCTTGCACTTTTCATTTTTAAAATGAGAGTTAAAACATTTATAAAGTAGATGTATGTATGTAAGTTGATATTATAAGAAAAAGATGTATTAAGATGGATCCACAAAACATCTTAGAATATTTCTCACCTTTGGTAAAATTTTACAAATCCTGTACTTTATAAAAAACAATAAATTCTCAGACCAAGTAGCATTCACTAGATAAAATCAGCAAATATTTATCATTGGTGTAGCAGAAGTATACAATGACCCAAAAATCACAAGTTTTTCACTTAAAAAACAAACAAACAAAAACAACTAACAACTTCAGATGCTTTATGAGTATAATAGCCCCAGACTATCAAAGACCTTTTATGTACCCCCCCCCCCCCCCACCCACCTCCACCAAAAGAGAAGGAGACAATTAGAAAACATTTTCTCTTGTCACATACCAAATTAGTGTTAATTGCTATAGATAACATTTTTGTATCCCTTGACATATCTCGCAGAAAATTATTCCTTTGAATATGACTTAAACTGTAACCAATCAAGGCTTAAATTATAGTTTAAGGAAAAAAGGTAAATAATGGTTTGCTTAATTGAAATACAATCAATGAGCAAAGCTTTTTGTTTTGGGTAGAATTAAAGTCAGGGATTGCTCCTTCCATGCCAAGACCAAAGTCTACTGTTATTTTTGGTTTAAAAAATAAATAAAAATACAGGAATTAGTTAAAAAACTTATTCTTCAGCTTGAATGAAATGAAGTTTATAAAATGTAAGTCATATATAAACTATTGTTATCGAAAAGGAAATGTAGGATTTTTGTAAAAAATAAGATGTGTTATTTATACATGTACTATGTTGTTTTGTGAATAACATAATGGGTACAAATATCATAATGTGGTATCATGAATGATAACTTTTGATATTTCACTGTGTGACCCGAGTTTTACTCATGTGTTGATACAGACGCCGACCGTGACAAGATGAAATCATCCATGTCAACCAACACGTCGTCAGACCGCGGCAAGGCGACCATCAGCCGACATGGCCCCTCCCCTGGGATGGCCTCAACCAATGAGGGCACAGTTAGGAAGGCCCAGTCTGCTGCGTAGGTTTCTCTTTACCCTCGCTAGAATACTAGTCCTGTGTCTCATAAAACATCTTAAATATAGATTTTCCTCAACTCAAAAATCTCAAATTCTGTATTGCTTCCATAATGAAATTTTAAAAAACCTGAAGGCTATATCGTCAAAGAACTTGCTGATAATAAAGTGTATACCAGTTTTCAACTTATTATTTCAATAAAACAGTGAGTTATTTCAATAAAACAGTGAGTTACAGGTCCTTCAAGTTGAGAAAAATCTCAAGTAGAGATGTGATATGCATGCCAGACCTGGGTTTTACAAAGCATCTGGAATTGAGATTTTCCTCATCTCAAATATTTGAAGATCTAGAGCTCCCAAAGGAAACAGATTTTGTGTGTATACATTTTATCAAAACACACTCTTATTGTAATAGGTATTGACTTTCTTCAAAATTTTAGAATTCTCTGGATACAGGATACAATTGTTGTTGTCATAGTTTACCGTCACTTCAACAGTATTTCAGTCATATAGCAAGGTCCAGTGAATTACAGGTAGAGGAAGATTCTGAGTGCACAGAGGCTATTGGGTAGAATCTCTAACCTACTGCAAACCAGCTGTAAGACTTTTCCACATGAGAAGTCTGAATAGCCAGACTGGGACTTGAACCCACAGCTCGAGGAGCTCAAAAACTATAATGAGCTGGCCACAGAAGCAAACTGTGTTTGCACCTAACATGTTCATATTTGGAAGACCCCCTTAACACCTCTGATATACATTATGTACATTCTGTAAATTGAGCAGTGATCGGGAAAGTGTTCTATATGCATATGAAATCATACAAGATTAGTGAGGAAATGTTGTTTACAAGACATATGAACATTTGATTGAAAGACTTCTTAGAGATATTTTATATCCTAGATCTCAAATGGATGTGGTGGCCAAATAAAAAAATGTATTTTCAAATATCTGAATGATTCTCATGTAAACATGCTATGAAAAGTTTTAAGCAAAATTTTGTATAAAAACTGACCTGTCTTAGAATTTTTTCACATGTGGAGGACTGATATATATGTGTAATATTTTAATTATTGATGTTCAAACTTACAGTAAGGGTAATAAAGAGAAAGAAAAAGTAATGGATAAAGAAGAAGTGAATGTAGATACAGAAGATGATGGGTACTTGCCTGTTGTTCTTATTGTCTTCATGTTGTCACATGTTCACATGAAATGTGTCCAAGATGTCATATGTCACATGTTCACATAACACATATCAAATTGCCATATGTCACATAACTCATGTCCAAATTGCCACACGGCATATGTCCATATTGCCATATGTCACATGACACATGTCCAAATTGCCATATGTCATGTGTTCACATGACACATGTCCAAATTGCCATATGTCATATGTTCACATGACACATGTCCAAATTTGTCATATTTATGTCATGTGTCAACTCGGCGCGTTGACACATGTTCATATAGCTTTGGCTCCAAGGTCCAGGGATAGCATATGTCACTATAGATTCAAAGAATGGGGATTTGAACCCTGTGGGGGGATGCAAAAATCTTTTATTAACTTCCCAGTATAGTTTAAATGACTAGTCCAACCCAGGAAATGTCAGATTAATAAGAACTTGTTTTCCAATCCAGATGGATTAGTAAAGCTTATAACTTTTTTTGAAAAATGTAAAAAAAAAGTTTAATAAAAGGCAGTTCAGAGATAGAAATGGGTGGCTGGATAGCATAGTGGTAACATGTTTCTCACCAGTGAGTCATTCCAGGTCACATATATGAGAGGGTACAGTGGTCACCTGTCCTGTCACATTGGTTTTCTCCGAGTTATCCAGTTTCTCCCTACAATCATGACTCCATACATGTCCACCCGAGGCACTGAGAATGATTTATTTA
Source organism: Solen grandis (assembly GCA_021229015.1). Classification (NCBI taxonomy): domain Eukaryota; kingdom Metazoa; phylum Mollusca; class Bivalvia; order Adapedonta; family Solenidae; genus Solen; species Solen grandis. The sequence continues at coordinate 107,421,178 of CM037777.1, read as the reverse complement.
AATTTTGAAATCAATGTATAATAAATAAAGTTTTAAAAAAGAAATATATTTTGGAAGCTAATGACAGGCCTAAGATGTAGATTTAACTATTGTGTCCAGATTTAAATTTCTTGTCTCGTAACTTTATAGACCTTCGGTATCGTCTAGAAATGATGGATGGTAAGTTAGCTGTGTGGTCCAGATTGTTTTTGCACCTAACATGTTCATATTTGGAAAAAAATTTGTCCATTACCCCTTTAACACATCTGATATACATTATGTACATTCTGTAAATTTAGCGCTGATCAGGAAAGTGCTCTATGTGCATATAAAAATAGATTTAATATTTTTGCGGTCAGCTCTTATATTGGCTTGAATCTTATGTTTTTCAGTGTTTTTTGCTAACTTTGAGATTGCCATTGTGTGTGTGTGTTTGATATATGTGACCTTTTCTTTTTTTATAACTTTAAAGCAGTCTCAATTTTTTACATAGATAATAGAATATCTTGTCTAAAAGAAAAGATATAAAGAGATTATTGTTGTTTTACCTAACAATGAATCATTACTGAGCATACAGTCCTATAGACCAGGCTATTTCCTGTTTTCGTATTAATTACAGGTAACACATAATGTTTAACCCTTTACCTTGTATACACGCATTTTAAAGCATTGGCAATCAGCAGACCCAGACCAGAACAGTTTCTTTTAGGTGCTGTCTGATCAGGGTCTCCCTGGTTTGCTCATACAATATTGTAGCTCAGATCTTACTCAGTCTGTATGCCAAAGTAAAATCAAATGTTTTGTGTCAGTCAGTTGCCATTAATTTCTGAATGTTCATGAAGTAAAATACCCGATTTCAGTTTAAACCTTATCTAAAGTTTTGATTTTTAAGTATATTGTATTTAATCAGTACTATATATTCTCTTGAGTGACATGAAATGGTTTATTTTCTGTACTGTAACTTATAAGTATTGATATCTCACATGTCATTGAATTTTGGATATCTAATTTTTTTTAAATTTTTTTTAGCATTTCCTTTCGTGGAATTTTTTAGTATTAGAAGTTTAAATGTAGAAAGAGATTACATTTGTTTTAATTTGTCTTTGATTTATTTTTTATTTCACTTAATCTAAACCTATAGAAATAATCATGCAAAAGGTCTTTTTCTTATGAACTCAGGTGATCAACCTGTATTGTGGTGACCCTCTGTCTTCATCATCTGCTTAAAAATGACAGTTACTCTGTACCCAAACAGCAGATATTGATGAAACTTTACATGAATAATCTTATAGTGGTTCTTCACAAAAGTTGTAAAAATAACCTTATTGGTAAACCATGCTGCTGTTTTTTTGTTTGTTTTTGTTGTTTTTTCTTATCCTTTGTAATCTAGAGTAACAGACACTTATGTATTTTTATTGTTATTTTGTATTCTTTTTTTAAAGGATAAAATTTGATGTTACATTAATATGCTATTAATGTTTTCTTCATTTAATCTCGCAATATTTTTGGCCATAATGATGAAACTTGCCACCACTTTAGAACAAGATAATTACCTTATATTGAATGATGTAATGTGCAAATTAATCAGTTTTTTTACCCTTCTACTTAAATCATTACCAGTATGATATTAAATTTTGGATTTCTTTTTGCTCTGATCTGGCTTTAAGCTCACCTGAGCACTGAGTATCCATCTTGTTTACATTCTAGCATATTTTTTAGCAATCTCAATCAAACTTAAAAGCAATGTTCATGCCTGTAATTCCTAGGTCAAGGTCAAATATGGCTGATAATGGATAATAAGATCAGGGAAGACAACTCATTAAGTACAAGGGTAGTCAGATGAGGGAATTAGGTCCATCTTGGTCCACTTGTTGATTCTGCCAGTTGCTTGCAGCTGCTTTCATCATTAGTGCAAGCACTTGTTTACAGTTTTCCATTTATGATTAAATTATCTACCTTGAAATTTTTACTTTAATCACAGTTATTCTCTTTATTGATGTCAGTAGGTATTAACATACATGCATTGTTTTCCATATTCTATAGGTTGTCTCCCTTGTTTTTGAATTCTTTATTTTTATAAGTTGTCTCCCTTGTTATTAATTGCTTTTCATATATGTAAATATAGCTTTCTGTATCTTTATAAGTTGTCTCCCTTCATAATAAGTTGGGTTTTATAGATTATCTCCCTTGTAATTAAGGGGAGTTCACTGTAAGTGTACAGTTTTCCATACATTTGAGTTATCTCCCCACTTCAGGACCAGACGCACCAGTAAGCCCACCAAGTATGAGAAGAAGGCTGTAATATTCGGGGAGAACACGGAGGAAGATGAAACTGTCAGCCATTTTCTGGGTATCATCCGCCGGACTCTGAAAGAGGCTCTGGATGGCCTTCTAGCTGCTTCTGAGGTAAAAAAAAAATATTTTTAGCTGTACGTCTTAAAAGAAAGAAAACAAAATTTGTGTCCATGGGAACCTCACCTTCCCAATTTATAAAACTTCTACTGCTTCAGTGATTGATCTATGGTAGGAATTATGGAGAGCTTGCATCAAGAAGTATATATCTTTATATCTTTATTTCCTCAATCACTGAAGATCAATATAAAACATACAATTGAGCAAACAAAAATACAATCACAAAGAAGAGAGATATATATATATATATGTATAATATTTACACAATAACAGTTCATATATAAGTTCATAATTAAATTGATGACTTGCTTGGCATATACTATTTGAAAAAAAAGATCACCCTTTAGTTTGTTATAATTTAAATAGGTGCAACGAATATATGTTTTCAACTATATATATTACTGACATTATCACACATAGTGACTGGAATGTTTTAATTTTATACAAATCAGGAAAAATAATTTGTAGTAGAATTTATCAAGAATTAGTTCATGCAAAAGTATTCCAACAAACATATAATTTCTTTCTCTTGCTTGGTGCCCAGCATTTAAGGGTAGTTTTGGGACTGGTTGGCCTGGTGTCAGGATAATGTGACTGGGTGTGGTACCATGTCACATGTCTACTGTGTGATACTACCGTGTGACAGCACTATATCTGTCTCTAGCAGAAAATTTAGTCTCAAAATGACTGAATTATTGTTGGTGGGTCATTAAACCCAACAAACATGTAATTTCTGAGGACTGGTTCTCTGTTGCAGCTTTACTACAGACAGAAGGGGAACCGTCCTGTGACACGCCCCCAGGCACTACAGGAGACATTCGACCAGTGTGCCGACACCATCATACAGAAACTGCAGTCATATTACCAGCAGGCCGACGAATACCACAACCAGTGTCTCCAGGGTGAGTTATGGGCCCTTTGGTTACCATGGTAACCATGGCAGCAAAATGGTCTTGCCAGTAGTTTTAGTCCTCTCTTATATTACACACATGTTTTTTTTACATTAAAAAGTTGATGGAACACCTAGCATTATAATTTAAGATCAGAGAAACACTTATAAGAACAGTCCAGAGGTAGAGTGTTTGACACAAGATCCAAAGTTTGGGGCTTAAATCTCTTTCGTGGCTTTCCTAGAAAGATCTAAAGTGCTACATTAATTCATGAACTTTCAGAAGAGATTCAAACAGTTCTGTGTATACGCAACTGTACACATTTCTGCGACAGGGAAAATACTAGTGTACAAAGTAGTAATTTGGACCTAACATTTGTTAAAGGTAAAAGCAAAGATAGCAAAAAAAGAATAAGTTAAACAGTAATAGAGACAAATAGAAAAAGAAAAAAAGAGATAGATACATATATAGATGTAATAACTTAACATACTAATGTCAGAAATTTGACCCCACTCTGTTGTTTTGATCATCTCCCCCTCTCCTCTCTCTTAACATAAGAAAAATTTAAGTAAACCACTGATGATTTCAGAGTTTCGTCACCAGTTGACCCAACTAGAGAGGTCAGTGGCCCACATTCCAGCTCTAGTGATGACTGACGTGCTGCAGGACCAGGTTGACCAGTCCAAGGCGGCCAGTCTGGTGCACGAGGAACAGTTTAAAGAGGCCCAGGCTGATCTACAGGGCAAACAGGTGGGGGTTCTACCAAGTAGTGATTGTTTACGGAAATTTTACTGAAGTTTGATTGATTGCTATTCAATTATCCAGTAGATTTACTGGGACATCACATGATTAGTGGCTGACCTAGTTTACACAAAAAATACATTGGTGTGATACTGATTGTGAGTAGATGATCTGCTCATGATTGGAAAATATTCTCCATAGAATGGATAATGGTTGAGCTAAATATTCTTTCACTTTGCAAACACTGTAAAGTTCCATACTGTAATGGCTGCTGTTACATGTATCACTGATATTGTTGTATGTCCCTGCAGGAAGAACACCAGCATCTGCTACGCCCAAGCCTGGGTCACCCGCATCAGCAGTCCGCCCTTGCCGCCCTGTGTGACCAGGAGACCCAGCGCCACAACCAGTGTGTTGCCCTTGTTGAGAACCATGCCAAAACACTGCAGGTAGGTGGCAAAAATCCTTTAAATTTGTATTTTTAACTGTCATTTTACATCATTTGAGAAGCAAGTTCTTGCAATTAATCCTCTTGAGAGTTCCTGGATTGGACTAGTTCTTTGAGTCTGGGAAGGTCTTGAAAGATTCTTGCCTCCATTGGGGCTTGAATTCACAACTTTTGGATCGGCAGTTCAGTATGCTACCACTGGATGATGAATGAAATGATGCAGATCAGAATAATTCTGGCTACATTATAAATGTATGATAACAGTTGACACATTTAAGATTTGGGCATATTGTTGAAAATTTTAAGTTGTTATACATGTTGTAATATACCAACATGCCCAGGTGGTTGGCACGCTTTGAAATAGTTAATTAGTCTGAAATAAAACCAATATTTATACTCACTTTTATTTAATTTTTATATTCATTAAAAAACAGAAAATAATTGCTTTTTGTTTGTTTTTGTGTGTTTTTCTTTTTTTTTCTTTTCTTTGTTTACGATACTGAGGAAGACCTTTGATCAAAATACTGGTGAAAAAAAATTATTTATTACAAAATCTTGAAGTCCAATTTGTACAACATTTTTCACTCTGTTGCAGAACTGTGCAGTTGAGCATGCCCAGAAGTTTATCGAGTCAGTAGCGCGTCTCTCAGAGCAGCAACTTCTGCAGTATGACAACATGCTGGTGGTCGATGATGTGGAGAAAGGACGTGAGTATTGTTTATATAACTGACCCTTATAGTGACCACGTCAAATATCACTCCCTAAACTTCAAAATATTTCTTTCAAGTCACTTAGGAAGTAAGTTTTATTGCAACTTTTAATAGTCCTTCTATAATTGTAAGACTGTCTGATATTAACTCTTTACCTTATGTAGACATGTCTTGAAAAATCCACTGTTTTATATTCATGTACCTTTTAATTGATTTTCATCAGGACATGACTTTGCGCATGAATATTAATGAGGAAAAGGTCCTATATTTGAGCTGAAATTCATCTCCTGGACTGTGAAATTATTATTTACTGACATTTGTTTTTGCTCTGTCTGTAATTTTGTAGGTACATATTTTACTGAAATAATTAAGTCTGCTGAAGGAACATTTCACTGGATTAATATCCTTGAATCAAAGTGTCCTTGAAATCCACGTAAATTGTTCCTTTGCAAAAACAAACATACCTTTATCCTCTTCTACTCATTTTTTAAACACTTAATTGCCTGTAATTAACATTCAGATTTATTGTATTTCAGTTAATAAACTCTTCCAATACTGAATTATGATTGACATTTCTTCTGACTGGGAAAAAGCCTTAGTTACATATTTGGGGGGGGGGGGGGGGGGGGGGGTAAAAGCATCATTTTTTCAAGTTTGGGGGAAAAAATCCTGTGGTTAATAGCAGTTTAGGGAAAAACTGCATGAATTTTAAGAAATTTCTAGAGTGGAAGACACCTATAAACATCCCCTGATAAAGATGGGGAAAAAATTCTGACATTAGAAGCTCTTAGGATTAAAATACTTTAAAGTTGTTACCTATTTTGTGCTGGTACAGGGGTTGATGCCAAGAAGTATCCAACCACAGAACTGATACGGAGGAAGAACGCTGGCGAGCCTCTAGAGGATGATGAAGATGAGGATGCTTTACCACGCGGGAAAAATACCTGGCCTGGTGAGTCTTAGAACACATATATGAATATGTTGTCATTCCCTGTTTAAAACTAGAAATGTGTTCACTGGACATGGATTACCCCACTTTGCACCATTTTCACTAAATCAGGGGCCATAACTCTCCTATAACTCAATGAATTATTACTAAAATCCTGGGTGCACAGTTGGCCATGCTGGTGATCATTCATGTCAAGTTTAATTACATTTAGCTCAAACTTTTTGAGATCTGCACAACAAAATATTTTGTGACAGATGAGCAGAGGATGGACAGAATCTATATCAAAAGGATCTATATCTAGCATTCTGGTTATTTGGACTGCCCTAGAGTTAAGTGGGTTTAAAAATGTTTGAATGGATAATATTTTATTGATGACTTGCTTTCAAATAAAGTAAACATGTTCTTGTTGGTCTTATTCACATTAAAAAGTGAAATAAGAAACAAACATGAAAAGCATTTATACAAGTCACTAAGACAGTTGTGCATTTTAAGAACATTTGAATCATCGTTGTTTTATTTTATGTGACAGGAATGCCAAACAACGAGCTGGTGTCCGGAGACAAATCGTCCAAGCAGCAACTGACTGCCTCAGTGACCACAGCCAAGACCTCCCTGGGTCACAGTGCCACCATCACTGCCAGGGACAAGGCTTATCAGGTCTGTCTCATGCACCTCCTTCTCTTTCCCTCTTAGTTTGTTCATCTTTCTCTTTTCTATTGTTATAATATAGTAATTTCGATGATGATAAAAACAGCTTCTCTCTGTCTTTCCTTTTCAGTGTATTTGTCTCTCTCTCTCATATATTTAGCTTGAATATATGGAGCTATTCTACTCACCCTGGCATCGATGTCACACCTTGGTTAAGGTTTTGTGTGCAATTACTATCATGCATATAATCTTAGTAATAGCTATGCTTACTTAGTTAAAATTTCAGTATGGTCTTCAGCAGCATTAAAAAAAACAAGTCAGATAACTCTTGACCAGATTAAATGCAAAATTATGGCCCTTTCTGATCAGGGTCTCCTGTTTGCTTATACAATATAACAGTCTGCATGACAGAGAAAAATCCATTGTTCCATATACCATTTACAGTTCAGTCAATTAATATTCAAGTCATTAATTTGTACATGAATATTCATGAGGTAGAGTATTAATCTGCTCCCTCTCTCCTTGTATATATCAATATCCTTGCATGTCTCTTTTCTGTTAACCCCATCTGTAATTTATCAGTATTTTACTGAAAATACTTTAAAA
>CM037777.1:107395502-107413695 GCA_021229015.1 Solen grandis | reverse complement strand
ACGGTAAGTGCTGAACATAATTACGTCAGGGTTCAGACTGTGACAGTAATAGACGGTAAGTGCTGAACATAATTACGTCAGGGTTCAGACTGTGACAGTAATAGACGGTAAGTGCTGAACATAATTACGTCAGGGTTCAGACTGTGACAGTAATAGACGGTAAGTGCTGAACATAATTACATCAGGGTCCAGATGTGGTTTCACTTTTATTTTCTCTGTTGTCTTTTTATGTGTTAATCCACAGAATAATAGAATGTATTCTGTGAAACACAATAATAATAATATCAATTAAGAAACTGTTAATTTATTATATATAATTTTGGTGCGTATAATTGTCATCAGGAATTCCTACACAGAGGTTTGTCGTCTAGGATAAGCTAAATCCGAACCCTTAACTCTTCATTTTCACTCTTATTGAAACATAAAATCTATTTACTTAGAGCCAGAAAGGGGTTAGGCATACCACGTGATGAAGTAATGTTTTAAATGCAGGTAGTGCATTTCGACATGTTAAATTATTTTTATTTCCTTATACATAGAGGATGTTTGTTTTGAGTGAATAATGAATATATCTAGTTGAGATATAATACACTTTCAATATTTTCACGAGCGCGTATGTGAAAATTGTATCACTTAGAGGTGAGATATAATCCATTTTTACATACCCTTTATAAATAAAGAAGTTGTTCTGGCAAATCTATATCACTCATACAGTGAGATATGGATTTTATCTCACTAATAGAACACAGTTTTTTATCCGTTAGCATAAACATTATGGAAAAACAACTGATCCCGTTGGCTGGGTGGTTAGAGCGTCCGTTCCGGTATCGGGAAGTCGTGGGTTTGATTCCCTGCTGCAGCATACCAATATCGTGAAAAATGTTACTGGTATAGCTCTCTAGCTTGGCGCTCAGCATATAAAGGTTGTTCCAGGACTAGTTGGCCAGGTGTCAGGATAATGTAAATAGATTTGGTATCATGTCATATGTCTACGGCGTGATACAAGAGTGAGGCATAACTATATCTGTCTCAAGTAGACATAGTTTCCAAATGTCTGAAATACTGTCGACAGGACGTAAAACCAAATAAACATAATATAGGAATCAACATCATATAGACCTTAGGGCAATGCAACAGGTAAAGCATTAGATGTGTTGTGAAATAACAACATTTTGGTTTTTGTTTTGGCATATTTTTGTATTTGTAGACCTGCCAACCAGCTTTAATTCAAATATTTTATTTCAGATAAACACAGACTGGCGTAGTACATGTATCAGAGACCAGATATATAATTAGTCAAGTTAAGTTTTTCCGGTTGGAAGAAACAAATGACTTTTGTTATTTATTAATTTATCATAGTAACCTGAAAGCAGTGTGTCGTGGCTAGAAGTCCAAACTTAACTAAAACCCGTGAAGTACGTTATCACATGTGCACGTATTATTTCCGGTTGCAAGAAAACAAATCACATCTGTTACATAATAATTTTTGTGTTAAAGTATTTAAAAAAGCAAACAAACGTCGGACAATTGTTAAACGTACGACATATAATTTTCAGGAAAGGAACACTATGGATTCATTCAAGAAGCTATGGCCAGCTATTTTCTTAAGTTTTACAGCCATGTGTTGTTCAAAAATGGACAATGACAAAATCATATGTAAACATCCTTGGCAACTTGTTTGTGGAGACCAGATGTGTTGTTGTGACGATCCAAGTTACATTGCAGGTAACCTGAAAGCAGTGTGTCGTGGTTGGAAGTTCAACCTTAACTACATACCTAAACTTCCACATTTTGTTACCGGACTTAAGTTCGATGGCAACAATCTACAGAATCTGACAAAGTATACCTTTGCTAACATTTCCGTTGAGAAGTTTACGTTCCTTTCACTGACCTGGAACGATATTCGAGCTGTTTCCGATACCGCATTCTCAGACTTTCAACGGCTAAGCTATCTGGATATTAGCGATAATCCAAATATTAACATATCACAGCTTCTTGCTTCTCTTCGCAAACCAAATATACTACTGCATTTATTACACATTAACAACGTAAACATATCTTACATTGCTGACGATTTCTTTTTCGGAATTTGCGTGGACAGAATAAAATATATATCCGTAGGAAACAATTCATTTAAAGTACTGAACATAAAAGCATTTCAAAATTTTCGGAAACTAAGGAAAATAAGATCAACCAACGGAAAAATAACTGGGCTTTCTGAAGTAACGAGTAATAAGACTTTCAATAGCTTGCGGGCTTTCATTTTGACGGAAAATTACATCCAACCATATCAGCCAAACTTTTGTGCTGGAGACCGACAAACCTTTCCATACCTAAAGTATATTGATTTAAGCTTTAACAACATACAGATATTGATTCATCGGCACTGGTCGTGCTTGCAATCACTGCAAGATATATGTCTGAGTTGGAATCAAATATCTGTTATACAGTCAAACTCATTCTCAGCCTTTCCAAAACTGTCGATGTTAAAACTTACTAGCATGAAAGAGGGAATAAAGTCTATTCAGAGACATGCTTTCAATAGCTCTAGCTTGGAATATTTGGATATATCTTGTAACTCATATATTTTTCACAATAATGATAGTCGAGATATTTTCAGAAACCTACCTAACATAAAAATGGTAGATCTTACCAGTAATAATATGTTCCATCTGATACCACCTTATTTGTTTAACATATTTTCTCCAGTGAAATCAGTTCAAACACTTAGACTGGAACATGTCCAAATTCGCAATTTGTATCCCGAATTTCTAGAGATTTTTTCAAAAATATCCAAAATACTTCTTGGTCGCAATTTAATTCATAACATAGATGACTCATTTCGATCAGTATCAACACTGAAATACATATCAATAAAATCGAATAGAATTTCTGTGATACATCAAAAAGCGTTTTCTGCTGAAATACTCCGAACGCTCAAAATATTAGATCTACAGCATAACCCGTATGATTGCACCTGTGAGTTATTCTGGTTTAGACATTGGATAGATACAATAGTAGACAATAAACATTTAACGCTCGTAAACTGGCCAGAATCATACTACTGTTATACACCACCCTCTTACGAAAACAAAAGACTAGTGGAGTTTGTCCCGACGAAGATATATTGTGCCAGGAAGAAGATCATATTGTGTACCGTGATACCCGGCAGCATGATAATAATCTGTATCTTATGCATACTCGGGTTCCGCTGTAGGTGGCACATCCTCTACTTTTTCTACAAGCTGAGAAGAAACAGAGACGTCAGAAAAAATGGAGAGCAGCGAGCACTATTAGATGCACATGATATGGCGTACGATGCGTATGTGATCTACCACGATGAAGATCGGGAATTCGTTCATACTTATCTGAGAGAAATCGTTGAAGACAAACACGACTTGAAACTACACATATGGCACCGCGATGCTGGCCTTGGCTCCAAGATGCAGGTCATGTTTGATGCGATCTACGCCAGCCGAAACGTTCTGGTCGTCGTTTCAAACCATTTTTTGAATGATAGTTATTGTCACTTTCAGCTGGAAATCGCTTTTGATAGATCAACAGTTCTGAAAAAGAATAATGTTTCTTTAATTTTGTTAAACACAATAGAGTTTCACAGATTAAGCAAATCTTGGTGTGTGATATTCACCAAAACACCGACAATTACATGGCCTGGTTCAGATAACGACATTAAGAAACGAGTGTTTGAACAAGAGGTTTGCGCTCATGTCACCCGCTGATGCCCCTGTTCGTCCTACAATTGTACATACAAAGAAAATGAAGGTGCTTATGAAAAGCAAAATGGCTAACACAGAAGTGAAATGAGGTTCAATATTAAAAGGGCATTGGTAATTGAATTGCTGACATGAAATATATATTTAGGAAATAGAATACTGTACATACATTGGCACGACTTATGTTCCGAACATCAATGATTCATTTCGGTCATTCATACACTTACATTATGCAAATTTAAATGAGTGATCGAAAATTTACTGTGAATCATTATATAACTGTCAAAGGCAGGTTTTGATGCAGGATGATTTAGATATTATTTGATGTTTTATTATTGATACGTGAATCGGTTTCAGTATTAATTTTATTTGACTTTCCTATTTGAAATGATAAGTATTAAGTGTGTCTGTTCTAGTCATGGAATGTTCTTTATAATAAATGCAGAGTGCCTATACTAGTTGTTAAAATTATATATATATATATATATATATATATATATATATATATAAAAGAACATTTGTAGATTCACCTCTAATGAAGTACTGTGTTTGTTTGTATATACTATATTCTCTCTAAGTTTTACGACATTCAAAAAGAAATTGTCCAAAAACTTAGATTCATACAAAAAAAGTATTCAAAAAGTGTTTCAAAACTAAGGAAAACGCCGATAATTTCTTTCATTGGGTCACGTGATTATGTACATGTGAACATGCCTCGATAAATATTTTTTTATTTAGATTTGAAATGATGAAAACGACTTTATGAATAAAAATACCTGTTTGCTTTATTTTTATTTGTTGATCAGATGTTCATCTCGGATGCTTTCTTTCGGCTAAAAGGAATAATGTATTTTCCTGGACATTCATCAACACTTAATTATTTGCTATTTAATAAACCACTGTCGTAAAATGTCAAAATCATTTGGGTTTTGCCAAAAGGAAATCATTCTCCCGACCTTTAATCATCTGGGGTAAAGAATGTCCTTTGTGTCAGGTGCTAAACTTGCTTTAAGTTCATTTCATAGCAACACAAATTTCATGCACCGGCTGCATAAAATGTTGTCCCAAAACTTTGAATCAGTAAAATGATATCGGAAAGTGTCATAAAATTAAGTTTTACATGCTTGTAGTCAAATATGATTTTCATCTTTGTGTTTAAAAAATAAAAATATTTGTTTCACAGAATTGTACATAATGACATTTTAAGGACTTTACGTAAATGATTGCAATGCAATGTTGATCCAATAACTCACCGGACTCCGTTGTAATATCCAAACGAATGTACTGTTGCCAACCAAAGTCTAGTAATCTTTCAATAAAGTCGTTGTGGCCCAGTGGTATTGTCCGAGTTTTTTAACCTGTCACAACCGCATACATTTCATTGTCATTGCACAGAATATATTTACCTTTGCTCGTTTCTCGACACATTATTGTGCTGATTACGGAATAGAAATAGCGAAAGGTAGAGCATATAAAATTAATTATAGAAATGGCACAGTGGTAAACGCCACGAGTTTCAATGCTGTTATTTTTATTTCCTTTATGTCGTTCACATTCACTGTATTTTACAGTTTTTGTTTTTGTTTTTTTCAGACTGTTTACGATTTTTTTTAATATTATCTCAATTGAAAAAATATGGTCATTTTAATAGAGTTAAGCATGCATAAACACCCCCGTAACTGTTACTCAGTTTCACTGGCGTCTGTGCTGATTTATCGCCGAAGCAACAGTCTGATCAGTATAAAAAATAACTTTCCTGATTCTTAGATTCCTTTAAAAAGTGACCGCACTGAACATAACATTTTTTTTAATGTAAAGAATTAAGATTTTCACGTGATTCCCGTGGTATGATATATTCGCAGAACAGGGCTTCCCAATCAAATACTTAAAACAATGATGACAATTAGAAGACGGATTTGAACCTGTCCTCTTTTTTTTTTTTTTTTTTTTTTTTTGCAAATTTGATGAAGCTTCTCAGGGATCCGCCCTACTAGGGGAACTTGTGTACCCGTATTTTTTTTATTATGATTCATCAACTATTACAGGAGTTATCCCACTTTGATTTTTTTCCCCTTTATACGAACAAATATTGTGTGTCTAGCTCCTCCTACACTATTGTGATTAAACCCAAACTTTCACAGAAGGACAACATATACGTATGTGAAGATGTGCATGTGTTTTGGAAAATTTGCTTTTACCATTTAAGCTTTAAGCCATTTAAGCCTGAGTTACTGCCCCTTGAATTTCTTCCCTTATATAATGTCAAAGACCTTTGATAATATATAGGGAATATTTAGTTTCCGTCGAATAACTTCTTTTAGGAGTGAGGTATGCTAATCATATAAAGTATACAGACACCTTATCGGAAAGAGAAGACTGGGATTGATTTTCAGGTCAGTAGGGTCAAGGACAAGGTCACTGTTACTAAAATTAGTTTTGCTTGCCTGAGGGCAACAAACATGTGGTTTCAGTCAAATGTCTCCTGTTTGAATTAAGGTAAAGTAATCATATTTGGTAGAAAGATACCATAATTTATACATACATCTATATGCCTTTCATTTGTATCTCTGCATTCCCACATTCATGTGAAATAACTATTACCAAGCACTGCTCACAAGCATTGAGTCTGGTTGATTGGGATGGTGTGTGTGTGGGGGGAGTATCCGCTAGCCTTTGGCTTACAGTTCTAGTTAAACTTAAAACACTCTACCTTTCGCTATTTAATTCCCGTAAACCGTACGGAATGTATCGAGACTCGAGCGGAGATGAATATATTCTGTGCAGTGACCATGAAATATATGCGCTTGTGACAGTTAAATAAATCGGACAATATCATACAAAACTGCGGATCCGACCATCGAGCGAGTTGGTAAAACTTGAAATAACTTGTTTCCCAAATGACGTTTTTTACCAATCTAAAAGAAGAAAAAATCACAAGAATAAAACTATTTTCATCTGTGGGTTTACTTATATGAAACTTTTCATACGAAATTTAGTGATATGGGCACCAGTATATCTGCATTAATTTTATTGTAAATGTATCTTATCATTGTTCCTGCCAGTAATACCCGAAAGGGGAGTTTGTGCAGTATATATAGATAGATAGTACCCAGACCGGCCATAACACGTGGTATATGACGTCATTCTTTTGTCAGTATTTCCATCAGAAAAAAACCTTCAGATTCAAGAAATTTTAGTTCACGCAACGTAAACCTATACAAGTATCTCGTTGCATACAATACACATAATACTTCTTAGCTTTAACCCTTACCCTGCTGGAATCGTAAGTGCTAACCTTTGCCACCAGAAAAGAGCCAGGCCGGCCTGCACATCCGTGCAGGCTGGCCTGGCTCTTACCTGTTGGCTGACCAACTACAAGTTTTCATCTTGTTATCCCTAAAATTGATAATGGACAGTTCCAAAAAGATGCCGGCTAAGTCCATTTGAGGAGGTTAAGGGTTAAACAAGGTCATGACGAAGTAGTGTGCTACAATGGTGACTTTTTTCTGCATAAAGAAGATGGTAAATATTTAATACAAGTTAGCTACATTTGCTAAACTATGATTATTATTATTATGAACTACTCCTCACTCAGTGTTAGAAATACATACATCTGACAAAAGAATCAAAAGGGTCTATGTATAGCACACTTTTTTCCACTTCACTTGCACTTTAGCCCTTCGAAATTATTTATTAAATTAAAAATTTGGACATTTTTTTCCCACAGAGTTGAGACAAGATGCAGCTTGTGGCAGTTTAAAATGACGTCACATACCATGCTATGGCCATACTGTTTGCCATAGGGACCGGATAAAAGTTGGTTGAGATTGAGAAATAAGACAAATCTGCCATTTATAAATAATAATAAATAGTTTAATAGTATAAGGCACGTATACATGACATAACAACATTTAGGGTTTGTCCCAGAGTTCTTACTCATTCTGCATTCTTTCATTTCAGTCAACTGTAATAGGGATTATTATTCAGATTTTAATAGAACAGTTTCACTTGTAACTTTTGTATTTATGGTTTCAAGAAAAGTAGAACATACATTTATATCACATTTAAGCTATTATTTAGAATATGTGTTTCTATAAATTAATTCATAGGAGTATAAATTAATTCATAGGAGTAAAAGAATCAAACATATCCTAAATATGAGGTCTATGCAATCAAGCAAATACCATTCATATAACTTGATGGTATTATTTGAGTATAAAGCAGAATAGTTTGGCAAAACTATTTTAATAATATCATGTAGGGTCCAAATCAGCATAATTAATGATATGCAAATTAAAATAAATACACTGTAGTCAAAGTTTATTTATGCAAATGAGCCAACTTAACAGTTAGTATTCAGATGAGCACCACAACTTCAAGGACAAACGCTAAATCAGACAGAGGTTGTGACGAAAACTCCTCATGACGTCATAAAATGTTGCCATGGAGATTTTTCTTCATGACCTCTAGCCTTAACATTGCACTACATTTGGTAAAAAAATTGGGACAGACGTCACATGACAAACAATGCAAGTCATGTGACACAGATATGTTTACATTATAATTCTAAACATCAGTACATGTACAAATACACATGTATAATACAAACACAGATATACAAATACAAGCATTAACTAATAACATTTAATTATTAATAATGACAAATATATCAATTTACTGCATATCATGAAAAGAGAATAAAAGCTCTGAAATCTGATTTTGGTCCTGAACAGATCAAGAATATTCAGCCAAGCTTATATTTGTGAAGAAAAAAAGAAAGAAAAATAGACAGAGCGTGGAAGGAAAACAAACAGAAAGACAGACGATAATAGTACATGTAGCTGACAACATATTGTCTCTGTTTTGTAAAAATGATAGGAGAAAAAATAAATCAATATTTTCATATGGAAAATGCAGCTTTTTCATAATAATAAGAAAGAAAACACTGACATTTTGGCAGTTCAAGTTTTGTAAAACAAGTGAACAAGGATCCTAAATAGGGAACAGAACAAGCAACTGAAATAATGAATATTGAAATTAACGTGTCTCTGTCCGACATTAATGACCTTAGAACTACCAAGTTACTTTTTATCTCTTCAGAAATTGCATATTTTGAACATAAAAGACAACTGAGCAGTATTTTTATGATTAAATCGTGAACGAAGCACCTTTCCAGATGTTAACAGTGAAAATCTAAGCCCTGCCTTCCCAATTCACAGCTAGGTCAAGTTTTCACAAACAGTATCACAAACAAGAATGTTCTTTGGAACACGTGTGTCACCTGTTGAAGTGCGACGCACAGACAAAAAGAACTGCATACAGCATCTAAAAAGTCATATAGAAATACATCTATAGTGCAAAAGGTCCATAACAACATCCTGTCTTATACAAGACTTTTATATAGCAAATACATGGACTATAAATTTTAAAAGTATGACCTATAATGACCTGCCTTATCTGACAACCTGTCTTAACCGACATTGTCAGTTGGTCCCTGTGAGTGTCAGATAAAACAGGTTTACAGTAGGATTCAAACTCAAGATGATATTTTTTTTCACAATTGTTTGTATTGTATAAAATGGAGTTTTCACTTACTTGGTTGGTGCATGCATGTCTTACTAAGTAAGAGAAAAATAAAGAAGAACTATCACTGAAGATGATTAATACCCTCACACTGCTTTGACACAGAGAAATTGTTACAAAATCACAGTTATCTGCCCTTGTCTGCTGATTGGCCTTAACAAAAATGTAAAGGCATTATCAACAACACTTACAAAATGTTCATGCAATGCGAGTGTGAGACAGGACAGGACAAGCTTGATTCTTATATAGCCCAAACTTCTGTTCACTGAGGGAACAATAATGCACCCAATGAATCCGATATATTTTTAATAATTTTCAATTACTATCCGTGTACATGATTTTGTTTTTTTCAGACATGTTTGTTACATATATTTCTTATATATATTATACTTTAAAGATCTCAAAATACTGCTTCATAATCTCTTGTGACAGACACTGAGATCACTAGAATATCCAGACTGAGATACACGCACCTGAAAAATGGCAGTTATAAACAAATAGTGCAAGAAATAAGTAAAAAAGTTATCCTGCGATTTAGATATGGATGTACCATGTCAATAAATACAATAATTTAGAAAAAAAATCCTGTTACTGTTGTGTTTAAGTTTATTGTCGCTGTGATAGTACCTCTATTTTATTTATATAACGACATCCAGCTACGTGCACTGAGGCATGTGGGTAGAATCACCAACCTACTGCAAGCAATCTGGAAGTTATAATTCTGTAGGTCATCACTGAATTCTGAAGGGAAAAAAAGTGGCTCTGCTATCAGGATAAGCTGTAACGCTTTATTAAAGAAGGTTACTTGCAAGCTTATCTGGTTTTATACCGGTTGCACTGCCCATTTTCTTAATAGCTCTAGCATTGTGGAGTTGAATTAGTTGTGAAAATATACCTGAATATATTGGAAGCTCTGGATTACACTGTACATTAACAATTACCTGTTAAGATATGGTATCAAATATACCATAACACACCTCACCTCTAGCTCTCTGCATGAATAACATTACCCAGATACCAAATAAGCCAATCTGCCATTCATTACCTGCTATATATATATTCATACCTACTCTAGCAACACAACATGATTGTGATTTCCCCGATATTCAAATCTTCTCATAATTTTGTAACACCATGCTTTGGAAAGTAAAGTTAATTTCAAAGCTAGCAAATCCCTTTGAATATAATCAGGGTTTATTATTGCAAAAAAATAAGCAATAAAAAAAAATAATTTAAATATTTTATCATTTTTTTTTTCACTGTAACTCAAATCTGTTTAAAATATGAACACCTTTATACTTTAAAATTATTAAAATCATCAGATCTCAGCATGATAATATTCCAATACCAACATTTTATATATATATTAAAAAAGAATTTTCTAGCTTTTATCCTTCAGGAATTTCTGAATGATGTTCCTGCAATTTTTTTTACCCTCAATATATTTTAATGGCAACCATTTTTTCGGGATTTCTTAACAGAGTTTCAAATTTTTTCCTTGATGTATTTCATTGACGACCATTTTCCGGAGAATTCTTGACAGAGTTTTTTGCCAATGGAGAAACCCCTGGCTGTGTTGGCAATAAACGCTTGCCACGTGGCGTAGTCACAGTAGAAGTTCGTTCAAGTTCCACCATTTTTTGTAAACTTTGAATCATGGATGAAACTGACTGACACACTTCTTGTGAGGCATAATCCAAGTATTCTAGTTGTGTATTGGATAATATCGATACACTGTCTGTTTCACTGCTCGTCGATGACCTCAGTTTATTGAGATCGCGGCCAGCCACTGCAGTCAATTTCTGCGCACTTTTGTTTATCACTCCAGCACATTTGATCACTTTCCGAACATCACAGTCTTGACCTAGAAAACCAAAAAAATATTTGAAATACAAATCTAACAAAAAATATTTCAGTTATTTTAACCCAGATATTATCCAGTTATATCAAACATTAATTAGAACTATCTATTAAGGCGATTATTGCCCCCACATACTTCCTTGACACAGACAGAGGGATATAATTCTTACAAAATCCTTGACACAGTTATCTGCCCTTGTCTACCAATTGGTCTTACCATTATAAATCATTATTCTAAGTGTGAAGACATTATCACATCAGTTACCAAACTTTGTGTAATGTGAGTGTTGGAGGGAACGTGTCGTGTGATTCCTATATAGTCCAACTTTATTATGTGAGGCCGGGGTATGCTACTTATTATGAAGGAATGTTATATCTGACCAATAACACCTTATTCATTCAGAGGTTCGTCTGAAAACATAGACAGCTGCAAAAACACTGCATTGATATCAAACTAAGAAGTGAAAGAATTTCAAGAGAGGAATTTTTTTTATAAAAAACAGTATAACCAGATGAGATCAATTCTTTATTCTATATGTTAAGCTAGTTTGGTTATAAAAGTGATGTGCAATACTGTTATACAAGAGTGTTCCCTGGTCACCTGCTGAAGCATGATAGAGAAAGTGTGAAGGACAGACAGACGGACAGACAGTTGGACGGGCAGACAGACAATGGAAAAGTGGTCCCTTTGCATCAACTCTGCTTACAGCAGGTGACAAAAAAAAACCAGAACTACTCTCAGGTTTCTACAATACTTTATGGTCTCTAAAATAGGCTAAGAGGAGAGAGAGATAAACAGCTAGAACAGTAAATTTTCCGTACCCTCCATGACAGGTTCAATATCCTGCACCAGTATCCCGACCGCGTCCACCAGCGTACTGATGTGAGAGACAAGGGACTGGGACCGCTGGTAGTTCCCATTACAGAACTGACTTGGCCCATAACACGACTGTTCCAGCATACTGCAGTCTGCCTCAACCTGCCAAGGGAGGTAATCAAAGTTATGTGTTATGTCATTATAGCACAGCAGTACAAACAAGAAAAATAGTCTTTGAATTTGTTTGAAAACTGGGGTATTTAGGAGTTGAATTTAAAAAAACGATGGCAAAACTGAAAATTTCACTGAAAAAAACTGTAAAGGTGCATATATGGCATTGTTGTGTGTAAGATCCAACTGAATAATTTCAGGGAATGTTTAAGGCAAATTCTATTTAAAAAAAAAAAAAAAGTAAAAGAAAAAAGTCCAACTGACCTGTAAAGTTTGACACCTGTTCAGGAGGTCCTTACATGAGGTGACGCAGATCTCCACATTCTGGGGTAGGACTCCCATCTTCTGAAAGTATATGACAAACTTACTCACTTAGGAGTAAAACAATACAACCATACAATGTGATTCACACTAGAGTTATTACAGAAGGCAATGCAGCACCATCCAACATTAAATCAATGATTTATCTATTCTAGTTCTATTTTTAGTAACAGTGACCCTGTCCTGACCTCTGTTAAAAATTGTTTCTTGCGACCTTAAAGAATTGTGCTCCACTGCAGAGGGAAGAGTGGAAATAAATTCTTCTTAGGTCCAGAATTTGTAGAAATTATATCCAGATATTAACTTGCACTTTTTTATGGTAAAACTGCAAAAAGTAAACTGCCATATGAAAGTATCTTTTTTTTTTTTTTTAAAGAAAAAAAAATATTACAGTACTAACCATATTGTCTGTGTTTTTGTCAGTCAGCAACTGTGCCTTTGTCTCATAGTCTTCAACCGTGCGTAGCGCCCCCTGGAGGGTTTTGTCTATAAATGTCTCGCAACCATTGAAGAATGACTGGCAAATGTCTGCACTCACCTGAAAATCACATAAAAATGAGTTTGTTCATTTGTATAATTCAGATATTAAACTATAGGCATCCCATGAATATATATATTTATACATGTACAGAGACAGTACCTTGACTAGTCCGGTAATTTCAGACATACAGCTGTATTTCTGAAGTATAAAAGCAGTAACACTTTATACTTTAGAGAGAGAGAGAGATAGTGAGTAGGGGAGGGGAGGATGAGTGGATGAGAATTTAACTGGAAATACATTTTCTACCATTGATTATATGAGGCAATTTTTTTTCTGTTTTCATCATAGGCTCCCTTAAGATATTTTTATAAAGCTAGTACTTTTTTGTAAAACAACTGGATGCGACAAGTCTGGGACAAAACAAGTGCTATAATATGCCCAGGCAGATAACCAGCAGCTCAGAGACACCCAATTATTTCACAGATGGTACAACATGTACAACTCTAAACGAGTATACATACAGGTTTCCAATGAGATTTGAAACTGGGGATATAGTTGCTATTTTTCCTTAACTTGGTACCCCTGCATATATTTTTAGGGGGTACACGATACATACAGACGTTCCAATGAGTTTTGAAACACTTGCTATAATAACCCTACATATAGAGTCCCTATATTTTTAGGGGTACATGACTAATTTTTCTGTTTGGGAAAAAAGCCTCTGTTGGGGTAAAATAGGAGTGCTGACGTACCAACATGGTTGCATCTGTGCTGGAGACAGCCGTGTCCTCAAAGTAGAGCATGCTTGTGTCGGTGGCAAGAGCCAGCTCGCCTGTCAGTTTACACATGGTGTGCACACCCTCTTGTAGCCGCGTCTTGGCTTCTTCCATCAGACTCTCAATGTTACCCTCACATCCCTGGAGAGGTGGAAAATAAAAGATTTATATTTATACCCTTAGTGAGAAATATATAGTGATCATTCACAACCCTGAGGATGTAAAAAATGTTCATTTATAATTTTGAATATGTCCATCATTCAAACCCCTTATTAGAAATATATGTAAATAATAATAATGATAATAATAATAATAAATTTTTTTTTATCATTTTTCCCACAAACCTGGAATAATGAAAAGTATAAAAAAAAACTCCATTTCTAATAAACCTGAAAAGAATGCAAAACCTATGGTAAACAAAAACATGGATGTTTACTTTCACATCCCTTAAGTTTATACCTTAGAAGATAACTTATTATTACATCATTTTGAAAGAAAGAGAGAAATATTGGTATAAGATGAAACAGATCATTTCACTATGCCTATAACTGACACTGATATCAATTTAAGTGAAATAACATTTAAAAATCTGATTACAATATCAAAATGTTGCAAAACAAAGGGACAGATTCATAAAACAAGGGGACTGAACAAATGACTCCTCACCTTATTTCATAGGAATATAAATCAAATAATTATATCCAGCTGTAACAGCTACATACCTGTAGAAAGCGTGCGATTTGACCCCCGATGACCTTGACCTGTTCCACTATCTTGTTTAGCAAGTCCTGTATGAGTGCTGACTGCAGACTCTGGTACATGGAGGACAGGACAACACAGTTATTCAGGAGACCATTGAACGTGCTTGTTAGCTGGATACAGCTCAACTGCAACGCATCCCGCCGTGTAAGGTTACCTTGGTGACTGGTTTCCATGGTAACTGGGATCTCTGCAGCCTGACTGAGACAGGACTTGAGCGAGTGACAGTTGTGAAGAATCTTGTCAGGTATGCTTTCTTCTAAGGAGCAAGCTAGACCAGAGAATAAGCAAAATGACTGAGATATTAAGCCAGCAAAAGGACTCTAAATTAAGCTTTTGTACAGGGAATTTTAACTTTAAAGACATTCAGACAGAGGGTCAATTATTCATGATACAGGGAAAATTTTCTGATGAGTCTTTACATGACATTTATTTTTCCCATACATGACTAAAAAATAACAGTAAAATATGCTATATTACTAATTATTCCAATAATCTTTACTCCTTGAAGATCATCCTAGTCAAAAGTTTATAAATCATTTTGAAATACTTATATAGTAAGAAGTATGCGAGACGTTCCTTAGGGAAAATATACTGAGTAGCCAGGTCATTCTAGCCATCTTTTTCATACTGGTCATATTGTTTTTTTCTAATACCAAGAGTATTTCAGTCATTTGGAGACCTTGTCTTACAGATAAAGTGCTACCCAACTGCAGTATCATGCTATAGACATGCCTCATGCCACACTGTCACATTATCCTGACACTGGGCCAACCAGTCCTGCAACTACCCTTACATGTTGAAGGTCAAGAGAGATATAAAAAGAATTATTTTTCTTGACTTTGGAACATCTCAGCATGGAATGAAACCCATGACCTTTGAATACAGGGCAGCCACTCTAAACACTTTGCTACCATGACCGTTTGCTTGTCCTCAATTGGTATACAGTAATGAATACATGATACTTACAGTTTAATTGACTGAGGGTGAAGTTGACAACATCCTTACAAAGGGAGGCAAATCCTGGACTTGAAGTAGAGCTATGTACCCGGCTTCCTTCTGAATCTGAAAATAGAACGGTGTTTCATTTATGAGATGGAACTAGAGTTATAACTTAAGGTGGTTATACACCCACAACCCCCCACACTGGGTTCTGTCACAAGAAACCTATTTGTCTCCCTTCAGAAGTCGGAAATATAGCTTTATATACATCTCCATTTGTTGTACTATCACCGTGTACAGCCTCCTCAATATACAAGTCAGTTTAGTGTGCTTGTTTGTAAGAGAGAGTGTTTGTTTGTTTATTGGTCTTAACGTCCCACTGAGAGTATTTCAGTTACTTGGAGACTATGTCTACTTAAGACATATATAGTGCTGTCACATTGCAGTATCAAGCTGTAGACATGTGGCACGATACCACACCCAGTCACAATATCCTGACACTGGGACAACCAGTCCTGGAACTACACTTATATGCTGAGCGCCATGCAAGGGAGCTATACCAGAACCATTTTTTATGACTTTGATATGTTGCGACCAGGAACAGAACCCATGACCTCCTGCTTGCAAGACAGAGAGATAATGGACACAAATGTTTACTCTGTGTGTATGAGAGAGAGGTATGCTCACCTTGTCGACTTGAGAGAGAGATATGCTTACCTTGTTGACTTGAGGATCCAGGGTAGAGAGCCTGCCTCAAACTTGGGGATGGGATGGACACTTTATGACCACTTCTGCAGATAAAAACTATACTGATGAGTTTCAGAGCTTTGATGAGCATCCTATCCACTTGACAACTTTTCAAACTGGTCTTTTTGAACTGTTAACATTTCATCAATGGTAAACAGAGGAGACATGGAGATGTATACCACAACAGCTTCAGAACAGAATGCACTGGGACAGAAGATAATTTGACAACATGGTTCATACAAATTTCCTGAAGCAAAATTTAAGGCTTTTTCAAGTTTTTTTTAAGACCTTAAAATTCACAATTAAGGACATACATATACCACAACTTATGTTTTAAATTTTAAGGCATGTAACAACTTGATAAACACTTCTTTATGATCAATACTGAAATTTCAAATTCAAGGATTTTCAAGACCTTTCATTTAATCTGAAAGGTTTTTCAAGGGTTCATAAGGCAAAATGTGATTTTCAATGTTTTTCAAGACGGACATCAAATTTAAGGGCTTTCAAGACCTGTACACCATGGACGATCACAATGGGACAAAACAAAATGCCTAATTTCTACATATATAAAAACTTGAGCTATCACTGAAGATGATGAATACCCCCTGCTACTCCACTTTGACTCAACAATATGAAAAGGGTGAAATTTTGTAGAAAGGGATACAAATTAAAGGAACAACATATGTAATATTTCAATTTGTGAAGAGGTAATATAATAATGTACAATATAAAAGATCTGTACAATGCCTTGAAATGGAAAATCAACATATATTGATGGAAATCTGACATATCTCAACAAAAAATAGAACTCACTCATTCAAAATTTCAGCAGTAAAGGAGTAAAGGAGGAGGATATTTACTTTTGTAATTTTGGTGACATGGTTTCATCTTTCTCCCACTCGTCGTTGGGGTCGTTAAATACTTCATCATCGTCAGCTGAACTCTCAGCTTCGTTCTGGAGAGCAAAAACAATAAGTTTCATCATCTTCTATTCAGTGATTTCAGAGACAAGATACAATCAAACACTGTATAATAATTCAGAAGAAATCAAATGCCTGAAAGGCAACAATGATGTAAAGCATTAGAAAGTTGAATATGCAACAATTTTCTGATCAGCAAACACATTTTATTGACACTACATGCATGTATATATGGAATTCATGAGTTGTGCTCATCATTTTGCCAGCAGAGTTGTATATGATTTGGAGTTGTCAGTCTATGTAATTCCATCATACATTTACATCATCTCAAAGCCTGACACATTCACCATTATAAAGACTCATTTTTGGCGCCCTGATCATACAGTTCCAGAAAGGAGCTGTCAGATAAGGGCCTTCTCTGCTTGCCCATACATTACTGTATCTCAGGATCTACATTCTGCACAGATAAGAGTATTCTCTGGAACATGTGTCACCTGTGGAAGAATGATGGAAAAAGTGTGACAGAGAGACAGACAGACGACAGAAAAGTGATCCCTATGTGTCACCTCAAATATACACTATTTAAAGTTTAATAAGTAAATATTCATTGAATAATAAATTTGTACATGAATATTCATGAGGTTCAAAAAATTAAAACCACCTAGTGTTAAGTCGCAGACATTACCTGGTACATGTCTCTCATCTGAATCAGTCGCTCCTCAAACTTGCCCAGTGTCCAGTGCGTGCACACGTTCAGTTTAGTGTTGGTCACCTTGATGACCGTCCTCTCCTCATCACCGTCCAGGTAATCCTCCCGTTGGAATTTCTGTCCATCATATAAGAAGGCATGGCTCATCAGTCAAGTCAGACACTTTAAATGATTTTTTCTTAATGTTTTCAAAATGGTTTGTTTATAGACAAGTGTAACTGTGTTTGGTAAAAAAACAGAGCTGTCACTGAAGGTGATTAATACCTCCCAACACTGCTTTTATTCAACAATATGAAAACATACTGAACTTTTTGTCAAACATAAAAATGATGAAATAGGATGTGACCTAACGAGCTAATGCTCACAATTC
>CM037777.1:107347562-107395402 GCA_021229015.1 Solen grandis | reverse complement strand
TTATACATACATCTATATGCCTTTCATTTGTATCTCTGCATTCCCACATTCATGTGAAATAACTATTACCAAGCACTGCTCACAAGCATTGAGTCTGGTTGATTGGGATGGTGTGTGTGTGGGGGGAGTATCCGCTAGCCTTTGGCTTACAGTTCTAGTTAAACTTAAAACACTCTACCTTTCGCTATTTAATTCCCGTAAACCGTACGGAATGTATCGAGACTCGAGCGGAGATGAATATATTCTGTGCAGTGACCATGAAATATATGCGCTTGTGACAGTTAAATAAATCGGACAATATCATACAAAACTGCGGATCCGACCATCGAGCGAGTTGGTAAAACTTGAAATAACTTGTTTCCCAAATGACGTTTTTTACCAATCTAAAAGAAGAAAAAATCACAAGAATAAAACTATTTTCATCTGTGGGTTTACTTATATGAAACTTTTCATACGAAATTTAGTGATATGGGCACCAGTATATCTGCATTAATTTTATTGTAAATGTATCTTATCATTGTTCTGGTTGTACCCAGACCGGCCATAACACGTGGTATATGACGTCATTCTTTTGTCAGTATTTCCATCAGAAAAAAACCTTCAGATTCAAGAAATTTTAGTTCACGCAACGTAAACCTATACAAGTATCTCGTTGCATACAATACACATAATACTTCTTAGCTTTAACCCTTACCCTGCTGGAATCGTAAGTGCTAACCTTTGCCACCAGAAAAGAGCCAGGCCGGCCTGCACATCCGTGCAGGCTGGCCTGGCTCTTACCTGTTGGCTGACCAACTACAAGTTTTCATCTTGTTATCCCTAAAATTGATAATGGACAGTTCCAAAAAGATGCCGGCTAAGTCCATTTGAGGAGGTTAAGGGTTAAACAAGGTCATGACGAAGTAGTGTGCTACAATGGTGACTTTTTTCTGCATAAAGAAGATGGTAAATATTTAATACAAGTTAGCTACATTTGCTAAACTATGATTATTATTATTATGAACTACTCCTCACTCAGTGTTAGAAATACATACATCTGACAAAAGAATCAAAAGGGTCTATGTATAGCACACTTTTTTCCACTTCACTTGCACTTTAGCCCTTCGAAATTATTTATTAAATTAAAAATTTGGACATTTTTTTCCCACAGAGTTGAGACAAGATGCAGCTTGTGGCAGTTTAAAATGACGTCACATACCATGCTATGGCCATACTGTTTGCCATAGGGACCGGATAAAAGTTGGTTGAGATTGAGAAATAAGACAAATCTGCCATTTATAAATAATAATAAATAGTTTAATAGTATAAGGCACGTATACATGACATAACAACATTTAGGGTTTGTCCCAGAGTTCTTACTCATTCTGCATTCTTTCATTTCAGTCAACTGTAATAGGGATTATTATTCAGATTTTAATAGAACAGTTTCACTTGTAACTTTTGTATTTATGGTTTCAAGAAAAGTAGAACATACATTTATATCACATTTAAGCTATTAGGAGTAAAAGAATCAAACATATCCTAAATATGAGGTCTATGCAATCAAGCAAATACCATTCATATAACTTGATGGTATTATTTGAGTATAAAGCAGAATAGTTTGGCAAAACTATTTTAATAATATCATGTAGGGTCCAAATCAGCATAATTAATGATATGCAAATTAAAATAAATACACTGTAGTCAAAGTTTATTTATGCAAATGAGCCAACTTAACAGTTAGTATTCAGATGAGCACCACAACTTCAAGGACAAACGCTAAATCAGACAGAGGTTGTGACGAAAACTCCTCATGACGTCATAAAATGTTGCCATGGAGATTTTTCTTCATGACCTCTAGCCTTAACATTGCACTACATTTGGTAAAAAAATTGGGACAGACGTCACATGACAAACAATGCAAGTCATGTGACACAGATATGTTTACATTATAATTCTAAACATCAGTACATGTACAAATACACATGTATAATACAAACACAGATATACAAATACAAGCATTAACTAATAACATTTAATTATTAATAATGACAAATATATCAATTTACTGCATATCATGAAAAGAGAATAAAAGCTCTGAAATCTGATTTTGGTCCTGAACAGATCAAGAATATTCAGCCAAGCTTATATTTGTGAAGAAAAAAAGAAAGAAAAATAGACAGAGCGTGGAAGGAAAACAAACAGAAAGACAGACGATAATAGTACATGTAGCTGACAACATATTGTCTCTGTTTTGTAAAAATGATTGGAGAAAAAATAAATCAATATTTTCATATGGAAAATGCAGCTTTTTCATAATAATAAGAAAGAAAACACTGACATTTTGGCAGTTCAAGTTTTGTAAAACAAGTGAACAAGGATCCTAAATAGGGAACAGAACAAGCAACTGAAATAATGAATATTGAAATTAACGTGTCTCTGTCCGACATTAATGACCTTAGAACTACCAAGTTACTTTTTATCTCTTCAGAAATTGCATATTTTGAACATAAAAGACAACTGAGCAGTATTTTTATGATTAAATCGTTAACGAAGCACCTTTCCAGATGTTAGCAGTGAAAATCTAAGCCCTGCCTTCCCAATTCACAGCTAGGTCAAGTTTTCACAAACAGTATCACAAACAAGAATGTTCTTTGGAACACGTGTGTCACCTGTTGAAGTGCGACGCACAGACAAAAAGACAACGGAAAAGTGGTCCCTATGTGTCACCTCTGCATACAGCATCTAAAAAGTCATATAGAAATACATCTATAGTGCAAAAGGTCCATAACAACATCCTGTCTTATACAAGACTTTTATATAGCAAATACATGGACTATAAATTTTAAAAGTATGACCTATAATGACCTGCCTTATCTGACAACCTGTCTTAACCGACATTGTCAGTTGGTCCCTGTGAGTGTCAGATAAAACAGGTTTACAGTATGATTCAAACTCAAGATGATATTTTTTTTCACAATTGTTTGTATTGTATAAAATGGAGTTTTCACTTACTTGGTTGGTGCATGCATGTCTTACTAAGTAAGAGAAAAATAAAGAAGAACTATCACTGAAGATGATTAATACCCTCACACTGCTTTGACACAGAGAAATTGTTACAAAATCAGTTATCTGCCCTTGTCTGCTGATTGGCCTTAACAAAAATGTAAAGGCATTATCAACAACACTTACAAAATGTTCATGCAATGCGAGTGTGAGACAGGACAGGACAAGCTTGATTCTTATATAGCCCAAACTTCTGTTCACTGAGGGAACAATAATGCACCCAATGAATCCGATATATTTTTAATAATTTTATTTTTATCAATTTTTTTTGTTACATATATTTCTATATATTATACTTTAAAGATCTCAAAATACTGCTTCATAATCTCTTGTGACAGACACTGAGATCACTAGAATATCCAGACTGAGATACACGCACCTGAAAAATGGCAGTTATAAACAAATAGTGCAAGAAATAAGTAAAAAAAATTTTTCCTGTGATTTAGATATGAATGTATCAAGTCAATAAATACAATAATTTAGAAAAAAAATCCTGTTACTGTTGTGTTTAAGTTTACTGTCGCTGTGATAGTACCTCTATTTTATTTATATAGCAACATCCAGCTACGTGCACTGAGGCATGTGGGTAGATCCACCAACCCACTGCAAGCAATCTGGAAGTTATAATTCTGTATGTCATCACTGAATTCTGAAGGGAAAAAAGTGGCTCTGCTATCAGGATAAGCTGTAACACTTTATAAAAGAAGGTTACTTGCAGGCTTATCTGGTTTTATACCGGTTGCACTGCCCATTTTCTTAATAGCTCTAGCATTGTGGAGTTGAATTAGTTGTGAAAATATACCTGAATATATTGGAAGCTCTGGATTACACTGTACATTAACAATTACCTGTTAAGATATGGTATCAAATATACCATAACACACCTCACCTCTAGCTCTCTGCATGAATAACATTACCCAGATACCAAATAAGCCAATCTGCCATTCATTACCTGCTATATATATATTCATACCTACTCTAGCAACACAACATGATTGTGATTTCCCCGATATTCAAATCTTCTCATAATTTTGTAACACCATGCTTTGGAAAGTAAAGTTAATTTCAAAGCTAGCAAATCCCTTTGAATATAATCAGGGTTTATTATTGCAAAAAATAAGCAATAAAAAATAATTATTTGAACATATTTTATCACAAGATGTTTTTTTTTCTGATCTTTAACTAGAAATAATTTGACATCACTGTAACTCAAATATGAACACCTTTATTACTTTAAAATTATCATAAAAATCATCAGATCTCAGCATGATAATATTCCAATACCAACATTTTATATATATATGTAAAAAAGAATTTTCTAGCTTTTATCCTTCAGGAATTTCTGAATGATGTTCCTGCAATTTTTTTTCCCTCAATATATTTTAATGGCAACCATTTTTTCGGGATTTCTTAACAGAGTTTCAAATTTTTTCCTTGATGTATTTCATTGACGACCATTTTCCGGAGAATTCTTGACAGAGTTTTTTGCCAATGGAGAAACCCCTGGCTGTGTTGGCAATAAACGCTTGCCACGTGGCGTAGTCACAGTAGAAGTTCGTTCAAGTTCCACCATTTTTTGTAAACTTTGAATCATGGATGAAACTGACTGACACACTTCTTGTGAGGCATAATCCAAGTATTCTAGTTGTGTATTGGATAATATCGATACACTGTCTGTTTCACTGCTCGTCGATGACCTCAGTTTATTGAGATCGCGGCCAGCCACTGCAGTCAATTTCTGCGCACTTTTGTTTATCACTCCAGCACATTTGATCACTTTCCGAACATCACAGTCTTGACCTAGAAAACCAAAAAAATATTTGAAATACAAATCTAACAAAAAATATTTCAGTTATTTTAACCCAGATATTATCCAGTTATATCAAATATTAATAAGAACTATCTATTAAGGCGATTATTGCCCCCACATACTTCCTTGACACAGACAGAGGGATATAATTCTTACAAAATCCTTGACACAGTTATCTGCCCTTGTCTACCAATTGGTCTTACCATTATAAATCATTATTCTAAGTGTGAAGACATTATCAACATCAGTTACCAAACTTTGTGTAATGTGAGTGTTGGAGGGAACGTGTCGTGTGATTCCTATATAGTCCAACTTTATTATGTGAGGCCGGGGTATGCTACTTATTATGTAGGAATGTTATATCTGACCAATAACACCTTATTCATTCAGAGGTTCGTCTGAAAACATAGACAGCTGCAAAAACACTGCATTGATATCAAACTAAGAAGTGAAAGAATTTCAAGAGAGGAAATTTTTTTTATAAAAAACAGTATAACCAGATGAGATCAATTCTATATTCTATATGTTAAGCTAGTTTGGTTATAAAAGTGATGTGCAATACTGTTATACAAGAGTGTTCTCTGTCACCTGCTGAAGCATGACAGAGAAAGTGTGAAGGACAGACAGACGGACGGACAGTTGGACGGGCAGACAGACAATGGAAAAGTGGTCCCTTTGCGTCAACTCTGCTTACAGCAGGTGACAAAAAAAAACCAGAACTACTCTCAGGTTTCTACAATACTTTATGGTCTCTAAAATAGGCTAAGAGGAGAGAGAGATAAACAGCTAGAACAGTAAATTTTCCGTACCCTCCATGACAGGTTCAATATCCTGCACCAGTATCCCGACCGCGTCCACCAGCGTACTGATGTGAGAGACAAGGGACTGGGACCGCTGGTAGTTCCCGTTACAGAACTGACTTGGCCCATAACACGACTGTTCCAGCATACTGCAGTCTGCCTCAACCTGCCAAGGGAGGTAATCAAAGTTATGTGTTATGTCATTATAGCACAGCAGTACAAACAAGAAAAATAGTCTTTGAATTTGTTTGAAAACTGGGGTATTTAGGAGTTGAATTTAAAAAAACGATGGCAAGACTGAAAATTTCACTGAAAAAAACTGTAAAGGTGCATATATGGCATTGTTGTGTGTAAGATCCAACTGAATAATTTCAGGGAATGTTTAAGGCAAATTCTATTTAAAAAAAAAAAAGGAAAAAAAAAAAGGCCAACTGACCTGTAAAGTTTGACACCTGTTCAGGAGGTCCTTACATGAGGTGACGCAGATCTCCACATTCTGGGGTAGGACTCCCATCTTCTGAAAGTATATGACAAACTTACTCACTTAGGAGTAAAACAATACAACCATACAATGTGATTCACACTAGAGTTATTACAGAAGGCAATGCAGCACCATCCAACATAATATCAATAATTCATCTATTCGAGTTCTATTTTTAGTAATAGTGACCCTGTCCTGACCTCTGTTAAAAATTGTTTCTTGCGACCTTGAAGAATTGTGCTCCACTGCAGAGGGAAGAGTGGAAATAAATTCTTCTTAGGTCCAGAATTTGCAGAAATTATATCCAGATATTAACTTGCCCTTTTTTATGGTAAAACTGCAAAAAGTAAACTGCCATATGAAAGTATCTTTTCTTTTTTTTTCAAGAAAAAAAAATATTACAGTACTAACCATATTGTCTGTGTTTTTGTCAGTCAGCAACTGTGCCTTGGTCTCATAGTCTTCAACCGTGCGTAGCGCCCCCTGGAGGGTTTTGTCTATAAATGTCTCGCAACCATTGAAGAATGACTGGCAAATGTCTGCACTCACCTGAAAACCACATAAAAATGAGTTTGTTCATTTGTATAATTCAGATATTAAACTATAGGCATCCCATGAATATATATATTTATACATGTACAGAGACAGTACCTTGACTAGTCCGGTAATTTCAGACATACAGCTGTATTTCTGAAGTATAAAAGCAGTAACACTTTATACTTTAGAGAGAGAGAGAGATAGTGAGTAGGGGAGGGGAGGATGAGTGGATGAGAATTTAACTGGAAATACATTTTCTACCATTGATTATATGAGGCAATTTTTTTTCTGTTTTCATCATAGGCTCCCTAAGATATTTTTATAAAGCTAGTACTTTTTTGTAAAACAACTGGATGCGACAAGTCTGGGACAAAACAAGTGCTATAATATGCCCAGGCAGATAACCAGCAGCTCAGAGACACCCAATTTTTTAACCCTTCGTATAAAGTCCCTATATTTTTAGGGGTACATGACTAATTCTTTTGTTTAGGAAAAAAGCCTCTGTTGGGGTATAATAGGAGTGCTGACGTACCATCATGGTTGCATCTGTGCTGGAGACAGCCGCGTCCTCAAAGTAGAGCATGCTTGTGTCGGTGGCAAGAGCCAGCTCGCCTGTCAGTTTACACATGGTGTGCACACCCTCTTGTAGCCGCGTCTTGGCTTCTTCCATCAGACTCTCAATGTTACCCTCACATCCCTGGAGAGGTGGAAAATAAAAGATTTATCATTTATACCCTTAGTGAGAAATATATAGTGATCATTCACAACCCTGAGGATGTAAAAAATGTTCATTTATAATTTTTCCCTTTTTTACAAACCTGGAATAATGAAAAGTATAAAAAAAAACTCCATTTCTAATAAACCTGAAAAGAATGCAAAACCTATGGTAAACAAAAACATGGATGTTTCACTTTCACATCCCTTTAAGTTTATACCTTAGAAGATAGATAACTTATTATTACATCATTTTGAAAGAAAGAGAGAAATATTGGTATAAGATGAAACAGATCATTTCACTATGCCTATAACTGACACTGATATCAAGATAAGTGAAACAACATATACTAATCTGATTACAATCTCAAAATGTTGCAAAACAAAGGGACAGATTCATAAAACAAGGTGACCGAACAAATGTCTCCTCATCTTATTTCATAGGAATATAAATCAAATAATTATGTCCAGCTGTAACAGCTACATACCTGTAGAAAGCGTGCGATTTGACCCCCGATGACCTTGACCTGTTCCACTATCTTGTTCAGCAAGTCCTGTATGAGTGCAGACTGAAGACTCTGGTACATGGAGGACAAGACAACACAGTTATTCAGGAGACCATTGAACGTGCTTGTTAGCTGGATACAGCTCAACTGTAACGCATCCCGCCGTGTAAGGTTACCTTGGTGACTGGTTTCCATGGTAACTGGGATCTCTGCAGCCTGACTGAGACAGGACTTGAGCGAGTGACAGTTGTGAAGAATCTTGTCAGGTATGCTTTCTTCTAAGGAGCAAGCTAGACCAGAGAATAAGCAAAATGACTGAGATATTAAGCCAGCAAAAGGACTCTAAATTAAGCTTTTGTACAGGGAATTTTAACTTTAAAGACATTCAGACAGAGGGTCAATTATTCATGATACAGGGAAAATTTTCTGATGAGTCTTTACATGACATTTATTTTTCCCATACATGACTAAAAAATAACAGTAAAATATACTATATTACTAATTATTCCAATAATCTTTACTCGAAGATCATCCAAGTCAAAAGTTTATAAATCATTTTGAAATACTTATATAGTAAGAAGTATGCGAGACATTCCTTAGGGAAAATATACTGAGTAGCCAGGTCATTCTAGCCATCTTTTTCATACTGGTCATATTGTTTTTGTTTTTTTCTAATACCAAGAGTATTTCAGTCATTTGGAGACCTTGTCTTACAGATAAAGTGCTACCCAACTGCAGTATCATGATACAGACATGCCACATGATACCACACTCAGTCACATTATCCTGACACTGGGCCAACCAGTCCTGCAACTACCCTTACATGTTGAAGGTCAAGAGAGATATAAAAAGAATTATTTTTCTTGACTTTGGAACATCTCAGCATGGAATGAAACCCATGACCTTTGAATACAGGGCAGCCACTCTAAACACTTTGCTACCATGACCGTTTGCTTGTCCTCAATTGGTATACAGTAATGAATACATGATACTTACAGTTTAATTGACCGAGGGTGAAGTTGACAACATCCTTACAAAGGGAGGCAAATCCTGGACTTGAAGTAGAGCTATGTACCCGGCTTCCTTCTGAATCTGAAAATGGAGTGGCATTTCATTTATGAGATGGAACTAGAGTTATAACTTAAGGTGGTTATACACCCACAACCCCCCACACTGGGTTCTGTCACAAGAAACCTATTTGTCTCCCTTCAGAAGTCGGAAATATAGCTTTATATACATCTCCATTTGTTGTACTATCACCGTGTACAGCCTCCTCAATATACAAGTCAGTTTAGTGTGCTTGTTTGTAAGAGAGAGTGTTTGTTTGTTTATTGGTCTTAACGTCCTACTGAGAGTATTTCAGTTACTTGGAGACTATGTCTACTTAAGACATATATAGTGCTGTCACACTGCAGTATCACGCTGTAGACATGTGGCACGATACCACACCCAGTCACAATATCCTGACACTGGGCCAACCAGTCCTAGAACTACACTTATATGCTGAGCGCCATGCAAGGGAGCTATACCAGAACCATTTTTTTATGACTTTGATATGTTGCGACCAGGAACAGAACCCATGACCTCCTGCTTGCAAGACAGAGAGATAATGGACACAAATGTTTACTCTGTGTGTATGAGAGAGAGAGGTATGCTCACCATGTCGACTTGAGAGAGAGATATGCTTACCTTGTTGACTTGAGGATCCTGGGTAGAGAGCCTGCCTCAAACTTGGGGATGGGATGGACACTTTATGACCACTTCTGCAGATAAAAACTATACTGATCAGTTTTAGAGCTCTGATGAGCATCCTATCCACTTGTCAACTTTTCAAACTGGTCTTTTTGAACTGTTAACATTTCATCAATGGTAAACAGAGGAGACATGGAGATGTATACCATAACAGCTTCAGAACAGAACGCACTGGGACAGAAGATAATTTGACAACATGGTTCATACAACATTTTTATCAAGAAGGTATCAAATTTAAAAGTTTTTTTTAACCTTTTTTCAAGACCTGTACACCATGGACGATCACAATGGGACAAAACAAAATGCCTGATTTCTACATATATAAAACTTGAGCTATCACTGAAGATGATGAATACCCCCTGCTACTCCACTTTGACTCAACAATATGAAAAGGGTGAAATTTTGTAGAAAGGGATACAAATTAAAGGAACAACATATGTAATATTTCAATTTGTGAAGAGGTGATATAATAATGTACAATATAAAAGATCTGTACAATGCCTTGAAATGGAAAATCAACATATATTGATGGAAATCTGACATATCTCAACAAAAAATAGAACTCATTCTAAGTTTCAGCAGTTATTCAAAGGAGGAGGATATTTACTTTTGTAATTTTGGTGACATGGTTTCATCTTTCTCCCACTCGTCTTTGGGGTCGTTAAATACTTCATCATCGTCAGCTGAACTCTCAGCTTCGTTCTGGATAGAAAAAAAAAGTGTCATCATCTTCTATTCAGTGATTTCAGAGAGAGGATACAATCAAACACTGTATAACAATTCCGAAGAAATCAAATGCCTGAATGGCAACAATGATGTAAAGCATTGCAACAATTTTCTGATCAGCAAACACATTTTATTGACACTACATGCATGTATATATGGAATTCATGAGTTGTGCTCATCATTTTGCCAGCAGAGTTGTATATGATTTGGAGTTGTCAGTCTATGTAATTCCATCATACATTTACATCATCTCAAAGCCTGACACATTCACCATTATAAAGACTCATTTTTGGCGCCCTGATCATACAGTTCCAGAAAGGAGCTGTCAGATAAGGGCCTTCTCTGCTTGCCCATACATTACTGTATCTCAGGATCTACATTCTGCACAGATAAGAGTATTCTCTGGAACATGTGTCACCTGTGGAAGAATGATGGAAAAAGTGTGACAGAGAGACAGACAGACGACAGAAAAGTGATCCCTATGTGTCACCTCAAATATACACCATTTAAAGTTTAATAAGTAAATATTCATTGAATAATAAATTTGTACATGAATATTCATGAGGTTCAAAAAATTAAAACCACCAAGTGTTAAGTCGCAGACATTACCTGGTACATGTCTCTCATCTGAATCAGTCGCTCCTCAAACTTGCCCAGTGTCCAGTGTGTGCACACGTTCAGTTTAGTGTTGGTCACCTTGATGACCGTCCTCTCCTCATCACCGTCCAGGTAGTCCTCCCGTTGGAATTTCTGTCCATCATATAAGAAGAAGGCATGACTCATCAGACAAGTCAGACACTTTAAATGATTTTTTCTTAATGTTTTCAAAATGGTTTGTTTATAGACAAGTGTAATTGTGTTTGGCAAAAAACAGAGCTATCACTTAAGGTGATTAATACCTCCCAACACTGCTTTTATTCAACAATATGAAAACATACTGAACTTTTTGTCAAACATAAAAATGATGAAATAGGATGTGACCTAACGAGCTAATGCTCACAATTCCTTTATAATAACCCACCCCTTCAATCAGTGCTTTCATTCCTTTGATTAACGAGTCTTACCGTGTGTCTGTTGAGATACTGACTGATCTTGTTGGCCTCTCGAACCTGAAGCTCCACTCTATACAGGTCCATCTTGCCTGAAGAGAGGTCAAAGGTCAAATATTTGGGTCAAAGTTCAAATATTGAGGTCAAATGTGAATGAGAGCCCCAAGACTAACCGGTAAGTGCATCATTATGCTCCATGTACTGACAATGCCATACACTTAATATTTACATTCTACGTCATACCAAGAATGCACCTGTCCAGATTTTTAGCAGTGAAACTTAAGCTCATCCTTTGCCTCTTGTAATTCTTTCCCATTCATGCCCAGGTCAATTGCTCACATTCAGTTTCATAAACAAATCTGTATCTTCTTTTGCACCGAGAAAACTTTTTCTTCTTTTGTGTAAACCAGATCAACCATTGACTACCTATTGTTCCAGTGATGCTGTATTTTGGATTGCCTTTGTGTTAATTTGAATACATCTGTAAACAATGGAGGATCATTCAAAGGATAATTCATTGTCAGAGGAATATAAACTAGAGTCCTCACTAAGGATAAGTGAGGAATACCAATACCAAGGTTTTTTGAATCAATCTCTAAACCAATCTAAAAATCGTCCAAATCATCAAATATCTACGTATCCTAAAACCACACCTTTTCACGGGTACATTTTTCACATCATACCACTGACCTGTTGACACTTCCAAAATATTGGTTGGGGATTTCTCCCTGCCTATAAGGACTTTTGTCTTCTCTCGACGTGCCAAGAACTCATTCATACGCTGTTTGGCCTCCTCCAGTTTCTGCTGTGCCGCCTCCTTGTGCGCTTGCAGCATCTCAAGTAATGGTGACTTTCCAAGGGTACCCATGTCTGACATCTAGAACAGAAAACAACCCACAAACAATTCATATATATCTGATGATTAAAAACAACGAAATCTTTAGATTTTAAAATAGATACAAAAAGAAACGAGACTGGAACTGTAACAGCAAAACTGGCCATAACAACATGAAGCTAATGAAAAGGTCTAAATCTTTTTTTTTTAAATCTGATAAGTTATCTACAACAAATAAATAATGTTTCAATCTTTCATTTTTCAATTTCATCACACTACAACAAATCATAGAATTAAAATATAAAAATTAAGGTGACAATCTAGGACACAAGATGACCTGTGACCCCATGACTTCTCACCTTCATAGACATTTCTGCATCGGCAACCTGCTGTCTCTTGCGACCAACAATGACTTCATGTTCCAACATCTGTAAAATTTTGGTAAACATATAAATACACATAAAACACACACAGAAATATACAAGACAAAACTGGAGCTATCACTAAACAGGGCTCTCTGTTTTGAAGGGAACAGAACCTCTACCTTCAGGAGAGGGAATTTTTGTGTTGTTTTCTTCTGTACGGGGAAAATATATATTTCCACCAATTGACTTTGTGTTGGTATAATATAGTGAAAAATATGCCCAGAGTTAGTTGGTTAAACTAGATGTGGGTGTTCCTCGGAACACTTGTGTCGCCTGCATTTAAGCATGTTTGATGAAAGAATTGACTAGAAAATCGATCTTTTGACAAATTATTGATAAAGCATAATCTATTTTGTGAGGTACAAAATAACACACACACACACATATATATATATATATATATTTTTTTTTTTTTTTTTTTGGGGGGGGGGGGGAATAAAATATTCAAACAGTGCAATATGTAATAATTTTCCCGAGCACTTTCGACTATACAGTCTTCATCAGAGGAGTGTCAGAATGACTATGAATTCAAAACATTAACTGTGAGAAAAATTATGACGTCATTAAGCACTTATGACGTTAATTATATATATGTTGCAAGTTTGTAGTCATCATTATCATTATTGAGTTATCATTCTTGTGTACTGCACTCAGACCAATGAGATCTATCTACTATAAATGTTTAAGGCAACACTTTACAAGTTATGCACCACACAAGAATTAAATCCAAAAAAATAAACAAAGGGAAATTACTCCAAAAATACAACAGTTATCATTCTTGCACAATGCACTCCATGAGATCTTTCCACCTGTGAGGTTTCAAAGTAATACCTCAAAACTTTTTTCCAAAAAAAAATTTAAAACCAAAGACAAAAATTAAAAAAGAAATAACTCAGAAAATAAAACAGAGTTATCATTCTTATGCACTGCACTACAAATCCATGAGATCTTTCCATCTATGAAGTTTCAAAGCAATATCTCAAATACTTTTTATGTTATGCTCCTGACAAAAATAAAGACTGAAATCAACAAAGGCAATAACTCAGAAAAAGAAAGTAGAGTTATCATTTTGTGACTGCACTCCCTCAATGAGATCTATCTATCTATAAAGTTTTAAGTCAGCACCTCAAATACTTTTTGAGTTATGCCCTGGACAAAATTAAGACTGAAAATCAACAAAGGGCAATAACTCAGAAAATATGAAAGTCAGAGTTATCATTCTTGTGCACTGCACTCCACCTCAATGTGATCTATCCATGTTTTAAGTTTCAAGGTGATACCTCAAATACTTTTTGAGTTATGGTCCGGACAAAAATAAAATCTCAGAATCAACAAAGGGTAATAACTCAGAAAATACGAAAGTCAGAGTTATCATTCTTGTGCACTGCACTCCACCTCAATGTGATCTATCCATGTTTTAAGTTTCAAGGTGATACCTCAAATACTTTTCGAGTTATGCTCCGGACAAGAAAGTGTGACGCCGACGACGACGACGACGACGCCGACGACGCCGACGACGACGACGACGACGGACAAAGTGATCCCTATGTGTCTGCCATGCTATGCAGGCGACACAATAAATGTTGGTCTTATCAAACTCATATCATATAATTAATAATTATATATTTTTTCCTAAATTTCAGAGATAAGGAATAGCCTTGCATGCATTTCTATAAATAGATTCTGGATTTTCCCCATGTTAATATTTACCATTTTGTCTCGCTTCAGCTTGTTAATCACTTCTTCAGCCTCCTTCACTTTTTTCACCTTTTCTTCACTTTCCTCTCGCTAAAAATAGAATATAACATATTATGACAATTTCATGGGAAAGGATTTACAATTTTACATAGAAAGATATTAATTTTTATAGTTATTCAGCCTCTTTTCTTATCAAAATGAAACTCTGGAGTGTTTGGGGGCATTCAGACTGGTTTTCCAACTCAACTGAGATACTGTGCCAATACAAATTGTGACAAAGTTTGGTAAAGATTAGTTTATGTTTGTCAGTGTTAGAGAGCAGATACTGTTTATTTTCAATTGTTCATTAACTCAAGGGCCATAACTCCAGAATGTCTGGGACATTCTGGCTGGTTATCAAACTTGGCTGAGATACCGTGCCCAATTTTGGACAGAGGGTGATCAAAAAAGCTCTCTTTCAGCACATTGTGCTCTGCGGTGAGCTAATAAACCAGTGCCATTTTAGATGTCTTTTGCAACTATGACTTCAAGCAGCCAGGGATCAAATCCATAACCACCCAGTTACTGGGCAGACTAACTACTCGGCCACCATGACAACCCAACCCATGACTGATGGTGATATATAACACAATAAAACCTACCATAACTTTCTCCATGTCTGCCAGTTTAAGCTCGGCATCCTTCTTTGTGCGTTCAACTTCCATCAACATTTCCTGGGCCTTCAGACGTGCCTCTTGTAACCTGGAAATTTATCCACATCAAAATCAAAAAGTTTGTTGTTTTTTATATTTACTACTGTATATAATATACTTACTACTTATTTAATACTTTATATACACTGATGCTTCCACCACACTTTTTTTCTCTTCCAAATGCAATGGAAATCAAAACAGTATTCATCTTAAAGAAATTAAGTTATTTCACGAATGAAAATCCTTTTTATGTTTTGGGAATGGTGACATATACTTGTTCCTAAAAAAGGAGAGGAAACTGTACTGGTTGCAGAAAACAGTACTTCTACCTCTCTCCTGTTGGGGAATTTTAGGCAATTTTTGCTGCACAAACATACAATAATTATGTTAATAAAAATGTACAAAATAGTTCCTGTCTAGCAGCTACTTTTTGGCTGAGAGAATGTTGCCCCATACAGGCACAAAAAAACGGAGATCGAGAGCCCTAAATAGTAATATGTGTTATCAATTGTTGAACTCACCTTGCCTCCTTGTACCATCATCAGCTCATTCTTGGCATACTGGAAATCCTTGATTTCCAGATTGACCCCATTGACACCGGCCGGTTTGTCCTTCCGGTTCTTCTGTACTTCCATCGGATGGTTGAACCGGAAATAATGGTCTCCGCCAAGAATCACACGGTCTCCCTGGCAACAAATAGGGGTAATATTGGTAAAAATGTCCAGTTGTGGATTTTCAATATATTTTTTTGAATTATTCCAATCAATATTATACACTGGCTTTGTGAAGACATGAAAAATTTGAGTTAAGTAACAAACATAGTACTCATATTAAGTCTTTAGTGAAAAAAATGTTGCTATGCTGGAGATTACCATAGCTGTAACAGTAGTTCAGTCATCACACAATGCCTAGCTAATATAAAACAAATGACCTACCACAAGCCTTAAAATCTCATATATAACTGTAACTATTACTGAAGGTGCAGAATAACCCGCTAATGACTTAGCAACCGAGCAGATCCTGATCAAACTGCTCCTGGAAGAAGCTGTCTAATCAGGGTCTCTTCTGTTTGCTCATGCAGTATTGTATCTGACATACGACAAAGATAAATCTATTGTTACATATACCACGCAAAGTTCAGTAAAATAATATTCATCAAGTCATAAATTGGTACACAAATATTCAAACATTGCCCACTACCCATCTCTGTAACTAACTAACTAACTAAAGTATACATGATGCATTTCATATTTCCATGAGTAATTTAAACCATGCAGTGATTTTTTTCCTTCTACAACTGACACCCCATAAATGGACCCATTCACAATTTCAAAGACCCAAATTTATTCAGAATCCAAGTCTATTTTAGACAGATACATGGTATGAGCCTTTTCTATTCAGCTGAATTAATTTCAAAGGTGCTTCTCTTCCACAATATTTCAGTTACTTGAAAATATAAACCATTCCCTACCATTTTACAGAAAATTTGCATGGTATTCTGTACTAGCCCACATTTTCTCCTCACAATATCAGCAGAGATGCTGCTACTTTTTTTTTTTTACAATTTTGAGAAAAACAATGCTAATTTTTCAGCAAATGAAGAGATACTGGACACATTCACAATTCCAGGAAGAAAAATCATGAAAGTACTGGTATTGGCCTTTGTACTAGTCATTTTGGGTCACATGCCTTGTGATAACCACCACTATAATGACTATGTTGCTCACATGTTTAAGGATGACAGGCTCAGAGATGAGGTTCCCATTCACGTAGGTTGGGGCATCGCCGATCGGTGTTATTGTGATGACAGCCTCGATGTTGGTGATGATACTTAAATATAAAATATGCCATGTAAAATAACTGAATATATGCAAAACCAACTAAAACGCATTCAGAACCTAATCAAAAACAATATAATTTCTTCATGTTATCATTTAACTTTATATTGAGTGAAAGAAATGATCAAACAATAAATCCACCAATTCCAAATACAACAAGTAGCATAAAATACCTTTATCATTTACTTTTCAATATTTCAATTACAAGAATAAATCTTATTGTCAATTATTCTACATGAGAAGTTCTGCAATGGAAGAATCAAGAGACTTAAATTTTACTAAAATTTTTCACAATTCACCCAAGAAATTCTGGAATGATTCACAACATACCAGTGGTTGTCTGCAATAAGTGCCCCGTTTAGCTGAATATCGTGTTTAGAATTCGACCCCATTCGTCCCACCTTCGTTGTCCCTTCCTTGATGTTGTACAGCAACATCTCGGACAGCTGGGGATCCTCGTTCAGGTTCACAAGGTTTGGTAGTCGGTTGTCGACCTTCAGGGTCACTCCAGCTTTCTGTTGTCGAGATAAAAATGGCAAAGTTTAGTTTAGAATTCTCATCACACTGATTCAGGGAACAGCAATACCATGTATTACTTAATTCACACTAGTAAAAATTTCATAAAAAAAAATACCCCAAAAAAACAACATTTTTTGTTGTAATAAACAATGCATTTCCAAAAGATACACAAGACTTTGATATCATGGTGTATCTATCCCCTGATTCTATTTATTTATTTTTTTTCACTTTTTGGGGGAAAGGGGTCTTGGCCAGTGTCAGTGATAAATTTATATAGATCTCAAGTTTTTAAATGCTGTGCCCCCTCTGGGCTTAGTTCCCTGCTTGCAAATGGGGAATTTTTCATATCAAAATGTGGGAAAAACAACATATCATGTAGCAGAGGTAAAAAAAAAAAAAAAAAAAAAAAAAAAAAATCACTGCCTATTGTATGACCATCATGAAAAATACGCCAAAACCAACGATTAATTATTCATTTACCCTTTACTTTACAGAGTCTCATTTTGACACATAGACAAACAGAGCAGACCCAGATCAGACAGCTCCTATAGGATCTGCTGTCTCATCTGTGTCTCCTCTATTTGCTCATAAAATATTGTAGCTCAGTTTCTACAGTCATAAATGGCAAAAAAAAAAAAAAAAAAATCCATCGTTTCATAAGCCATATAAAGATCAGTCAATTAATATTCATCCAGTCATAAATTTGTACATGAATATTCATGAGGTAAATGGTTAAGAATACTATTTTCTAACCCTGGTCACACAAATGTCCTGCATGTCTCACCTCAAGAAGTTTCGCCTCCTCCTGTTTTCGCTCCTCTGACTGTCGCAACCGCTCCTGCCAAGACCTTGTTATCTCCTCCATTTCCCGCTCCTTCTCTAGCAGTTTCTCTCTCAGCATGTCTTCCCGTCGAGTGGCGTCCTCATTACCAGACAACCCAAACGATCTTAGTCTCTCGATCTCAGCTCTCAAGTCTGATAAAAATATTTCAAATCATTAATCTTGTTTTCTAATTTACAGATCGAAGAACATAACTTGTTTGTGAAAAAAAAATCATCTTTTCAGTAAGAGGTTCACATATGAGGATATATATAAACAAGAAGGAAAACTGAATGTGTAATAAACTACAAACCCAGAAATAAAACATTCATCAGCTTTTCGGCTAAATTCACCCTTTTTCTAAGACCTATCAAGAAAATTAACCATGTGAACAGCACAAAACCAGATCACCCTACAAGTAACTCTAAAGTTGAACAGGTTTCATATTACTAGTTACTCTGAGGTACCTAGGAGAGTGGAAGGTTAAATAGCATAAAACCTGTTGGCATTTGTATACAATAATGGGAAATGGCATAAAAAACAGCTGAATGGGTATATAGGATTTAGACAACATCCATTTTTCACCTACATGTACTTTCCCTGCATATTTGTTCCACCTACCTCTGATTAGTTTAGCCTTCGGGTCCTCGTTAACACGTGCGATATTGACAATGGAGCGCGCCGTCTGTGCGTATCTGAGCGTACTCAGAGTTTCCTCTGTGTGGTGATTTGCTGGTGAGATAGTAGCAATCATGGCTGTCTTTGAATTTCCACCCAAACTCTCCTTCAATAGCCTAATTCAAGAAATTAAAACTTATTGAGATAAATATTTTTAAAATCTTTTTCTTTGGATATGTCCTCT
Organism: Solen grandis; assembly: GCA_021229015.1. Classification (NCBI taxonomy): domain Eukaryota; kingdom Metazoa; phylum Mollusca; class Bivalvia; order Adapedonta; family Solenidae; genus Solen; species Solen grandis. Next base: position 107,376,293 of record CM037777.1, on the reverse strand, counting down.
CAATTTCACACGCAAATTTTTTAAATGTTTAGAAATAAGAAAAGACTTCTACTCAAATTATCATGCCACTAAAATGCTTTTCAGATAGCTTGAAGCCATGTTTGAAAGTTAGTTTGTTGGGTTTAGCATCCCACTGACAGTATTTCAGTCATTTAGAGACGATGTCTACTTGAGACAGATATAGTGCTGCCACAATGCAGTATCACGTCATAGACATATGACAAGATACCACAACCAGTCACATTATCCTGACACCAGGCCCAACCTGTCTTGAAACTACCCTTCTATGCTTAGCGCCAAGCAAGGGAGCTATACCTGTACCATTTTTTAGGACCTAGGTATGTCACGGTTGGGGATCAAACCCACGACCTCCCGCTTCCCATGTTTAAAAGTTAACCTAGAGCTATCAATGAAGGTGATTCATACCCACATTAAACAGCTTTGACAGATACTGAACTTAACGTAACACAAAATATGATTCACTTCTATTTGTGAAGTGGAGGGTATATAAATACTTTGAGATTGAAATTCTTTATCGTTTTTTAAAAATCTAATACAATCATGAGTAACTCACCATGTCAGCACAGAATCTCTGTAGGGAATAAACTTCTTTTTCCGTTTCCCGACTCGACTGGACTGTTCGGCAAGCTGGGATATCACCTTACCCAGGGTCATCAGAGATTTGTTGATGTTAGCACCTTCCTGGAACGTAAAACACCAGTAGTCAGGTTCATATTTCATACATAAACATGTAATTTCAATAATGATATAGACTGGAAATGTGGTTATGTCATTCATGAGGGTAATTTATCTAATTTGAAAACTGTTTCAAGGAGTAAAATACTTCACAAGTTTCTGAAATTCATATTTTATAAACATGCCTGAATCCTTGTACATGTGTATCTATATTGTGTTAGTATACTTTCTAAAAGCCTTTACAATACCACATCTAGCAAAGCTGAAAAATGAATTTACCAGTTTTCAGCAAGGGAGCTTGAGCTAAATTTAAACATTGTAAATCAAAAATATCTCCTATTTCTTGCATTGAACTATCACATTTTGCTGATATGAAAAAAACAGTGGTAAAGATCTAAATGCCCAGTTATAAGATCATTTTTTTTTTTTCCTTCCTACTTCGACCACTTTTAACACATACCCGTAACCTCTCTCCGCTGGTTTGAGCCTGTGACTGTCTCTCGCTCCCTGCCAAATCAACCAGGTTGATCTTGCTCGTGATCGCGTGGTCGTGTTCCTGTCCCTCAAGGATCTCCGTCTGAAAAAAAAAGCCGCAGAGATAAATCACAGCATAAAAATATAAGCAGCTGCAGAATAAATAGATTGTATGAAAATTTATTTGGAAATGCGCCTTTCTTAACAATAAATTTCACAAAAGATGACGTTTACCTTAAGATCCAAGCATGTTTTTAGGTTGATCTGTTTTGCTTCCATACTTTTTCAGTGATATACCCAGAATCTATACTCATTTTGAATATCTAACTGAAATTTTGGAATAAGCTTGGGTGTTTTGTAACTGAATACCATAAGTTAATTATCTGAAGCTAACCTAAAATCTGGCATGCATTCAGTATGACAAACCATATGAAACTGTACGCTTACAGTCAGCTATGAAACTGCCTCAGTGTCATAAAGCAATATGTTGACGTAAACCCATGTAAAGCATAAGGAGCATGTGAAAAGCATGCTTTATGGTCCTAAGAAAACTCCATAGCTGAATGTAAGCGACCGGTTGCATACGGTTTGCCATACTGAACACACGCCAGGTCTCCAACATCTATCCAACATAATATACATGTAATAAAAAGACTCCATTGTAACACCACATAATGGGGTCCAAGTAATATTGGGCTATGGGTCATAACTGCATGAAATCTTAAGCCAACAATACAAATAAAAAAAATTAACATTTTAGGCCCGATTTTGAATCGTACTGTGCGTGATAGGGTTTTTTTTATTTTTATTATTATAACGGAGTATGTTATAATGGATTTACAAAATCCATACCTTGGTTTGTGTCAGTACGATAGTAAAGACTGAATGAGATCGGCTACTCTTGTCATTCATCCCTGTGGCAGCAGTCGCTCGGTTCTTGTTGCCAAGGGTGATCCAGCCCTCAACATCCTCAAATGAGTTGACGACAAACGTTGACAGTCCTTCCACGTACGGACCCAACGTAGGATGCTCTCTCACTCGCAGCTGCAAAGATTTTTGTTGATAAATGGTATTCAAAAATCTCTTCAAAACTTATGAATTTCAGGAATAACCCTAGGAATAAGCCAATGTGAAATTTAGTGCAAATACAAAAGACAAAAAGGATCTTCAAATCTGTGATGTCACTTAATGTAGCCCATCTGTAAATCCAAGACATGATATCAGATTTGGTCTAGGTCACCACATAGGAGTTTTTCAGGCCAATCCATTTTGTACAAATGTCAGTTTTACATAAATTTATATCCATTAATTACAGGAAAGGGGCTATTAGATCATTTGTGTGAGCTCCATGCATATATTTAATCCCTGCTTTTTCTCTTTTCTTGAGTTAATTAGACCCTTCAAACAGTAATGATAGGTTATGGTTAAATACCTGAATTAAAGAAATAATGCCATGACAAACATTGTGATAAATAAAATATATAAAAGGGACGCAACACTGTCAAGTATAATACTATCTGAAAGCAACAACACGACGAATAATGAGGGTTAATAAATGACTCTCCCTAGAGAAGGAATAGAGAGATTCAAACCCAGTACTTACTTGCTCTAAGTTTGATTTTGACTGATACAATTTATATCAACCCCATCCCCAAACCTGAGGGAGGAGGAGATTTAAACCCAGGTATCGGTTTTACACTTGAATTTTATTTTTCATAATTTCAAAAGGAATTTCACAAGATTTATATAAATAACTTTCAATGATATGGATGATGGCTTATGTTGCCATAATTAATGTAAGATGAAACTGCAGTCCCAAGTGAAGAGAAACCCCATGTGTAATTTAACCACTGTGCCCCACCCCCCCCCCCTTCATGTTTAAGACTGGGAATTGAACCCAAGATGCACTAGTAAGAAGCAGTGTGCCTTAAACCATACTTTAACTTATGGTTCATTTTGACGCACTTCCTTATTGCTTCATCAAAGCGGGGATTTCAGTCAAGTTAAACCTTACCAAATTTAACTATAAAGTCCTCATTTCCAGACCACTGAGGAGCAACGAACAGCATAAAACCTGATCAGCCTGCGAGTTACTCGCAGGCTGATCTGGTTTTATGCTGTTCGCATAGGTCTTTTCATGGTTTCCTCTATGAGGGAAAGGGTTAAACCATGGACAAAGGTTTTAAACTTACTGTGGTTTTCTTTGAACCTTTCCCTTTATTGCTTGATGCCAGAAGATCATGGATTTTCTCGTTGTAGATTTCAAAGAAACTGATCTCCACATGTATCTTCACCTGAAAAAAAAAATTACCCGGTATACATGTAATTCTATGTCAGATTTTCTTGACCAATCACTGAAGCTCCTTTGCAATGGTCATGTGACTGTCCGGTAGATTTCATTATTAAACAGTGCACTGTGCAAATATCCCTTTCCCTCATATAGACTCATTTTGACGCACTCAATAGGTATCACATAAAGCCTGATCTGCAGAAAACCAGTTAAACCTTACCAAATTTAATTACAAAATCCTAATTTCCAGACCACTGAGGAGCAGCGAACAGCATAAAACCTGATCAGCCTGCAAGTTACTCGCAGGCTGATCTGGTTTTATGCTGTTCGCATAGGTCTTTTCATGGTGTCCTCTATAAGGGAAAGGGATATATTACATTTCTTTGACAGCAATCACACTATTTTGAGTGAATTGAATGCCAACAAATGCAAAATATTACAGTCCATAAGCACTTTATGATTGTTCTTGGAATTCAATCCAGGACTGTATTTCAACTACCTACATTGTGCATGTATACAGGGTTTTCCCTTTCATTTATTCAAATGGGGATCAACACACCCATTGATATATAGATAAAGAGACAAACTTTAAAATATTTAGGGTCATTTACAATTTTAGACAATTTGCATGTCATTCATCAATGAAAACCCTGTACAAATTTCTCTCTTTTTTTAATCCCCTTCGTGACTCTGTACAAATTTACAGTGCAAGTGATTTTTTTTTTATCTGAAATGTAATTGCAAAAAAAAAAACTTTAAATACTGTGCCTCTTAATTTTTTAACTTAAAAAATGTTTGCACTACTAGTGACAATAAAAAAAATGCAATACCCAATGTGCTTGAAATGATTTAATACATACATGCATATATCATCAATATGACAGACACTGAATTTATTAAACCTTTTCAATAACTTGTATGAATTAGTAAATAGTCGTTTTTAATGACGACCTGCCAATATTTATTTAAAGAGTCCATGATTAATCTTGGACAACTATTTAGAAAACATAAACCCTTGAATGACATTACCAGTGCGATGAATATGTAATATATTACATTTAAATGACATTTTGTTAATGTAAGCAAATCTGAAAACCCTTTGAATTCTTCTTTCCATTCAAATAAGATAGCTACATGACTTGGACAAAATATATCTTTTCAGTTTTTACTGCATCTTAATGATTTGAATACTTTTTTCAGGATTTTATGGCCTAATTTTAACAAAAACCAAATTTCATTTATAACAATAGGTTGAACATTTCCATTGATGGAAAACTGAGCCACAATTTTTCTGTACACATCTTGAGGCAATATACAGATTTAGAGTCTACTGAAAAAAGGAAAAAAGATTCAATTATTTTGGATTTGCAATAAGTCAGGTAATAAAGATCAAAGGAAGAGATTATGCACTGGTTAAATCAATGTATTGTGTTTGTGACAATGGACAAATATCCAAGTGTCGACACGCTGTGTAAACAGTGAGGTACACTTTGTTATTGGCAAATCTTAAAACTTATGGTATACTACAATATAGGTGAGGTCCCTGTTTCAAACAAGTGTATTTGGACCATCTGGTATAACTAGAGCTATAAATGAAGGTGATGACCATACCAACAACTCAACCTTGACTTTACAATGATGAGAAGATATTGAACTTCAGATAGGACAGGAAAAATCCATGATTCCAATGCAGACCAATCTTCACTCTGTGAAGAGAGGTTATGCAATAAATGAGGCAGATTATACATAAGTCTTTTTGGAAAGAAAAATAAATGACTGCATGTACAGTAACTGTTGCAAAGATGAACAAAAGTTTCCATGAATCAGACTGAAGCTCAACCTTGATCCACCCTTACTATCCCATTCACTAAATCAAGATTTTACTAACATACTTCGAACCATACCCCTCCCCAAATCCCTTACCCAGGCCTTTTTTTTCCCCATGTTTTTTCTTTGTTGTTTAAGAAAATGAAAATTTAAGAAATTAAGGGAAGACTTCAAAAAATTAAAAAAAAATTACGAGTGGAAGATGATTAAGAAGGGCCCCTGATGGAGATGGGAAAAAAACCTACAGCCCCACCTCTTTTGATACCCTACAATTTCACAAGGGGTCAGCTATCCGACCCCTGCTCAGCCCCTGTATTCACAGGATGTCCCTTGTTTTGTTAACAGGAAGCAATTAGGGGCCATAATTTGTTTACTCTATGATAAACACCTGATCAGTCTTGATTTGAAGAGGATGAATATTCTCCAGATATCAAAGGCAGTAAAGCAATAAATTCAGAGTACTCAGGGATCCTTGGGGAAATACTAGTCTGAGTAAATGGTCACTGATACTGATATTGATGCATCTTGAACTGATTGACAATGAGCACTTGACATGTAATCAATGATTTCAATAAGGATCAGCTGCAGCGTGGTTGAACAAGCCCCAATTCTTACACATCTATACAGACTGGACTTTTCCCCCTTCTTTATCTGGGGCTGTTCATAGGAGCTATTCCCCTCTGAAAATGTTTTTTAACCCTTTCCCTCATATAGACTCATTTTGACGAACTCAATAGATACCACATAAAGCCTGATCTAAAGAAAACCACAGTTAAACCTTACCAAATTTAATTATAAAGTCCTCATTTCCAGACCACTGAGGAGCAGCAAACAGCATAAAACCTGATCAGCCTGCGAGTTACTCCCTCTATGAGGGAAAGGGTTAGTTCATACAGTTATTTATCAAAACTGCTATTTACCCTAAAGTGTTTGAGAAAATGGTGCTTTTACTGCCTAAAATAAGATATTAAAGCTGCTTTCCCACCCTGACACAGTAACTCTGTTATAATGCTATATTTGGGGTCAAAGATCAAATACCACATTATATGGGACTGCATCATAACTGAATGAAAACACCTTTTAGTCAACAGAATGAATGCCCACTTAGTGCCATTTTCACTAAATGAATTTCAAAAATGAACAAAATCAAATTGCACAAATTCCCATGCTAGTGAACTAGACTTATTAAAAGAGAGAAAAAGAGTGGATCATTGTGAACAAAAAGAGAGAAAGAAGGTGCAGTTTTCCCCAAAAATGCCTGTCTGCCAGACATGTTCAGCATTTGTTGTTTTTTATTTTTTATTTGACAGATATACAAGCATGTCTCTCCTTTTCCTGTCTGGTGACTGGCAGATTTACAGCAATCCATGTTTAAGACATGCATTTCTTTTCCAATCTACCTAGCCAGGTGACTAATAGATTCAGTACAATTTCAGGAAGCTGAGGAGAGTACTGAAAGAGAAAGAGTTACTCAGGTCTTTAATTATACTCTTTATCTACATCAAGAGCCACTGGTTGTCTACTTAAACTGACATAGTGCTTGACAAGTGATTGAAAAGTTAAGAGAACCCTTCGTGTGCAGGAATCAATATCAGACAATATTACCGTGTTATCAGATGACTAGCTGACTTCCAGGGATTACCGAACAAAAGCCGCGTCTTTTTTCGAGGATTAAAGCACACACGCTGTGACAAACTTTTATCACGATGATTTTTGCCTATCGCTTAATAAACTGAGATAGATATGGTCTGTTTGTATGTGCTACAAACTTGAAGCCTCAGGTCTTCAGATGGGCTTAATTTGATAAACTTCATAAAATTTATCAAGAACTCTGCATACTGTAATGTTCGATTTGGGGCATATTGTCTTTGATCATTATTAATCTTTCCTCAACAGAAATGAGTTGCCAATACATGATAAATGATATGAAAATTTATCCTGGCATTCTGCACTATGTTCTGAATGATCAATTCATGATATTTTAATATTCAAATGTTGTATAAATCCTTCGATAAATTTTTGCTGCTAAATAATTATTGTAAAATTCAGAGTTATGTTTTGTTGTTGCTTCATTTCACAGGCTTCATTTTAGTTTCAGAATTTACATTTGTTTAATGGACTGAAAAAAGGACATGTTTCATCATTATCACCATCATCATCAAAGTCATCATTTCTGACTTCTCCATCAAAACCTCAACAGAAATTACTGAATACATCTATTCCCCTATAACAATATGAATCTTCTCATGGATTACACCAGAGCAGTAATTCCCAAACACCCAGGAAATGATTTAAAATTAAAGCCATAAATTACAATGACAAAAGATAAAACAAACAAGACTCCTAGCTAGGATAAACCATTCATAATGCATAAAAATAGTCTCTTTTTTGTTCATTCAACAATCAGAATCAAATGAATTATGAACAATAACCCATAGCTGAGTGCAAATACATATGCCCAGTTCAAATTATTGCTAGACTTCACCGTTGACTATCCGTACAATCAAAATATTGATTACCATTATAAATGTCCTCCCCAATTTTTCAAGGCAATTGACCAGTAGATGACTTCATCCGTTGATTGAATGATACATATTATTTAAGCTAGCACTGTTTGGGTGGGGAGCAAAACAATCCTAACTTCTTAATTATTTTATATCATATAAGATGGTTTATCATTTTATCCACAATGTCATTTGTTGGTGGCTGAATATTGACTTTGGTCTTAAAAACAAATCAATCTGATGAGACTGTAACTGTGATGAAATCAATTAACCCATTTTCATGGATATAATTAAGTTTGTTTGCTGGGTTTAACATTCTACCAACAGTATTTCAATCATTTAGAGATGATGTCTACTTGAGACAGGTATAGTGCTGCCACCATGCAATATCACACCCAGTCACATTATCCTGACACCGGGCCAACCAGTCCTGGATCTACCTTTATATGCTGAGTGCCAAGCATGGGAGCTATATCAGTACCAGTTTTTTTTAACTTTGGTATGTTGCAGCCGGGAATCCACCCACCACCTCCTGATTCCAGGCTCGATTATACCTGATGATTGATCGATTACTGTCAAGCTTGTGTTCTTCATAATCGATTCCTCTAATTTCTCTCCTTGTCAGTAAATTAAGCGTATGTGTACCAAGAAATAAAAGGAAAAAAAAAGAAACAATAATAACACTAAATCAATTCCATTTCTAAACTCTATTTCTGAATTCTTTTTGTAAGTTTTTCCTCATATTTTTCCAATTATTTTTCAATCTTCCACAAATAGCCTGCTAGTTCTTGTCTCTTGTAATAAAATATCTTTGATAGTATCTTAGTCTATTAAATTAAGATATTTTTTTGGCTTTCAAAGTCACATTCTACACATCAGTGATTGTTAATAAACAAATCGATTACATAATCAATGATTGATAATAAATGTCTTGTCCGCTTATTTCCAATCATCAATTATGACTTTTAGCCAATTTTGAAATTCTAGTTTCATGGGCATATGAATTTTGACCAAAAATTAAAGCAAAAAGAACTGAATTATGTATCATAATATACATGTACCCTGTTTTGCCTTAAAAAAACAACAACAATACAGTCATGACAAGCATAAACTGGGTAACTTTGTATCAGTTTGTCTAATGTTAGTAATTGTTGCTTAATAAGTGCTACACAAATCTAGCACCACACAAAAGATATACCTATGAACATGTATGAATTTTTTATTCTCACAATTGGTTTCTTTTGAAACTTTTAATACTTCAATACTTACCATACACATTATACTCTTATTATACAGAAACACAAAAGTTTTGAGTAAGTCAAGTAACACATATAATACCAGGCAGGGATCCTAAAATTTTGGAATCTCAACCGGTCGACGGCAAAATCCCCCCCCCCCCTTTAAAACAATTCCGTTCCGTACCCCCCCCCCCCCCCGAAAAAAAAACATAACCGAAAAAATAACGAAAAAAAAAAAAAATAACATTGATATTTTCAATCAACATACCCTGAATCATTTGCAGTGTGAAAATAGATCTTTTATTATATTTCAGCATCCTGTTGGCATAAGTTATTTTTCTGCAATATTTACCTCTACGAAATCGAAAGTTTGTTTACCGGAAGTGCATGTATATGACGGTCTGTATATGACTCTAACGAATCAATAAATTGTTGGAAGCAGTCGTTTTGGTGTTGTTTATTATGTGCCTTTGTGTTTATATATTTTTTTTGTCAATAACTTTTATTTATTTGTGATTATTTTTTTTATTTAAATGCGTGTGTAAGTAAGTAAGTAGCGTTCGCCCCTGTGCCACGTCGAGGCCCAGCACATCCGACTTCGACAGGGGTTTATTGGTGTTTTTTTTGTTGTTGTTGTTTTTTTATTTATTTATTTAATTATAAAAACTATCCAGCATAAATATTTACATGTAAATATAAACATGTAGACGGAAATCACAAAAACCATTTAGGTAGACGGCTATCACAAAAACCAAAAACCATTTAGCCGTTCTTTTTCTGACATCCAGCACATTTCTCCTTAATTTTTCATAAGTTTATTTTGTCTTTCTGTGTTTTTAAATATGTGCCTACCAGTGCCTTTGCCGAGCTTGTTGCGCCACATGCAATATATAGGTTCTGGGTCGAATTTTGATTAGCCTTTGATATTTTAATTACCGCATTTAAAAGTCGACCGGTTACAGTTTGCAAACAAGCAATGGTCCATTATTACGGCATAGATAATTACACGGAACCGTCCAAATAACCGCTAAGTACAAACCGTCAATCCATTCAACTTAACTGCCCAATAATGACCTAGACGGGTGTCCCTGCCTGACCCCCACTGACACCTGCCCCGAGGGCACACCGGAAATTCAAGAAGTAGGTCAATTGGTGTGTAAGAGAGACTATTATGAACCGTTTGGACCGATTTTGAAAGTTTTAGACGAGGATTATGGATTTTTTTTCGACCGATTTTTTTGGTACTTTTTGAAATCTGAACCGGTCGATTGAGATCAAAATCGGTCAAAACCGGTAAAAAATCGGTTTTTAGGATCCCTGATACCAGGACTTTTTCCCTTTCTTTATCATTCATAGGTGTCTACCTTTCTGAATTTTTTTTTTTTAATCCATACAATTTTCGCTAAATTTGCTTTTTACCCCAGGATTTCTCTATCCCCAACATAAACAGGAAGTGTTTTGTGGAACATATATTTCACCTGCTGACAGAAAAAGTATAACAAAATAGTACAGACTGATGGACAGGCAGACGATGGAGAAGTAATCCCTATGAGTCAGCTCTGCTTACAGCAGGTAACATGATAAAAATGGTGCTTTTTCCCCCAAAATTATAGTATTAAGGTCCCATCCATATCGTCTGAGAAAAGAAAGAAGACCTAAATATAGAACTTACGTCCACTACGACATGGCATTGATTTTTCTTGTATGAACAACTAATACGTGCTGAAGTGTCAACGGAAGAAGATTGGCAGGGGATTTAAATTCTTAAGAATGACCCCCGTCTCAAACAATGAGGTCAGCATGGGCTGGGACAATAACTGACAAATTAACTTATACACGCTAATCCTGCCTATATTGACTGTTAAAAGTATTTAGGCCTGGGATTAATTATACAGGTCAATACACTCCTTAACCCTTTACCTTGTGGACACTATTTGATGCCTTGGCAAACAAAGGAGACCCAGATCAGACAGCTCTGTAGGAGCTGTCTGATCAGGGTCTCCTCTGTGTTTGATTAAACAATACTGTCGCTCAGATAATAGTCTGCTTAGCAAAGTAAACTCCATTGTTTCATATGTACAATTCTAAGTTTAATTAATTAGTATTCATTAACTCATCAATTTATACATGAATATTCATAAGGTAAAGGGTTAAAGTCTTTCTAAACCTCTAAGATTTCTAAAGTTTTTTTTCTCTTAAAGGTAAAGTCCCTGTAATGGTTCCATTACATTTTGGACCTCATGGCCTTTCACGGAGATAACCAAGTTTTCCTAACGTTTCATTAGGGTACCTTGGTTATCTTGGTAGAGGTTAAGTGGTCCAAGATGTAGCAGAACCATTATAGGGACTTTACCTTAAGACAACTGGGATTTGAGTCCTATACCTATACATTTCTACAGAATTTTGATCGGACCAGTACTTTGTGTATGAGGTCATGCAAGATGCATTACCCCAAATCAGACATTCCAAAAAGTGCCTGTCTGTCTGACCTGACTGGTGATTTCTAATTTGGTCCTGTGAATATTTCAATACAATCGGTTTGGCAGAGTTTCTAGCAGAAATATTTACTATATACACATTTGACTGATGTTAGTGTTGGAAATTCATTTAATTAAATCAGGAATCTATAAAAATATGGTAAAAAGTGTTAATTACTTAATAAGATAAATGAAATATATGATATAAACAATAATGAAATCATGTTGTTTGAGTTCGGTCCTAAAGTAAATTTCACTCCTGTGAATCTTGTAAAATTACGGAACCAAATGTTCTGTGATACATAAAAACTTTTAGGAATGTCTGCCAAATGGGTTCAAAACTCTTCCTCAGATTTTTAAGAACCTTCCAGTCCTACTGCAAAGTATTGGTCCAACCTAGGAATCACCAAAAGGGATTATCTTAAGTAGAAAAATTGTTTTTCCAACAGACACATAAATAAATAAGTTTAAAGTAAATCAGAGATAACATTACATATATCTAAATCATCGATTCAACAACCAGACCAATATTTGTACCATATCTTAACCATTAAACACGCATCACGGCCCTTCATTATCTTAACCCAAACCATTGTCTATTGATTAAGACAAACACAGAACAAAACAATATGACAACAACATCTCGGGTAATCACATTTGACACGCCTTTGGGCATGTAATCCCCTATTTATAGATATAAAACCTAATGACCATATCAGAGAACAGACCCCCTGCAGGTAGATAGATAAATCTCTATCAAGGGTACTCGGCAATGTCTTGTCTCTCAAATCTGATATTTTGATAATTGACAATTTGTAAAAGCTGGTTATTAAATCTTTACTTATTCCCTGTAAATAAGGAATGCAGAAACAAAAACCCATGTAATTCTGTGATAAGTAGGCCCTTTAAACAGTAAAGTACCATGTGTGTTTAGCAGATAAGCATGGTCTAGCGACCGCCTGGGAACCTAATGGGATAAGCCGTTTAACCTTGAGAATACAGGTTAATATCAAGTCAGGGTCCATTAAACCATATTAAGATTTGAGCAATGGCAATTCATAGCAAATGATATGAAAAATGGAGTCTTTATGATTTCTATTCAAAATGCAAAGACTGGGAAAAATTTCTTCAATATGTCAATTTGTTTAGTTACATTTTTTTTTGTTACAAAAATCTATGTGACATTTATTGCTTTAAAGTTACTTTAGGAAACACATTAAGATCCTATAATTTACAAAGTTAATATACCTGCTCAAAGTCCTTGGCGTGGTCAGCTCGAGAGAACAATTCCTCGCAAAATCGCGGGATGATCCCGATATCTTCACCGTGGCCCATGATGCTGAAACAATGTTAGAAAGAGAAAATAGAATGATATACAGTTCTATGAAAAAATGACTTCCTTTTCATTAAGTAACAAACTCTGAGCAGGGGACATAATATTAGAAAAAGAAAAAAAAATTCACAATCAACATCATAAATATAAAATCCCATCAAGGTGAAAAAAAATGCTGTTTTTTTTTCCCTTTTATCAAACACATCATTTCATATTCTACTTCTGATGTTGTTTGTTTGTTGGGTTTAACGTCCCACCGATAGTATTTCAGTTATTTGGAAACAATGTCTACTTGCGACAGATATAGTGCTGCCACACTGCAGTATCATGCCGTAGACATGTGACATACCACATCCAGTCACATTATCCTGACACCAGGGCCAACCAGACCTGGAATTACCCTTATATGCTGAGCACCAAGCAAGGGAGCTATACCAGTGCCATTTTTTACGACTTTGGTATGTTGTGGCCGTCGATCGAACCATCGACCTCCTGCTCCCAAGGCAGACGCTCAAGCCCTCGGCCATGGAATGCTGAACTATATACATTCATTCTCAAAGAATACCTGGATGCAGTAGCCACTATTCCAAGACATCTATTCAATCAAGATTACTCTAAATCAGTTGAATACTTAATTAAGCTGCATCCCTTGACACATTTCAAGCAAATTCCTTTGAACAGCTGAAGCAGTTCATTCATTAGATCCACATCATTTATCAACCTGATTGGGATACAGGCACTGGAACTAATTCAAATCAACCCTTATCTGACTCCCTGAGACAAATTAACCCCTAAGTGACCTAAACCCCAACATAAAGGAGATTAATTAGCCTGTAATTGAGAGAAAAATGAAGATTTTATTCCATTCTGTCAGTGAAAAGACCGAGAACTATCCATGAATGATAACCATATCTTTCACTGTAGAAGATAATATGTCATCATAGTTACATGCCCACTGCAATAAATGTATCCTGTTTACACATGGTTTACCATGACACACAATATTGCCCATTCTGACCCCCAGATTGTCTAAATAACTTCAAAATTTGTCTTTTAATCTATAATATATATATATATCAATAGGTCACATGACCCCCATTTGAGAAAATCAGGGGACCCTGCTTGCCAAATGTGGAAGTTATGTTGTGTTTGTTGACTGAGGCGGAATCAAAAAATAACAAGAAATATCTTTAAAAAAGATATTCGACGTAGGATGAAAGAAAAACGAGATTTCCAGTCTTCTAGAACATTCCCAGGAAAAGCGCGCGAAAGACCGACGCACAACAAATTTAGTACGCTCTAGAAATAGTTCAGTATTTTTTCTATGAAATATACTTATTTATAGACGGTAATACAAAAAATTATATCTGTAAATAGGCTTGTTTGATATTTGTTCATATCATTATTGCATATGACAATTATGATATAAAAGCGTTATTAGTTGTTTTGGTTTTGGCGAATTAATTTTCAATGAGAGCATCTCGGCAGGCTGGAAGAATTCAATATACATAGTAATTAAGGGGTTTCATGTCATAAGACGGTGGATTCTTTTTTGTTGTTTTAAATCATTTTCACAAAGTAGCATTCCTCAATTGATGGAAAAGGATTGTATTTAATTTACTGAAATCACTTTCATAACACCAAGCTGAATGATATATACAATCTGCACCCCTTATTTACAGTAATTTTATAGTCCATAATGATGCGTTAACCAATAACAGAAGTCCTTTTATTCAGCTTAGAATTATTTACCGCTGTTAGCGTACATTTGATTGGTTTAAGATGCGAGTTGAAATCGAAATTATACAGCTACGCCGAAAAATAAATGATGTGAAATCAATTAAATGTCACATCATACAATTAAGGTTCTGCCAACTGAGACATGGAGGAAAATGAAATTAGGAATCTATTATATGCTGGGTACACAATTTAACCATTTCCCTCATATAGACTCATTTTGACGCACTCAATAGGTACCACATAAAGCCTGATCTGCAGAAAACCACAGTTAAACCTTACCAAATTTAATTACAAAATCCACATTTCCAGACCACTGAGCAGCAGCCAACAGCATAAAACTTGATCAGCCTGCGAGTTACTCGCAGGCTGATCTGGTTTTATGCTGTTCGCATAGGTCTTTTCATGGTGTCCTCTATGAGGGAAAGGGTTAACAAGAATGTCACTGAGGAGGGACAATATATGCCTGATTCAGCAAATTCATATGAGGGTATCAAAGTGCAAAGTACTGTTTTTTTAACAAATTAGTTGTTTTTTATAAACAACTGAATTATCTTAAGTAAAGGATTCTTTCTTATTTATACATTGTGGTTAAGTTGTCGTAAATGAATATGTACAGATCAGTGAGATAGCATCTCCTAACAAAACTGTAGAATAATGGGCCTTTAATGAGGAAACGATTTTGTTGTATATTGTTCCTTCAATCAATATGATCAAATCATTACATGTACCAGACCACACTCAAGTTGTGCATAGGTGGTTTTTGTTGCTGTTTTATATATGAGCAATCATCTGATTAAATTAAAAAGTAAATACAAAAATAATGAAAAAGAAGCACCTAAGAAAACTTTTGTCAATATGAGCTGTCACCATCAATTTTCATCATTCATCTAGAATGCTTTTGATCAGGATATCGAAATATAACACCCAGTATTAGTCACTTGATTTTGTCAATGCACCTATACACATGCATTTTTTTTTAAAAATCTTTACGATGTTAGCTAAAAAAACTGAACAATCAAGATAAAAGTACAATACTTTTATTATAATTTTCATTGTAAATTCAGGATTTAAATCAAGAATGAAAGTCCAATCCCTTTTTTTTCTTTTAAGTTAAAGTGGTAAGGCATTTTCTAGGACAAAGTTTTACATACACAAATATTCATTCTCATTTTTCATCTTAAATTCAAGAAGTGGGATCATCCATTCTATTTACCATTTAAGAACTTTCAATTTCAAAGCACTGTATTTTGAAACTATTTTTCAAAACGGAAATAATTGAAAGTTAGTATATGACTTTTCACTACAATTCTAAAACTCAAATTGGAGTATACTCTGAATTGTGTACAATGTGTATACAAGTGAATTCAAAAGCTTTGAAATCTAATGCTTACTCATTGTTTATGTTTCTTTTCTCAATGTTTGCTCTCAGTCATGTACGACAAATCACTTTCAGAGAGAACATTTTTGAGGTCAAAGTATCATGTATTGGTTGAGCAAATATTGGTCAACTGACTAAAAAGGAAATAATTTCACAATGTCATGATACAGCTTGTAACTAAAAGAAAGTTGTATGGCTTACATAAAGGTGAGTGCTAAGCTTGTACTCAAATGTCAAAATCAGGTGCACTGACTTACCCTGGAAATTTCAAGTTAGTTAACCCTTTCCCTCATATAGACTCATTTTGACGCACTCAATAGGTACCACATAAAGCCTGATCTGCAGAAAACCACAGTTAAACCTTACCAAATTTAATTACAAAATCCACATTTCCAGACCACTGAGCAGCAGCGAACAGCATAAAACCTGATCAGCCTGCGAGTTACTCGCAGGCTGACCTGGTTTTATGTTGTTCGCATAGGTCTTTTCATGGTTTCCTCTATGAGGTGTCAAAGATATCAATTTTCTTGCCAGATAAAGCTGAAACTCATTTTGGCAAATCTTTGTCAAGGTCACTCATTTTCAAAATTCTTGTGAGGACCCTGTATTTGTTATTTTCTTACAGAACTGCCAACAATATTACAAATTGACTAACTTTTGTAAAATAAACATCAAATCATCACTATTTTAAGTACTGAAAAAGAGAGAAAAGTATGAAACCTTTCAGTTTGCAAGTTACTTACGAGCTGATCTGGTTTTATTTTGGTCAAATCTCTCAAAGATCTTGAGTGGTAAAAAGTTTATACCTGGCAAGTCCTTTATAATAGTATTAGGTGTAGCCTGCATTATAACAATGATTTTATTTTACTTTTAATATCCAAGTCATACTATCACATCAATACCTTAAACTATAAATTATTGAGCATTGTTATCACCCAATCCTAAACCAAGGTACAGAGTCCTCAAAGAGAAATTCTAAACTAAGGTATGATTTTCATGTCGAAAATATAAAGATGTAGATTTGAGTATACAGGGTTTTTTTTCTCACCATTTTGGGAACATGACCCAACCCCCAGAATTGGGAAATTTTCGCGTCGTTTTAGACAAAATTGGGAAAAAACATACTATATTATATATAAAATAAAACAAAAATATCAAATATTAGCTTCATTCAACCCTTGTTATCATTCGGACATGCTACTTTTGACCCCAAAAAATTGTAAAAATGGCAGTAACTTTATTTTTTCTTTTCATTTTTTTTGGTCCTTGAATTGGGAATTTTTTCTCTGAAATTGGGAAAAAAACATACTTTTTGTCTTTGGGAACATGACCCAATATCAGTCGTCAAAATGGGCAAAAAAAAAAAACATGGTAAAATACTGGTGAATGAGACTGAAAATATGCTTTAAGTGTGCAAACTTGAGTCCTGGCTCCATGTTCTCCAAAACTCAATCATACTCAAATCCCTGATGAAACTAAGTACCCTTTTATTTTTGAGAACACGCAGGCAGGACTCATTGTTGGGAACAAAATGGTAAAAACTTCATTTTTTTTACGGACTCCAATTTTCTAATTCCAAAAATGAATCGTATGGAAATCATTACCTGAATGTTTACCAAAATTAGGGACTACTAACCTTCCTCATAACATTTGCATATTACACACATAAAGCCTGATCTGCAAACCACAGAACTTACCAAATTTATTAAATCCCATTCCCCCCTAGAAAAGCATAAACTGATCACTCACTCGAGGCTGACTGTTATGCGTTCGCATAGCTTCATGTGTCCCTAGAGGGAAAGGGTTAAATATGAAGGAATTGTATCCCCAGTTTCAAAACTCATTGGGCACCCTGTAATAGCCTCGTCTGTCAAGATCTTACCTGTAGCTTTTCCCAGACCCCGTCTGTCCGTAAGCAAACAAGCATGTATTGTATCCTTCAAAAGCCTTCCCAAGCAATGGCTGGGCAAGCACACCATAGACACGTTCCTGGGATGCATATTCCGGATCGTTTCGGTCAAATGACGAGAAGGAGAAGTCGTAGAGGAATGAATGAACGGATCCACCGTCTGTTCTGACCACTGTCTCATTTCCGTACATTGACACAACCCTCTTCACATTGGGGTCTGAGAGTTCCCTGGGGAAAAAAAAAAGAAAAAAAAGGTTCTTATTAAAATCTAGATAAACTTTTGATACATCTTTTCTTATGTTGAAATTGTTACTCTTTGCATCACTGTTCACAATACACCATCCAAACATTGGAGGAGAAAATCTTTCATTTGAAATAAACTTTCTAAGTCTCCTTTTGTAATGAACATTATAACCTAGTCCTACCAGTGCTTTTTTCAGTCAGTTTTTTTGGGAATAAGGTCAAAATTTGGGAAGTTTTTTTTATCGGTAAAATTAACTAGTTGGGAAATAAAATATAGAATCGTTGAAATTGGGAAATTTGACATATTAAAATTCATACAATATTTCACTTAAAACATCATAAAAACAAACTTTTTCATCAAGAGCCTTCAGTTTTATTCAATCATGAATGTAGACTTTTACCTACAAGAATTGTTAATGTATGGTAAACAAAACCAATCTGACAGAGATTTACTTGGAAAATATTTGTAAAAAATATATTTCTTGGCTTTGGGAATTTTTTTTCTTGATTGGGAAAAAATGTACCTAGATAGCATTGGGAATGGGGCCTTTATTCGGCCCCATGGGATACCTGAAAAAAGCCCAGCCTACAATTCCCAGCCCAGTAGCCCTACTTATTGGTTAAATACCATTTTAAACTGGTTATAATGGAAAACAATGGGTTGCTGTGAAATATTAATGAATAATATTAATAGAAACTTTATGGTATATGCGTAAAATCTTGGTCATTTTAGAGTAGACATTCAGTTTCTAGAGAGTTACTGTGTAGTAGTCAGTAAATGTATGAATATGTTCAAATAAAATTGTATTTTTTAATATTTAAATGGAAATTGATACATTTATATCATATCTACGCAGGTTTTTGATGTTGTTAAACCAAACTGCATACTTCTAATCAAAATCATATATTTCATGACAAAACATTAAAAATTTTAAAACTATTCTGTTCAGTCTAATTTAATTCCTTTTAATACTTTGCATTAAAAATTTTGGGATGTAAAACTCCTTAAATTATCAGAACTTTGCCTTTCCAAAATTGGAGTTATAAATAATGGAAAAATAAAAATTCAAATGACTTCTGGTTGTTCACTCACCCTGCACTGATGTTCACTGGCCATTATAAAGCAAGCCAGTGGAATTTTACACCTCTTTATATAAAGTAAACTGTCTATATGACTGATACAGTAACAGGATATATCCTGTACATATGCCAAGTCAAAATGTATCCGCCCTATTAAAGTTCTGGTAACATAGGCCTTTTTTCTTATGATGGGGATGGAGCCTTAATACCATTCCAAGTCTTTAAGAAGGATTAAGGCACCATTTTCTCAAATTCAGGGAAAGGAAACTCCTAGGATTATTTCGGAGAAAACTGGATTAATTACTCAGGACCCTGTGTATGGCCCTCGAATAATGGATAAAAACTTTCATGCAGTTTTGCTTGCTCTTTTGCAGTTTCATGTTAACCTTTTATTTTATATAGACTCATTTTGACACATTTGCTAACAGAGCAAACCCAGATCAGACAGCTCCTATAGGAGTTTTCTAATCAGGTTCTCCTCTGTTTGCTCATACAATAATTATATTGTAGCTCAGTTTCTACATAGTTTGAGTGGCAAGAACTCATGATTCCTTACACCATTTTATGTTCAGTTAATTAATATTCATCAAGTGATAAATTTATACATTCATGAATATTCATAAGGTAAAGATTTAAGGCAGGCGAGTGTGTCAAATCTGTGGCTCATTCTGACTCATCCAAAGAACACCAGAGAGAAAGAGGGTATTTCCTCGCCCAGTTTAATATAGATCTAATACAATTAACTAAGTACCTGGCTAGCCTAACAAGGGTCTCACCGTCTGTCAGACCAACCATCTGTGCTTGAGACAGTAGCTGTTATTTACAACACCTATGTTAATCAGTCTATCCCTCCCTGGGGCATAAACCCTTCCCTGGAGTCTCCCTTGACCCCTACTTAGCCCCACAGGATTTCATTCCTGTTCAACTAGCTTAAGACACCTTTGTAAAGCTTATAAATATTGTCTAAGCAATTAGGTAAGAGATTTCCTCTAGTAGGACTGAAGGACTTAACACATATGTACAGGAAGTTCATAGAGGTATCTTCTTCAAATGGTAGAGCATGTGATAAAGACCACTAGAGATAAAAGGGACCTTTAATGCTTTCTTTTACATGTGGGAAAAAGACTCTTATTCAAAAATTAATAAAATATCTGTTTCTTTTTTTTTCTTATAGGGGTATATATTGACTAACAGATTGCATTTTGTTTTAATCCTGTTTTTTTGTTGTTGTTTTTTTTTGCAATTTTTGAAAGCAAATTAAAAGGGAAAAATCTCAAATCAATAAGAGTTTATGATTCTTTTCATTTTCAAACCAAAAACCAATGTCAATAGTCCCTACTTTACACATAAACCAATATGTTGCCCTGACACACCGACCCCCAGGTGTTTATGTCAGCTTGGGATTTGCCTGGGTATACTGAAGAAGGAAGCCATTAGCACCTGTAACATCATGCACCACACCTGGATCATTACCATGGCAACCCAGTAACTGAGGTTCCTCACCTGGCAATTAAATTATGATCCTATCTTGAGCCAATGTTAATGTAAGAATGAAGGCCAGCTATTTTACTGTAGAAAGCTTGTACCATTTCATGACTTAATTTACCTTCTTTCTTTTTTTATTTATGGTATTATAATGTTATATTGTTGGTTTTTTACAACTCTTTAACTTACAAATGCTAAAGACATGACAGGAAAAAAAAAAACACTTTAGTTATTTACATAATTTCATAACCCCTTTTTAATCATATTAAATTAAAATTGACAGATGACAAAAAGGTTACTTTTCAAGTTCACTGATTTATTGATTTAAATCAAATTTCAGTCATGTTCACTCAACATCATTTAAACCAGATGAACAACGAGTACTAACAATACATGATTATGAATGAGGCAAAGCAAACGATTGGAATATACACACTGTAAAGCCCATATATTGTTTGGCAAAACTACAAATATTTAAAGATAATAGGATCAGCTGAGTAGATTACACTATTTCTTAAATACTAGTGTTCAAGTGTGGACAGAAATTCTTTGTAGTCCTTTAACGCCTGATTTATCAATACCAAACATGCCAATAAGCAAAGAGTACAAGTTATAACTTTACTGATCAACAGTGAATGGGTATACTGTATACATTTTACTTTTCATGATTTAATTATTAGGCTTTTAACTGAATAGAGATATGAAGGTTACTTATGGTTGCACATTTTTAGGAAATAAAAACAAAAAACATTGTTTAATTTTTTGTTTTTCTGATGAGTAAAGCTCAGTAAAAATTAAGAATTGTTTGATCGTTAAATTTGAATTCTCTCTTCTCATAGCAGTGCCAATAAGAACAGGAGAACTAGTATGCTATTTACCTCTGGCTATAAGGTCGCACTCTGACAGCCACAGTAACACTGGAACCATCACCCTCGTCATCACCATTGTCTCCGTATCCCAGATCAAACCGATGTCTATCCAACTGTACCACATTATAACACTCTGGTGTTCCCAATAACTTTTCATCCAGCGTATGCCTCCTTGCTGGTGTCCCATTATGAAAAAACTTCATATTTGGGCTTGGCGAATATAACCTGACAGCATCCAACTCTTTCTCAGTACTACAGCTACCCACTAACTGTTTGTTCAACTGAGATCCTTTAAGTGGGGTTTTATCCACAGTGACCCCTAAACTACCCCTAGGGCTACCTGGCTCGTTCTCCTTATCTGATTCACAGTTGGAGGTCTCCCTGGTAACTTCTATTTCTACTGACACACTGCCATTAAGATTTGGGGGATTCTTACTTTCCATTGCACTAAATTTAATAGGGGTCGTTCCGGTGTATGAGTGAATATTCAAACATTCGTTTTGAAGAGATTCGTTTACACTGTCATCAAACAAATCTGAATTTCCGGATCGTAGCGACGTTTCCTCATAACTTAATTGATTTACAGGGGATAAGGGATCCCCTTTAACTTTTCCCGGAGTCTGTGTCCCTCCAATTGAAGTTTCAATAGTTTCCGAGTTGAAAGTAACAGCCCTTCCAAAAGTTTTCGCACTCTCCGAGCCAGGAATATTTGGCAATACACGTTTGCCTTTTGTTCTTGATTTAACACTCGCCATAATAAATTATTAATCATAGAGGAAACTGATATCCTAATTATCAATCATTTAACACCACGGATCCTTTTGTTCATGATCAAAACCAACACAAACCTGTCATACGCGTTTTTGAAATGGCCACCTTTACGATAAGGTTGATTGTAACACGGGATTTGATTGGACGGTTCAGTGGCTCTATTCAAAGTAGCAGTCAAGACCCAACAAGAGTCGAAATAAGCAGAAATAGAGGAAAGATTACACGCGGATTTTAATTCTTGAAGCCGATTACAATAGAATGTGGCCATTTGTGTGTATTGCATTATAAAACAATAAATGATTAATTAACGCTACAATCGTGTATTTATAATCAATTTAGCGAGTTACAAACAGCGTAACAATTCTACATAAGGTGATAAAATTAGTGTCAGCACGTGAAAATTGGACTCTATAATTAGAAACTAAAATTCATACGATTTGATTGGTCGGAAGGAATTCTCATGGTTCTTTGATAGACATAATTGAAATATATGTATAAGCTTATCATGATCAAATTTACTTCATCTCGATGATATTATAATCGTAAAGTAGGAAAAATTAGCTTACGCATTTTAAATATTTGGTACCAAAGGTGTAGGAATGTATATTGCAATCGACACCGAGGCATACGACTCTGCATACATATATAGTATATCAGAATACCTTTATTGAATCATTTAAATATATATAACAAAGTAAACTAACAAATATATTGTTCAACATGGTTTCTGCTGTTGTAATAAAATTAAACTGTATAAGTGAATAATAATAATTGAAAAAAAAAAGACATATAAATAAACAAAATTAAAAGATAATGTTTTATTAGATCTAAATTCGTCCTTTCGAATATGTAAAACGTGGGAAAACAAAGCTTTGGAAACCTTTCACTGAGGAAAAAGTGAACTTATCTCAAAATTTATTAGAGCAACATTACACATACGGCCAAACTTTAATATCAATAGTCTCATAAATTAAAGTTATGCATCGTCAGAACCCACGGTAATTCCATGCGATACTCTCCTAAGCGTAATAAGCAGCCGTGACGATGTTCAAAGATATAAGATCTATATTGCGTGCGCATTAAAAAAAAATAAAAAAATAAAAAAATAAATAAATAAATAAAAATGAGCCACAAGGCATTTCATTGGAAAATTAATGTACATGTAAGGCCGGTTGATTATTATTAACAGGATTTCACATGGAAGGATTTGATGAGGGATGGAAAGGACCCCTCCCACCCCCACCCACAAAATGAATGAATGAATGAATAAATAAATAAAAAACAGGGAACAATAAAAATGAAGATCACTGAGACATCCATGGCACCAAGCCCACCTTTAGGTACGGCAATTTGCAAAGTTGGCCACCCCTCTTAAACGTACGGCAAATTTAAGGAGACTTACGCCCCAAATAACCCAATATTCTATGTTTTATCATCGCCTGATTCCCCATTGTTTTGACTTTTAAACTTTTCTTCAACGGAATGAGTTACGTCGAAGAGACTTTACAGGATAAGCACAAACAGTCCTTTTGACGAAACCCTAGGTCCGCTCCTGTAAAATTAACAGTTTATATTAATTATGAATCTACTTATTACAAATCGTTTTTATTCTTTCTTTTTCAATAGTCACGTCTATCTAAAACCTCAATTTTATTTTTTACTTATTTTTTATGTTTTATTTAATTTAAATTTTCGTCTAATAACTTTTCGCTTAATATATATGTTGATTCGTAAACCAGTGACAACTGTTGTTGTGGATACGAACCAACATGGCGGTCTACGTGAAGTTTTGGTAATAGTCGCCTAATTTCTTCCAAATAAAGACGATTTCAAAGAACCATTGCCCAATATTTATACATATTTAGAAGAATACTAACACAAATTATATTCAAATATACTCAGCTAAAGCTTTCGAAGAAAATATGTTGTTTAGATCAGAAAAATATTGTTTATTTTTTTAACCAGATGCAAAATCAAGAAGACCATAAAGTAAAATATAGGATGGTGTTCCCTCATATCGCGGTACTAACAACAAGAACGGGAATAAAATATCAGTGAAGTCTTATCTGAAATTTATTTCTGTATGTCACTGTTATTTCACCCGTGTAACATAATGTAAAAACAATTTACTTTTTTCAGCCTTTCTAATAACGTTTTAAAACATGTTAGTGTTCGCCATGTTTGTCCTACATAAAAAATCCCATGATTCTCTGGTATCGTGGTATTTCTTGAAAAAAGACCACTGGCTCCACCTACAAGTGTCGCTACATGATCAAAACAATCATCATTCATAAAACAATGCAGCAGACGAATATCTAGCATTTGTTGAGTCTTTCAATTCTTTATTTATGCTAAAAAAACGTTTTTTAGCGGACATGGGGTGATACGCATAAGCGTAATGGTTGAAAGTCGGTATACTGCAAGAAATGTACGTTTTTCTTACCATATACGGAGACATATTACTTTTTGTTTATTTCAATTAAAATCGTTACTTCCTGTTTACAAAATGGTGTCACTAGGTGGCGATCGGCAAAGTCTTTCCTAACAAACTGACAATACCACGATACCAGAGAACCCGCGATACCGCCGGAAACCACCCTACTCTCATTTTGTATCTCTCTGTTTTTATTCATGATGATCATGATTATTCTTCATCTTTATTCATGTGTTCAGCATGTATTTTGCTACATAATGTTTACAATTAACTAAGTTTAGACTGAATAAAAAAAAAATGCCAAAATATACTTTGTTTTATTAATATGGTTTTGATTATACTGTCATGATGAGCTAAAGATTGTACTTAAGCAATTTTAAGCATCGGGTCTTGGGCACTTTGTTAAGGGACCCCAATTTAGCCTTGCAGTAAGCATGACCAATCAAAATGGTTTGCCAAGATACCCGTGAGCTTTAACAATTCACAGCCTTCTGATTGCAAGTACGAATCATAATGGTCTCATCTTTCAGGAGCTTACCTGTAGGACTTCCCAAACCCTGTCTGTCCATAAGCAAACAATCGCGTATAATATCCTTCGAAAGACTTTCCATGAAAGAATTTCTCCATGATTTTACTTTTGAAAGACAACTTCCATTGTATGTGCTGTACAGTGAATTCTAGCTTTATTTTGAAATATTTATTGATACACACATATTCCAACAGAATAAAGTAAAACAATTTAAATTATTTTCTTTAAAGTTGTAACATCTCAGTAAAGAGGCCATATTTATTTTCTCAATCGTTTTTCCATCCAAAACATATATGAGCAGATTCATTAAAAGCAACAATAACACCATCCATGTAATACACTTTCTCATCTAATTATAAATAATTTGATCTTCAATATTCTTTTTCTTTTAATATATATAGAAATATATATTGATATATCATTTACATTTAGAATATTTGTATCACATTTTTATTTTTGTTTTTGTCCAGATCTTATCAGAGTGTCATCGGGATATGTAGATCCAAGAATAGCCAGCATCAAGGGCTGGCTGTTTGAAAATTTGTGTCATAGAGAATTTAGTATTCAGTAATAAGATAACAAGAAAGCCAAAATGTCGGCAGATGCAAAATCAATGAGGGTTGTCCCAAGCGGGAAAATCTACAGGCAGATGTTTGAAGCTCAGGTAAGTATTTCTTAATTTTCAATTTTTAATTTGAATATCAAAAACTTACTGTTCTATGTACTTATATACACTAAAATTTTGTAATCATATAGGTATATATTCAACAACAAGAAATCCAATTTCCTCAACTTGAATCATATTTGCCATTTGAACATTATCATTTCATGTGAAAAGCAATCACATGAGTGTAAGTTTTGTAATATTTTCCAAATAAAACTTAATTTAACCCTGTAAATTTCCATTATGCCACTTAAAACCATTTAGACCATTGTAAAGCCAGACTATACTTGCAATAAATCAGTCAGAATATATAATTTTTAGCACTAATATCTAGACTCAAACTTAAAGGTACTCATAATTATCAAACAGTAGAAAACATAATCAGTCTGTGATAGTTAACACATGTTATCTCTTTCATTACTCATATAAAAGTGAAAATTGAGGGGTGAGAGCGAAACTAGGCCAAGTGCTTATATTTATATAAGTACTTAGCCTAGTTTCAATCTTACCACTCGAAATAAGAATACTATTTTGGCAGTTTGAAATACATACTTGTTATTCATCAAACTTTTCAGGTTCAGCTGAACCGCAGCCTGACCAAAATCCCGCGGGAATCAACCACCATGAAAACTACAAGGGGTGGAACAACCATCCCTATTGTGAGGCTGTCTAAAGGTTTGATCATCTCATACTCTCATTTATCATCAAATAATGTTTATTATGATTTAAAGCTTGGAAAGATGATTTGACATTATGTTTAAGACTTTTCTAGAACGTCAGTTTTTTTTCAAATTACAGGAAAAATTTTATAATAAAGAAAATACACAAATGCACATCTATCTTAAGTATTTAATGCAGTTATCATCAATGTTATATTTGACAATCAACAGTAGCTCTGGACCTCACATTTCCACTAGGAAATTGCCTAGATTATGGTCAGAAATTTTATATTTTCAAAAAAATTATAATAATTTTATGTTTTCAGTACAATTTTAAAAAATGAAAATTTAATGTTTTGGAAGTCGCTAATTTTATCTGTTAACATTTAATTTTCACAGGTGATATGGAACATGGTATTTTGGGAGAAAGACAAAAGTCATGGGTAGATGGATTCCCTAATGATCCCTATGTGGAAAACCCTGTTGTTTACAAGTAAGTATAATTGTTTCAACCAGGGTTTTCCCTCGATATTTTCAAATGGAGGACAAATGATCCCTTGATATATAGATAAAGAGATAAATTTTGAAATATTTGGGGGTCATTTACACAATTTGAGGGTCAAAATGGGCAATTTTGTGCGCCAGAGAAAACCCTGGTTCCAGAATTGATCTTATTTTTTTTTTCTTTTTCATTCACTGGGTAGTATCATGGTTAATGCAGTGGTTTTTCAGCAATGTTATCCAGGTTTGACCCCAGATTGTGCCACATAGTCTCTGAAAATGTATTAGGCTGTTTGTAGGTAATTACCCAAGTTCTCTACTTAGTTATGTGCAAAAGCCATCATTTGTTGCAGTGAGAAATTTTCATATGGTTGTTATTGCTTGTATGCAGTGTAGATCTATGATTATGCACTCCGTTATAACATGAAATCCAAAAGAAAAATGTGATTCAAATTATTGGACCTTTAATATTTATTTTGTGGTTTGTTAAGTGGACATAAGGTGAACTTTCGCAGAGTTATAATGCAGCCTTATATAATGCAGTATCTAGACTTTAAACCCAAACATAGCTCTATGATGGAGCTGCTGTGTAACAAATACAGTGTCTAGTAGGGAAATAGGTTCTCACATTCTCATAAACTAATTCTTTGCACAGTTCCAGGGCAATAGCTGTGCTCTGTACCAATACATGTACAGTGATGCATTTTCAGTTTACACTGCCCTAAAACTGACATTGTTAATTTTTAATAATTAATCATTTGATCATGTTGAAAATACAAGTGATTTTTGTCATAGCTGCTTGATCTTGTTTGACCAAAATAACAATATCTAATCTGGTTTGATTTTTAATTTCTTGAAAACGACCTTGGACCCATATTGACTATTAAAATAGTTTTAGTTTTTCCTGGATTTTAGTTTAACTGCATGGTTCCCATTTTTTACTATTTGCAGGCAGTATGCAGAGTATGTGGGTAGCCAAATGGAGGAACCGGTATCTTCCATTGAGGGTCGGGAGGTCAGAGGTCTCCCCGATGTAGTGGGTATGTGCTTTGAATAAGCAGAAATTTTTTATTGATGCAAATTAACAACTTTCTGATAATTCCAGATTCTAATTAATTAATGAGAGTGAAATTGTCTGGCCAGAGTAGGATTATTTCTCGAAATATATTGTTAATCAGACAAGTGGCTACTGTAGCATATTGCCAAGCACTAAATTATAACAATAAACAGTATGGCAATCAAACAGTTCATCAATAAAGTTGAAAAAACTATTTCATAATGAATTTCAGAATCAAATGCAATGATACTAAAGTAATACATATAATTATAAATGTTTTAAATTACAAAAAAAGAAAAATTATTTAGGACAATACCTGTGGATAAATATATCTGTAAAATTAGTTTTTAAAATTACCAAATATGCATGGATTATATAAAATGGCATCCCTTTGCACATTTAGATGTTTGAGTGAAAAAAAAGTGTTTTGATTTAACAGTGGCAGCGAAAGAGAATTCCAATATTATTGAGAGGATTGCGGCCAGCCGTAAGGAGAGACACGAGTCTGCAGTAGAGGAGATGCATCAGGAACTCAGTGTTATTAACTCTGTAAGTCTTGTTTGTTTGTGCTGA
>CM037777.1:107297462-107347462 GCA_021229015.1 Solen grandis | reverse complement strand
ATGGAGGAATATATGAACATATAAACATAAATGAAATATCATCCATCATCCTTTGAATGACAGAAGAATTAAAAAAAAGGGGGAACAATATAGAAACAAACTATGTCTCTACATGACTTATATCCGTCCATTTGTTTTCCTCCTTTTTGTTTTCTTTATCTTTATCTGTCTGTCTGTACCGTTTATTTTTTTTTTTTCTTTTCTTTACTTTGTCTGTGTATCCGTCTGTTGTCCTCCCTTTTCTCTCTTTTTTTCTCTGTTTATTTGCTATGTCTGTCTGATCAGAAAGGTAGACAGACAGACAGACAGACAATTATTTGAATAGCATTTTAAGTTGAAAACAACAACAACAACAAACAAACTCTATTTTGTTGTATGTACAAGTATCTCCGAAAATTTAAAGTGCTTAGACATTTCAAGACTAATAGATAATGCCGACTTGAAGAGCAGTATCAGCGGAAAGTTAGGAAAGAGACCTAGATACTAAGAAATCGCCATTAAATACGATAGTCGTTGTTTTAAAATGTCAATATTCCAATTTATGACCATGACTTCAGTTTCATTATTTTAACATTTTCTAAAATTTCAATTCAACCTATAGCATCTCCTATATCTTATTCCCAGTAGACCGTTAAAAGAAAAGATCTATCACAATTGTTAGAATACAATAATTTATTGTAAGTAAGTTAAAACTAAACCGCATATCCCGCTACGTGAATTGTAATTCTGTTTATCATCATCATCATCATCATCATCATCTATTTGTTCTTGCTCATTTGATAAGATCGGGAGAGAAAGACAAGTAGATACTTTTTTACTCTTCACATGAAACTATTTGATTAAGTTTGTCGCTTCACTACTTTATCATTTAGCACAATATGCCAGAAAATTATATGTGTATGTCTGCCTTTGTCTCCATCCTTCAAACTAATCATTCAACGTTTGTGGGAGATAAATGGTCAAAAACAAGGTCAATATTTCAATTTACCACTACTGACACCGTTTGCAGACGCCAAACTACCATGTTTAATTGATAAAAAAAGATTTCATCATACCGTCTTAGATATCACTCCCATGTCTGACCAGGTCAAAAAGAGACGCATCTTTTAATGAAGGCTTTAGCAATAAAAATAAGAAAAGATATATGAAATAAAAAGTAGATTTCGATATGTCGACAAGGTTTTTTTTAAAAAAAAAAAAAGGTTGACAAAGATAATTATTTCGTCTACGATTTGTAACGTGGTTTCGGTTAAATTGCTATCAATGTACAATGTACATGTCAATTTGGCCGGTTCCGATTCCAAGACGGAGGGATTAGATCATTATCCTCGGAAATAGGAGGCCGTGGGTTCGATCGTAAAAAAAGTGTACTGGTTGACGTTCAGTATTCAGGGTAATTGCAAGATTGGTTGGCCCGGTGTCAGGATAATGTAACTGGTTGTGATATCATGACACGCGTGATACTGTAGTGTGATAGCACCATACGTCACATAGACAATAAATAAATAAATAAATAAATAAATAAATAAATAAATAAATGAATATTGTCTTTGGGACGCTAAATCCAAGCAAAGGAACAATCGAATATGTCAAATGGGACCTAAATTGAATGGCCTTTGCGAGCAGTGTAAAACAAATTAAGCTTGCGTATGATCAGGTTTTATATTGTATGCTACTCCTCAATAAGGTTACCGTGTCTAAGAATGGTCAATCGTCTACTTTATAGCTCTTCAGTTGCACATATATATACCATGATGTAAAAGGGCGTGTCTGGATGGAGAAGTGCTTAACATTTCAAAGAGTGTAATGTTTGTGTCTTAACTCTAAACAAATACCAACCGCGCTAGTGTAACCGGCCCATTTATCACCTGAAGTACATGTCGTAAATGTACGCATGGTTAAAAGTCGAAAATGAAAATCATGGCGAAAAAAACGGCCAAATCATACATCGTCTGGCACCACGACAACTAAATAGGTCGTGTTTTAAGATGTCGTGGCGCCGGACGAGAATTCGAATCGTCATGGGAACAATTCGCTACATAAGCGATCTATGAAATTGTCGTATTTCGCTTGGCGCCAGACGATAATTCATTTTGTCGAATGAAAAATCGCCTTTCAGCTTGGACATTTTGCCGGGCGCCCCTCCAGTACGGAACACTACAATTAAATATGTTCGTCTTTTCTATTTCGATTTTTCGTCCAGACAATGCAAAACTTTTTGCCCTATCCATACAAAACACGACAACAATGTATTTTCGTCTTTTCGATTTCGACTTTTTTATCCATCGAATACGCCATGAGATATGACTCAAATTAGCCACCATAAAATGCCCAATGGAATTAGCTAACCAAGACGATTGTGTTTCAGAGATAAAAATGTAGGGCGTAGCAGATTAACGCCATGAGGAAACATGTTTCATTAATTTGATACACGTGCCCTTTGTAACTCATAGTTATGTAAGTGTGCAATTGTGCAATAGGAATTTGTACTTTAATACATAAGCTTTGATCCCATTCAAAAGTACATCTTATATACGAGCGTAGTACTACATACTTATAATCCGCTTTTATACTTATGTGAGAGGAATTACCCTTTCTATTTCAAGACATGTCTCCATGTAATACTAAGTCCACGAGTATGAACAAGTTATTTCGTATCTATGTTCGATAGTCCATTTCACTCTG
The DNA here is from genome assembly GCA_021229015.1 of Solen grandis. Lineage (NCBI taxonomy): Eukaryota > Metazoa > Mollusca > Bivalvia > Adapedonta > Solenidae > Solen > Solen grandis. The sequence continues at coordinate 107,344,777 of CM037777.1, read as the reverse complement.
AAATGAGATGTAAACCAACGTATAATTCCACACATTGCTCAATGGGATTGAGATTTTTCCCCGGTCACCGATTGGTCAATTTAAATCAAAAAATTAAACCAGGTATTGCCGATCCATTATGGCAACATACATGTAGCTGTCAATAACGATCGACTAAACACTTCAGATTTAATTATATTTTCGTTGATTTTTTTCACTTATTCCTTAATTATTTAATCGTTATTGTTGAACTTACATTTATTTGAGATTTTAACAATAGAAAATACAAAGTAAATAAAGAAATTTTATCTTTATAGTACCCACAGTTAAACTAATTGCAAACTTTTCATATTGAAGATTAAACAAACATAAAAGGTCGACTCAACTCAAACAACATAAAAGTGATTACGTAACACTTGGAATCCTGTACGTCATTCCATTGATTTCTTTCTTATGAAAATGTAAAATTAGTGAGCCCATGGGGTGGGCCTAAAAACTGAAATGTTTACTCACTAAACAGAAAAGGATATGCCATTGATAGGCAAACATGAAATGGCACTGGGTGTTTGAATTAGCGATCGAAAAACTGTAAGATAGATAAGACCAGTGTTTATTGAGTATATCTTCTGATAAACCCTGTTGAAAGGTCAAGAGATTTCCCTTTACATATGAATTACAGTCAGACCTGCCACAAGCGGACAAATTATGAAATATGACAAAGTGGCCCCTTAGTGTAGGCGGTTGCTTAACTGAGGTATTGTGTAAAAATGAGATTTTTGGATGATCAAAGCTGACCTTTGAATAAAGGTTGGCTAGTTAATACAGGTGGCCGTTAGTCAGGTTTAGTTGTATATTAAAACCTGCTCTATGCGGTCAGTCAAAGGAAATAGAGACATCTTAGCACAGGTGACTGTCAGGCAGAGGTCAAGTGTCAAGAAATCTTCCGATTATTCGAGGACTGACTTGGAAAAGGGAATGCTCAATTTCAACATAGCGTCACTGTGTGTAGAGTGTGCCTTACCTGCGATACATTTCAGGCGCGGATACAGGGATTTGGGGTTGGGTGAATCCTGCCCCCCTCCCTCCCCAATTAAATCTGACTATGTATTCCTTGTTCTGCACAAGCTAAATCATTTTTCATGTAATTAAATATACAATTATGTTTTTTTCAATTGTCCAAGCAATTCCGACATTGAACAGGTTGGTCGCTTTGAACATTGAAAAGGTCAGTGGCTTTGAACATTGAACAGGTCGGTCGCTTTGAACAGATCGTTTGAACAGGTTGGTCACTTTGAACATTGAACAGGTTGGTCGCATTCCACAGACCGGTCGCTTTGAACATTGAACAGGTTGGTCACTGTGAACGTTGAACAGGTCGGTCGCTTTGAACATTGAACAGGTTGGTCGCTTTGAATATTGAACAGGTCGGTCGCTTTCGACAGATTAGTCGCTTTGAACATTAAACAGGTTGGTCGAATTGAACGGATCGTTTGAAGTGGTTAGTCGCTTTGTACATGCTTTTGCTTACCCAGATTTAACTGCGTGCGTTAGGCGTCGGCACTATGCGAAATAAAATATAGACAAGGTCATCGCTCATTACCGGGACGATTAAATATCCTTTGTATATCGCTCCATTCAAGTCTTTTTGGCTTGTTATTCACTTGAGGGAAGGTGTAATGTTCGTATGAAATGTTTGAAACACAATGAGCCGCAAATGAAATTCGACTTCAAATAGAAAATCGCGATATGACACACCATTTTCAGTTCTATGGTTTTCGATATTTAACATTTGCCCCAAAATTCATAATACATGTATTATACATTTGCAGGACAGTATTAAGTTAGAAATTTAATGAAAAAAGAAAACAAATAGCAAAAGTTTCCATGAATGAGTATTCCATACAACGTCCCCGATCGATATAAGATGTTAAAATGACATGCAAGAAATTGATAAAACAAGTCAGTATACCGACATATGCCGTTAATATTATTGAAAAGGTTACTAATTTAATTAATGTGATTTGTCCATTTGCTTTTTTTTTCTTTGATGTTTATTTTGTCATGAATATCGCAAGTCATGTAATATAGAAAATTCTGATGAGCAAAATATCACCTCCGTCTTCAAGCAGATATTTAAAAAAAAACTAGGTCAATTGCATCTAAAAAAAAAGAAGAAAAAAAGAGAGAGAGAGAGAAGACAACCATCTTAAAAGCCGAGTAAATATTCTGTCCTATCGGACGACGATTATTTGTTTATTCAAGATGGCGTGACACGATAACAGCTTCAGCGATATGAACAATCATGATTCATTCTGTTGTAAAATGTGCAAATAGTGTTCTTGTGGAATCTTGGCACAATATGTGCAAATATTTGAAAACTCGCAATTTGGGATTGTCTGACATATCAACGTCGTAATGTCTTCTCTTTCTTGACGCTTAGCATAAAAGAGTTGCTGTAGAACCGGCCGGTGTCAGGATATCATGCTGCTTGTCTGGGCTAAGAGTTATGATGAAACTTTCCGAAATAAGTTGTTTTTTTTTCTCGTGATTAAAAAGAAAATAAAACCGATGAACGGGATTTGAACGAGACCTCGCTGAGACGCTAAACATCTTGCAGACGCCTGCTGACGCTTAACAAACAGTTCTGCAATCTAATGAGAAACATGCATATTTGGTTTAAATGGCAATAAATCAAAGAGAAACATTCGTAAATTTATAATTGATATGAACAATTTTACACATCTCACATTATCTCGCAGTCACATGATCGTACACGTAATTCAACGAGAGCTTCTCGTGATTTGCTCTTTTCTGTATCAGATTTGCGGATCTCTGTTAGGTTATCAGGTTTTTGGTCTGGGACAGTATCTGGTGATATACCATATGTAAATACTGGAGTTTAGGCCCTTTAAAACAAGCTTGGACAAGTATCAAACTTGTTCACCTTGAAACAGACGTGCAACATGATAAAAATACAACTTTTTCGACATTTCTGACATAAGTATGGGAATTCATATATTACGTTTTTTTTGTTTTTTTTTTTGTTTTTTTTTTAGTTTGTTTGTTTGCTTTTTTATTTTTGACGGTCAAACGTGTGCATACACCAGATTTGTTATAAGGATATAGTGCTGAATTTATCTCTGTACTGTTATATCTTCCTTGCTTGGTGCTCAGCATATAAGGGTAGTTGCAGGACTAGTTGGCCCGGTGTCAGAATAATGTGACTTGGTGTGGTATCATGCCACATGTCTACGGCGTGATACTGCAAGTGTGGCAGCACTATATCTGTCTCAAGTAGACATCGTCTCCAAATGACTGAAATACTGTCGGTGGGACGTTAAACCCAACAAACAAACATAATTTAATCTCTACAGATTGTAGAATGATTTCGAAATATTTGAAGTACTTCAAACTTGAAGGGCGGGTGTCTGTTATCACGTTCTCTAAAGACTCTTGATATTCAATAAATGATCGATATAGAAAAAAAAACGATAGAAAGATTATAATAAAAGGAAATTAAGAGGTAAAAGGTAAACATACGCATATAAACTATGACACCTTTGGACAATTTCATCCGTGTGATCACGTACGCACGTGCAAGTTCGTTCATGTACGTGTGCAAAACACGCACGCAAAAGCATATTAGAGCATGCATGTACGTACGATTCGTGTATCTGTGTATGTGCGTGTTTGTATGTATGTAAGACTAGTATGTTTGAATGTGCGTATGTATGCATATATACTTGGAATCAGTCAATCCTTAACTCACTCCCTCCCTCACTCACTCACTCACCCCATTAAATTTTTTCCATGTCTCTTGTAACTCTTGGAGATCGATCATAAATCGAATCCACCCGATCCCAATATATTTCCATTAATCTTAAAAAACAAATAATTTATTTCAGTCATATCTATGTGGGGGACCCATTAATTTGATGACGCACGTGGGCATTGTATGATCAAAGCGCAAACATAAACAGTTGATTGGATCGATTTTATGAAAATCTGTAGTTAAAGTACACCTGTCATATTATCTTTAAGACTAAATAAATACTCGATGACATTGAACGGTAAAATCTGAACTTTTATGCAGCCTTTCTATATGAGGACGTGCCAAACTCCACATTTTGTAGGTCTGAAGCATGGGACGAATTGTCCTTATGTCATTATGAATCTACAAAATGTTTCTCTTTGCATTACCGCATTTCGTTACGTTAAAAGGATATATAATGTAACCATATGATAAGATATATATCATTTTCACCATAATTTGTAATGGTAACATATTTTGAAACACCCTGTTTTATGATTTCATTTACCATATTCTGCTTTAAGTTTTAAAGGTGTTCGTTTTACAAATGCATTCAATAAAATAAAACAAAGACCAAATGCCTTGTTACTTTAATTATACTTTAATTCTCTCATACTCAAAATTAAACATGTTAATTATTTATGCTTGAAAAAGGAGAGAGAAATAGACTCCACGATAAATCATGCTTATTTATGCATTTTTATGTACTTTTAAGAAATTGTCAAAAGCTTCAGGTGAGCCAATTTACGCACTTCCGGTAATCAAAATCAGCGGAATTATTAGAAATTATACAAAAGGATATTGTAGTTTTAAGTGATTGGGAAAGAGGTTTTAATGGAACTGTTTATTACGATTATTAATGGGAGGACACACATTAATATAATTAATGAGTTTTAGTCAAAAATGTGCGATGGTAAAAACCGATATTTAAACGATTTAATTGCCATTTAAAAGTCAATATCGTCTATTCTATCAGCCCCGTGACAGATGTCTCTCTGTTATTTATGTTGTGCCATGTTAATGCAGAATGAAGTATAGACCATTTATAGACCATTTTACAATGAATCAGCATTACTCGGCATAATTCGCTGATTTAAACTGACCAATCAGTGAACGGGGAAAAGTATATTTCCCATTGAACAATGTGTGGAATTTTACACCAGCGTGTAGACTAGGTGTTCGGGAAGTGCTCGCTGATTTATGTAGGTTTACGTCGAATTTCCGAGTGAAATGGCCTGTAAGGTTGCATTCATTTTCACCATTTACACTGAACGACGACATTTTGTGTGTGTGATTTAATAATGTATAGAGCATTGCCTATGAATTGGTGAAGGGTTTCCGAATGGCGTAGTGGTTGACACACTAGCTCTTCACCAATGTTATGGGTTCGATCCAGGTTCCGTCCGATTTGTATGTGAACGGGTATTTTGGTCGTCTGTAAGGACCCGCTGGATTATTCTTTCCTACACCAAGGGCAGTTACCAGAACAGGAAAATTTTCATAAGCATTGATGCTTTCTGTCCATTCGTTATCACTTGTTTTAATAAATGAATAAAAAATGTAATTAAATGGTACTTTGTTCTAATTAGATGGTTCTTTGTTCTTATTAGATGGTACTTTGTTCTAATAACATGGCTCTTTAATCTAATTAGAGTGTAGCGTTAGTTCTAGATATTTTTTTATCTTAAATGGCGACACTTCTGTAAATCAAAATGATCAAACTGGCTTCCACACGTCTGGTAGTTACGTTCTCTACATTGACAACATCTAGAAATGAAAACAGATTCATGTAATTAATTCTAACAATCCTCAAATACCCCATAGTGTGACCTATTTCATTATCGAGTGAAATCGAAAAATATTGGAATCGTGCTTCTGGCGAATTCGCTTCGTTACAGCGTTGACAAAGAATGATTATTGTGATATTTGCTTCTCGGATATATTTATATAATTATGTAGGCGAGATTTGACTGAAACTGATATCAAATATCTTTAAAAATGAAAAGCATAAAATCTTATAAGGCTTCCGTGAATCTCTTTAGGGTATTGTTTTTTTCTTCTTCTCTCACTCAGTTTCTTTTTATAGCTCTGAAAATTACGCGTTTAATTTAGTAATTGTTATTTTTAGTTTCCAAGCCTACGAGATTTTCATCGCCTTTCATACATTCAGCAATGTATACAAGCTCTGTATGTCTGTCTCTCTTTCTATCTTTCTCTCTCTCATTTATTATAATCATTTCGATTTTATTTAGTCAAATTACAAAGCAGCAAGACTGGCTGTTTTATATTAGATCCATTTTTTTTTTACAAAGTAAAACACGCTAATGGAAATGGAATTGTAAATAATTTATATTTTATTCCAGGGGGAAAAAAAGCTGATCAAACATGCAATGTGACCCTTGACTCTTGAATACATTCGATACCCTAATATCACTTTTTTTTCGGATTACAAATCTAACTGTCAGACACTAATACTAAGGACCGCAAAGTAAACGTATACACGCACAGACTAGAGTTGCTCTATCAATAATTTAGTTTACTCCGAAGACATGATCGATGAAAACAATGTCCGGACATGACGCCTCGGCTGAACGGATGATTGAAGAAATCTCATCTTTGTTCAATGGCATAATGACACTTGAGTGCTTAAGTAAACTCTCATGGGAATCAAACCGCAACATTTCGGTCGAGTTAAGCTATATGACCATTCTTATCCGAGGACATCCGCATATATCATGATGCAGCTAGAAGTTTGCATATTTTAAAGAAAAATGATTGGACTAATCGTGGTGATTATTTTCGTTTATATATATATAAACTAGGCCACTCAAAAGGAGTGATTTAAGTCCTAGAAAAACTGTATTTTTATATTTGATTTAGTCACATGCATCCACATCGTCTTTAACGTCCCCCACAGTGTTGCAGTCATCATATGGCATTTTGTCTACACGAGTCAGATATAGTGCTGCCAAACTGCAGTTTCACGCCGTAGACATGTGGCATGACACTCAGTTATATTATACTGACACAGGGCAAACCAGTCCTGGAACTACCCTTATATGCTTAGCACCAGGCACATGAGGTATACCAGAACCCACCTAACAAACTTTGGTGTTTCACGGCCAGGGATCGAACCAACGACCTACCAGTTACGTGCAATAGTCTAGATGTCTGGTCCATAACTGATTTGCAGTGACTGTGGTCTTTACTATGAGGGGGGCTGAGGGGGGGGGGGGCACCCGGCGCGCCCCCTCTAAAATTCCTCGACTGAAACATAATCAAAACAACAACAACAACAAACTAACCAGAACGCACTTTTTCACAATTAAAATTAAAAGATTTCGCAGGGGAGTTCCCCCGGATTCCCCCCCCCCCCCCCCCCCCCACTAAACCTGAATTTCCTGGAACTGGTCCTGGTGACTCCTTCAATTCCAAACACATTCCAATTCTCAAGTATGCTACTGAATTTAACTTCCGGTTTCCAACACGCACACCGGAAATGAGGATGATATCATATCAAACATCTTATTCCAGTTGTTTAACGTTAAGATCGAACACAATTTAAGATAAGATTATTATATTCGATGTAACGATTATTACAATCGATTTAACTTAAGATACTGCAAAGTCACCGTTTTTTGTTGACATTAAATTTCGTTGAGAATGTTCTTTATAAGATTTCGTAGCTAGATTTATCCGTGGATTCATGTTCTATAAACGTGAGGTCTATTGAAGGAATGACTTTCATGGGGGTTTATATTCGTGGATAAAACCCTTCACGAAGTCAACGAAACTTAGTGACCCACGAAATTAATGATTTCACAGTACCGCTTTTATATTTCTAATTCTTTGGCGAGGACCATTTGCAAATCTTGTTGAACCACGAAAGTACCGGTACACGTTAAATACCGCATAGCTTTTTTTTATCATATGTGTTAAATTATGTTTGTCTTCTTATATCATCAATTGTGAAAACATATTAAAGATATATTAGGTCTGTTCTCAGTTTACTTAACGGAAAAAGTGTTTTGATATGCCATTCCCATATATAGTTGAAAACATTTCTACCAATCATTTCGTGAAAATTTCATCTTCATAACTTTGAAATACAAATTTTATTTGAGAAAATTCTAAGAACCTGATATATTATGAATTTTTTTTATAAAGAATAATTTTGATGATGTTTGCAAGTGCTTTAGCGACTTTTACTGTTTGTTTTGGTTGTAATTTTGCCGAGCAGTAAACAGTAAAGGGTTTCAAATGAACCATTCCATTATTAATGCAAATGGCGCGGCTGACTTTATGATCAACATTGTTTACAACAGTTTGTACTTAACACCGTAAAGAAGAGTAGTTACAGTTGCTTCTTCAATTTCACATTAATAAATTAAATAATAAAAATCAGTGTTCGATTTGTGAAATGTGCCAATGGAACATAAACAACAAATTAATCTACAATATGGCAATATGATATGGAGCACGCTATAACTGCTGGTATTTGTGAATAACATTCACCGCTTTATATACCGATAGCAGCTCGCTATAACTGCTGGTATTTGTGAATCTCATTCGCCGCTTTATATACTGATAGCAGCTCGCTATAATTAAACATTCGATGTAGCCCTATGTTCATTGGAAAAAAAAAACACACACACAAAAAAAACAACAACAAAAAAACAACAACACAAAACAATCCGTCTCAGAGTGTTGGTTACGTCAGCTTTCCTTATAAAGTAGTCATTCTATACCTTTATTTGGGGGTAAATTTTGCTGGTGATAGAGAATAAAATTAATACTGCTAGGTTGAAACAGGTCGCCATTTATATAATTTTCAACGTCATTGCCATCATCAGTATCACCATAGTCATCATCATTTTCATCATTATCATCATTATCATCATCAGCAGCAGCAGCAGCAGCAGCCTTTTGGGCGTGATTTTATCATGATCTTTATAACCATCATCATTTTTTTTTTTTTGAATATGATTCATAGTTAAAGTAAAATAAAAAATAATAACAACGCACTCTGAAAAATTACTAAAGTACTTCTAATAGAACGACGTCCATAGGGCACGAGAACGTAGTGTCCATGTTCAACCACAAGAAATTCATATCCTCTATTTAATGAAGGTATGTAATATATCATGTGTACGTTAAATTTAACAGTCAAATCATTACAAGTATATTTTCATTTTTTGTTAATTATTATTTAATCTTAGAATTTATTATCAATTTCCAGGCGAGCAACTGGCGTATTTCGTGATGATAAAAACGAGTCGCACGTGCTCAACGCATACTGTCCCCACATGGGGGCCAACCTTGCCGTGGGCGGGCGCGTGATAGGGGACTGCCTGGAATGTCCATTCCACGGCTGGAAATTCAGGGGCCACGACGGGAAATGCACGGAAATCCCGTACGCTGAGAAAGGTAAGTAGCTCCAAATTTGATGGTTACCGTCTACCACGGTTTCGTCACCGTAGTAATCTTTGATTACTACAGAAAAGTCATCTTCGGAAACGTGCAGATTGTAACAAATCATTGACATTTTATTTATCTGCCATCTATGATAGTGGTTGTTTTAAATAAACACGTCTGATCCCTTACATTACTTGCGGATTATCTGCAATCAACAAGTACGATCTCTAAATCATTCTCGTTTTCTTTTTTCCACCACCACCACCACCACCCTACTACCAAACACGCGCACACGAGCGCGCGCACGTTATTTTAAGAAAATTGATTTAATTTAAACATCTACAAACACTTTTTATTATTATCATAAGAATTTCTTACTTGTATTTATACCTAAGTAAAAAAACAACAACAAACAAACACAGAACAACTTCATTGCAAAGTGATTTAACGACACGAGACCTTGCAGACGACAAATTCTCGCGTGCTTCCTGGCGGGAATTTTGATTTCACCATCTGGTGCCTGGGAATTATGGAATCTCAAACTGATTATTTTCGCTATAATCATCCCTGATTCCCAGCATCACCGCAACATGACAACTTGTCACCTATCCGCTTTATTATAATCCGTATTTGCATCCCACTGTGATTCGTGATTTCACATTTCGTCCCAAGACTTGAACGTAATCAGCTTTTAAGTGCAATCGTACGAGTTTTATTGCATCAAATTGTAATAGCGTATTAAATGACTTTTGTTTAAAATATCACATGTTTCATGCTGATCTAGACTTCTACAAAATAACCCTCACAATTCGTTATTTTTAAATGTGGCATATGACGCGCAGTTTCTTATTACGTCATAGCCCCTCCCAGCCATTACACTTATCTTACAAATTACCGAGTTTCTGTATATTCAAAGGTCAATTGTTTGCTTTCACATTGTGATATCTGGTATTTTCCTGATCTCTTAGATGCATTCGCAAATATCGATGTTACTCTTAACAAGTACTTTGGGTTGCAATGACATTTAATTCCAGCACACTTGTAGGTTAACGCCAATGACATTTGTTAACAAATACTTATTTTCACCCCTAAAGAACACAAAAAGACACTTTAATAATTTACTCTTTTTTTAAATTCTTTTCGGAACGCAATATAATTATAGTTTGAGCTTATGGTTTATATATATACATGTACATATAACAAAATATTTGAACAAAAAAACATGTTTATATATATTTACTGTACGAGTATATATATATTATATTTTTTTAGCTCACCTGAGCACGAAGTGCTCAAGGTGAGCTTTTGTAAAAACACTGCGTCCGTCGTCGTGCGTCGTCCGTCGTCAACAATTTACTTTAAACGACATCTCTTCTGAAACCGCTTGGCAGAATTTGATTTAACTTGGCAGGAATGTTCCTTCAGAAAAGTTGCTAAAATCATTCTGATCCGTTAAAAAAACAACAAAAAAACATGGCCGCCATTGGCGGGGCTAATTTGCCTTATATGTATATAGTGAAATCTTTAAATGACATTTCTGAAACCGCAGGACAGAATTTGATTAAATTTAGAAGGGATTATCATTGGATGAAGCTTCACAAAAGTTGCTAAAATCATTCTGATCCGTAAAAAAACAACATGGCCGCCATGGGCGGGGCTAATTTGCCTTATATGGGTATAGTGAAATCTCTAACCGACATCATACAGACTGATGTTCCTTGGGTAACCTTATAATCAGGTGAGCGATCCAGGGCCATCATGGCCCTCTTGATTATATAATTATACAGTCAACCCTCTTTACAACAGCGATGTTTGTTTCAGGGACTTTTGCTGTTATAAAGAAATTATCATTGTTATTAAGATGATGTTGTTATAATGAATGCCGTTGTAAAGAGGTTTCACAGTATTTCATCGTTTTCATTCCAGTTCCTGACAAGTCAGGAGTCAAGTCTTGGATCACAATGGAGATTAACGGCTGGATCTACATGTGGTACCACGCCGAGGGATCGGACCCCACGTGGACCCCACCGGAACTGGAGGAGATCACTAACGGACAATGGCAGTACAAAGGCCGCAGTGAACACTACATTAATGCCCACATAGAGGTAAACTTGCTTTTTAAAGACACCAGGGTCAAGGTCAGCCAAGAATAGAAAAATATGAAAGCAAGCAGAAAGATGTGCCAAAATGATAGAAATCGACCTGGTGGCCAATTCAAACTTGAATGAAAGTACTTTTAGACCAAGTCTGAGGTCTGGCAGCGACCAGATTCTCACTCTTCATTACCATCTTCATCGTCATCAACATCATCGTTATTGTTATCGTTATTATTAGTAGTAGTGGTATCGTAGTATTGTCGTCGTGGTCCAGTGGTAACGTATCCGATTGCGGATCCGAAGGTTGTGGGTTCGAACCCCGTTGGAGGCAAGAATTATTCATGACCTTCCCAGGCGCAAAGTACTGGTCCAACCCAGGAACCGTCGAGAGTGATTAGTATAAGTTGTAAGAACTTGTTTCCCAATCGACGTAAAATAAATAAGTTTAAGTTTAAACTAAATAAGTTTAAACTTAACATCATCATTATCTTTATTAGTAGTTGTGGAAGTAGTAGTAGTAGTATCGACATAGTCGTCAACATCATCATCATCATATTTATAAACGAACTCCGACATTGCAGGAGATCCCAGAAAATGGCGCTGACGTGGCTCACCTTAAGCAGGTCCACACGCCAATCATCGCGGCAGGCATCGATCTCACGTCCATGTGGAGCAAGTACTTCAGTTTCGCCTGGCACAGCTGGACGGCAAATTGGACCCAGATGTCGGCCCCGGATGAGCACATCGGCTCTCTTAAGTTGACCCATGACCTCAAGATGTTCGGCATGAGTTTCAACATGCTTTTCCTCAGTGTTCACGCGCGACAGGTGAGCTATATTTGAATTTCCGGTAAACTTTATTAGTCAGAGACAGTATGTCCTCATTAAATTGAAGTCCTGGGATCTAGCTGAAACCTTCGGATCCGATGGAAGTTCGGTTTGTGTGCGGCAAACTCCGCGCACCGGTTACGTCACGCTACGCTACTTTAAACCTTTGCCACCACACAAGTCAAGTGATGATAGTTGAAACCATGTGACCAACATTCATAATTTTAAAAATAAATGTTATTTGATTTGATTGTTTACTTTTCTCATAATCATGAATGTTATTTTCGTATTAGTTATAACGAAACTGATATGATTATTCAAAACAAAAGTCAAAAGTGAAAAAGTAAATCCGGCCTATATCAGCCGAATCCAACTGTAAGGGGAGGTTAAACACTGAGTTTGTGTGTGCGTTTTCAATACCGGTGAATAGCATGAAAACCGTAAAGCCATAAAATACTGAATATACGTTTATATAACAATACATTGCTTAAAGATTGGGAAACAAAGTTTATATAAACTTGAAATAATTTCCTACCATGTTTAGTAGATGAAAAACATGACGATGACAAGAGGTTACTTATGGTATTGTGAAATCATTATTGTTCGTTGACATCAGTTTCTTTATTCGTGGATATGTTCTAGATATAATAAGGGTTAAAAACGTTTTCGCGGGGAAGTACTTGTTGATAAACACCCGCAACGAAATAAATGAAAATTACTGATTTTGCGGTTTTCTATCTACCAAATTGGGTAAATTCTTACTGATATTGGGGTGTTTTATTTTCTACTTCGTTACCTCAATCGAAAATAAATTATTTATGTACTTAAAGAGTCATGAGGAAAAAAGCAAAACAGAACTAGTAAATAGGAATGGCCAGTTGCGTTGTTAAAGCAAATCGATAAATCAATACATTATTACATTATGTATATATTTATCTGGCATATGATACACCCAACAATGTAATAAATTGCTGACATAGCTAAGCAACAGTTCATCAATCCATAACTATTAACACTTCTAGCCGGTAGGTGGGCGGGGTAAATCTAACCACGTTACTTTAACGACGAAGCCACGTTACCTCACAATTGTTTATATTGACGATAACGCACGAAATTATCGTGCTCACTTAAAAAGCAAGAAGTACTGATAGATATGACCCTACCATAAATAAATACATTGTTTACAATAATCTTTCTGCTTTAATTAGTGGGGTGGGGGGGGGGGGTGCTAATTTCGTAAATTTCGTCAGTCATTGGGTCACTGCTGGTGATAACTTGGATGTTCTTTGCAGTTCATGGCAATTTACGGATCGCTTCATTCTCGGGGGTAAAAGAGCATACATGTTGCTATGCCAGCCTTGCTAAGGTTGCACGATTCTCGTCTGCAGCGCCAACTTGTTCTCAGCTATTACTTCGAAGGTCAATGAAGAAAATTTCTTTTAGCAGCACTCTATTGGATTCGATATTTGGCAATACGTTTATATTAAGAATGCATTTCTGTGCAAGTCATGCACACTCATGGATTTTCTCTCGTGTTACTAAGTATCCCAGAGGGGGCAGCACCGGTAGTGCAGCCATTACATCGCGCCATTTTAAGTCGGCAATTTAAAACCATGTCTTCAATGAGAGGCCTTAATGATGTTTGATGAAAAATTGAAGATATTAAGGGCCCATTTACAAAGTGACTTTTTTCCTTGCATAATCAAATATTGAATATTTCGTAACACCAAATGGACTGTAGCAACGATCAATAGGCGGGTATGTTTACCTCCCTCTCTACGTGACATTTCGCACGCGATGATTTATATTCGGATTCCTCTGTTTACTTGGTTTATCGCTTTATAGAAATAAATACTTGAGTTATTGGACGAAATATGATAAATTCGATATTTCATTGTTTGTTTTATTTTACATATAAATGTTAGTTCCGTTGTACACTGTATATTTACATATGTTTTTTTTTCTTTATTTATGCATCCATTTGCCTTATTTCTTAATTAATATATCTGTTAAATGTTTGAAATAAAGTATTAACCTTTTTTAATTCAACACGCAGCATACATGTATTTGATAGCAACCTTGTAAAAGTTTGCAATATACTAGCCAAAGAGAGTAAATATTACCTTTGGACCCAGGACGACCCACTTTTTACTAAGTGGTAGCGTCACATGGAAACGTTAGCTAACACACGTAGGATATCTAGGTTTTAACAGGAAAGAAACACTCGGAATTTTTTTTTATGATTTATAAGGTCCACTCAAACCTTCCCTTGTCGGTAGTTTACAGCACGTAGCCAAAGTGTCTGTAAATAAAGGAAAGTTGCACAAAATTCGAGAATAAGTGGAGTAACACTATTGGTATAACTGCTAAATCACGCATAACTACATTTCAAGGTTGTGAATCCTGTTCAAGTTTTTTTCCAGCTCACTGTCATTTCGACATCAACAGCTCTATTTCCCTCCTACATTGCATAGGAACCAAATTATTTTATCACGTAGAGGAAACTAAATCATTTTATTTTAATATCAGATAAAACATTTCATCGCGCTTCTCAGTTTTGATCCAGTAGTGCGGAAGACGAGCTTTGATTTAATCCCATTATCATGGCCGGTCAATTATTTTATCAATGGTTTAAAAGACCATGTACCCGGACAGATTTATTGACAGTTTTGTCCAAGAAGTATAGAAACTTATTGAGTTGTAAAATACATACATTAAATTGCAATGTTTCGAATACCGAAGCGACAATAGGAAATCCTAGGATAATCGCGAGGCATAGAAAACTATGAAAGAAAATACTGTAAAATCATTAATTTTCGTTGACATTAAATTTTGTTGATTATGTACCTAAGGGAATTTCGTGGGTAAATTTATTCGTGGATCTATGTTCTAGAAAACGTGAGGTCTATATACGATACAAGTTTTCGCGAGGATTAATAATCGTTGATAAAATCTTCCACGAAATCGACGAAAATTAGTGTCCCACGAACATTAATGATTTCACAGTATATGTCAGCGTCGGAGACCCACGAGCGCTAATTCCGTTCCTTCATACAGCTGACAGATGTAATATAGGCAGCCGTGGGTCTCCGACGTTGAGTATATACCTGTGCAGCTGTTCCCGAGCTAGGAATATAGCTCGGTTTAGGCATGATGTTCGGAAAAATATCTCCTCGGAATAAACGCCAGTTAAAGCGGCATACTAGTTAGAGAAAATACAAGAACAGATGGTAGAAAAAATCTTCTAAACTATATGTTGCAATAAAGTGTAATAAAAAGTTACTTGTTCCCACTAACCCGATAGATCCTATTTTTTTATACCGACTCTAGACTTTTTTTCCGTAGTTTTCGGGCTATTAGGGTTGGAAAACGCTGTTTTTCGTCAATTCCTCGAAAAAATAAGGTAAAATGGGAAAAAAATAAATAAAAATAAAAATAAAGTTTAGCCGACCTACCGACCTTATTTCTTCGGAGATGTTAGTGGAAACAAACATTTTTTTTCGCCTAAGGTGCAAACAAATTTCAGAATATATTTTTACACTATGTACCCAAACATACTTTAAACATATCAAAAATGATATTAAAGAAGGTAAGTATTTGCACCTGAATTCGAGTGTCAGCTCATGAGAAATTACCATTTTGGACTCTGAATATACTTTGGCCGTTCAGTACAAAACTAGATAACAGTCACACAGCCAAAAATATAGAATTGTAAAAATAATTGTTCACCGTTACAGATTGGACCCGGCATCGTGTACCTAACGTTCGAAAGTTTCTTCGGAAAGGGTGTTTACATCCAGTCACTGGTTCCCGTGGAGCCGATGGTCCAGAAACTCGTGCACAACATTTACATTCACTGGACCATCCCCACCATTATTGCAAAGTTCTTCATGCTAGGGGAGGCAATTCAGGTAATTTTCAGTTCTTACTCATACGGAGTAATCTCCTCTTAATGGATAATTATTTCCTTCTTGCAGGAGACATGCTCCTTTAAATAACAATGACACATGTATGTTTATACCATAGTGATGTTTTTGTTTGTTTGTTTTAAATCCTTTCATATTTTCTAAAATACCGTATAATATTTCCTAAAATACCGTGTACTTTGAGGCATCAATATTTTAATTGTATTTCACAAAATTTATCATCATGACATGTGCTTATACATGTATTGAGTAAACACAATAAATATCACAGAAATAACTTCAAATAAGCAACTGGCCAAGTGGGCCTACAAGTCACCAAACATCAATTTAAACATGTTATAACATGCACCTTTAATGTATTTAACGTTTTTCTTGACTTTTTTTTTAAATCAAAGATAACGACCGATAATTAACGGATTTATCATTTTATTATATGATTATTTTAGTCAACTACTCAACTAACTAATTAATCCGTCGACCAAATGATTAAAATACATTGTATTTACTACTATTATTTAATTGACAGGTGGAGCGTGACATTATGATATGGAACAACAAGAAATACGAAAATAAGGCTCTTTTCGTGAAATCGAAAGAGGACAGCTTGATTCAACGGCACCGCCGATGGTACTCGCAGTTCTATTCTGAGAACAGCCCACGCCTGAAATTCCAAAAAGACTCTCTTGATTGGTGATTTCATTAAATTAAGCGATAATCAATTTAATTTAAAGATGGTCATTTAATGTCCATTAAGATGGCATCTTTTGTGATATTTACTGCTCAACTGCTAGCGTGTATAACAAGAATACATTAACATTCGTGGCAGAAGTATTTATAAAGTCATTTAAATTATTTATTTTTATTATTCCAAATGATTATTTATATTTTTCTGTTGTACATCTGAAAAAGCCATAGGTTGATTTTATGATAATAATTTAAATGCGATGAGTGTGAAGTGTGAGAAAATTGTTTTAAACTTTATTTTTATACAAATTTATCAAATAATCACTTAGTCAGAATAGAAACGTGTAATTTTTTATTGGTATACGCCGAAATATATTCGGTAGATTACGTTAATATCTGGTTATAATCCGTATTCCGACAGAATATCCGGAAATGTTCGTGTATGTTTAGTGAATCTACAATTGACTAACGGAAATACCCGAACATAACCGAACGTTTAGTTGGGTAATCAGTAATTATGCATATAACGTTTTGTAGAAGAAAAAAAGTTAACCATATGGCGACTATTCAAATGTCTATAAAGTAGAACTTGCTAAAAATCATGTTTTCTTTTTTCTTGAAAAAGGCATACTTTTGCCAAACATTAAGTTAGAGTGAATTTAATTATTTATTGTTTTAACTGGTTTTCATAGTCAACAAATATTTCTTTTTATATATTCCGGATATTTCTCTCGAAATTATGTTTTATATAGCAGTCTTGGATATTCTATGATATCAGAGACATTCCATTAATCAAGCAAGGTATAAATGGCATATTTTGAAATGTAATTGAATAATGAGAGATTATGTCGTAGATACAATATCTCCGATTAAATGATTTCTTATATGCGGGAGTAAGAAAGTGTATCTCCTCCTATCAGAGATGATAGATTTGATTGTAAATGTACAAGGTTTGAATTATCATTAAAATGTATTTGGTCAGTATGTATACTGAAAATTTGTAAAACTGTGAACTGTTCATTATTTTTATACATGAGACCAAGATCACACATTATGTACTGTTTACGCAATATAACAATATCAGTAAGTGGGGTATCATTTCATATGTATGTTTCCACTTTTGCGGTGTGACACCATCGTCGGCTACTCTCCGGACATTGTGTGGAATGTTACACCAGCATTAAAAAGAGATGTTGGAGAGTGCTTTTTAATTAACGTAGGTTTACGCCAACTGTCGGAGTGAAATGATCTATTGATACTGAAAACGAAAGCGAAAGTAAAACAACATCAGCATGGCGACAACAGGATTTCTGTATCTTATATGAATTAATAAATGAAAGTTAGAAATAGGCTGAAAATGTAAATTACATGCACGTGTTTTGATATATTGAGTCCATGGGGAATTTGAATGTAATAAAATGTAAAAGTCACATTCACGCATCATTAATAAATATAATGTTGGCATTTTGTTGCGATTGAGGACAACGACCGAAGAGCGACAAGACACTTGGAGTGTTTTAAATTTTTTTGAATAATTACCATGCATGTATTTTAGATGTGTGTTTCTTTAATCATTTTTACTGATTTTTAAGTGTATAAGCGAGTATCTCGCAACTATAGTCAGATTGTGTGATCTTTTCATCGAAGAGTTTGTTTTATTTATCATTGTAACCATTGAAAGAAAACTACTCATTTTGTTATTTTCTCGTTGCTTTATTTCAATTTCATACGTGGAGGAGTTGGCAAATATAAGTATTGTTCTTTTGCAGTATTCATCATGATAAATGCAAAATGATCCATTCCTTATCACTGTTCCTATTTTATCACCATTTTGCACGTTTGCAGCATATCGCAATGTTGCAAAATTAAGTAGATTTAGACTTCAGTTTATCCTATTGGTTATATTTTTCCGGAATTTCTGACTTTGCATACACATGTATATACATAAATAAACCTTCATGTGACCTTTTTAAACAGACTTTTTTATGACTCTTGTGTGTGTGTGTGTGTGAATGCCGTTCGTCTATGAAAGAACCATCGCTAATCGCTTACAAAGAGGCTTTTTGTGGAAAAGGCAAAATCAAGTTGAAAATTGTCTTCCACTGGATTTTCCTAATAAGTTGTATATTTATTTTCATCAATTTTATTAATAAAAGTATCTAATTTAAATATTCTATGTCGATTTAGTAATTAGCTACTTAAGGTTATATTTTTGGGATCCATTCAAACGATTCTTTTGTCAGACTGGTTCATAGTTGCTCGTGCAAATATTTTTGCCCGCCTGTGGGTTCGAACACCATGAGCGCCGAATAAGAGATTTAGCTAGAATTACTCACGTGACATTATAATGGAACCTTTACAGACATGGAATTTATAAAAAAGAAAACATACCAGGTAACCTTATTTAGCGCTTAGAAATATTTAAAAAATTAAGTAGAAATACATTCCACCATTCTTGTTTTACCATATATTGAAGTACAGGACTTAATCAAAATAAATGACTACCTCAATGACGAACAGTGCTTGTTAATAAATTATTTTCTTGGTATTTTGATAAATGGTGAAATTCGCCCTTAAGTATTTCTTATACCCCAGTCACATTTGACACGGCGGCCGTAGGGTCTAAAATTTCTAGGGCCAGTAGCAATTCTAGGCCCGCCGCAGATTTTCTACGATCACATCCTATTGCAGTCACATATATTAGGGAAGTCAATACGACGTACATTGTATTTCAAATTAGTACCGACAAAAATCCTGCGGCTTCACTACGGCATTTAAAGTGATGACGCACGATCGTCGTATGGCGAACCTACGACAGGCGTAGGGTGACCGTACATTGGTAACACGGCGCCCGTTGAAATTTTGTTTTCCGCACGGCCACCGTACGCTCGACGTGTGGTTATCATGAATCGCTATAGATACGGCATGGCTACGTGTCGAAATTATAACTCCGCGTTAAAATCCTACGGCGACCCCTACGGCCTGCAAAATATAGGAACACGCCCTGGGGAGACCGTACGGTCACCGTAGGGTTTCTGCGGTTGCTGCAGGTATTTCTCGATGTAGAGGGCGT
Organism: Solen grandis; assembly: GCA_021229015.1. Lineage (NCBI taxonomy): Eukaryota > Metazoa > Mollusca > Bivalvia > Adapedonta > Solenidae > Solen > Solen grandis. Next base: position 107,324,966 of record CM037777.1, on the reverse strand, counting down.
ACGATCGCCGTATCCTCGCCGTGGAGAAAATGGGATTGAGGTATTAACGTGAAGTGTACGATGAACAACACAACAGGTGCATATGTGCCTGCAATATTGCTATCTATCATGCTACTTTAATAAAAATGAATCGATGTCAATTGCAAATGTCACTGACACGTACATTAGAAAAAAATCGACCGCAGTCATTTTTAAAGCGGATCTTTGTACCACTTTGCAATTAAATTTACTTTTCTAACGTAATTGTAAATATTGATTTTCATTAGTTTTTGCATTTATTGGATGGTCTGTAAGTACAAGTGAACAATCTGGGCGAGAGATTTGTTTTGCAGTTTGGTAGCTCTGCTGGTTGCCAGGATATTGTTGTTGTCGTTTTTGTTGGGGTTTACCGTCGCTGCGATAGTATTTCAATCATATAGCGACGTCCAGCTAATTGCAGGTGGAGGAAGACCCCGAGTACACAGAGGTACCCGGGTAGAACCACCGACCTACCGCAAGTCTGCTGGAAATTGCCAGGATATATTTGTTTGCTTGAGTTTATATCTCATCAATAGTATATCACGGAGACAATAATGAGGAGGGTACAGAGAAGAAGAAAGGGAATGAGGTGGAGGTGATGAAGATGACAATGAAGATGATGATGATGATGGATTGGTGTTATGATGATGATGATGATGATGATGATGATGAAAGAAAGCGGTGATGATGATGATGATGATGAAAGAAAGCGGTGATGATGATGATGATGATGATGATGAAAGAAAGTGATGATGATGATGATGATGATGGTGATGATGAAAGAAAGCGGTGATGATGATGATGATGATGATGATGATGATGATAAAAGAAAGAAAGCGGTGATGATGATGATGATGATGATGATGATGATGATGATGATGATGAAAGAAAGCGGTGATGATGATGATGATGATGATGATGATGATGGACTGGTGTTATGATGATGATTATTTCAAGATTATACATAAACGTTGCCAACAGGATCACCAAAAACACCGCTGTCTTCTAATAACAAACGTCTAATCTTGGGGATTTTTATTTACATATTTTCATAGACGGTTACATAAACTTATACATATTATGCACGTGTTGATTAAATTAACTGATGCTTTAGTCCCGCTTTCTCTTATAAACCTTTCACGGTTTCTGTATATTCTGACATCTCAACACACACAACGAAAAAGAATGCTAAAACAACAACAAAAATGCGAGGAATTATGGCCTGGTTTATATCTACTACTAATAATAATATTTAATAATACTAATGATTATGAAAATAAATAAATTTAAAAAAAAAACACTCATGATACGCACTTAAAGTCACAGTATATTATAGTCCTAATGCACCTACAACGTATATGCCTCTGTGTGAATTTCATCACCGAAAGACTTTGAAAAGTGCCTAATTTACAGGAAAAAATACAATGTATATTAGAAAAATTACAAGTTGTGGCTGTCTCGTTCTATATTTAGCTCAAAACAACGTCAGCATAAAATTAACATGCAAGGGTTTTTCAGAAGTCCGTGGATTTTCTTCATATCTCCTCTACTACGATGTTTCAAGATTTATTCATGCTATAGCAGAAGTCCATGAACTTCTGAAACACCCCATGTACACCGAGACATCTGTGATTTAACTGAACAGTGTGTTTCAAAACACGCTCCGCCCATTTTTCTCCCTATATTGCCCTGTCAGAACAACTAAGGATTTCAGGGAATTTCCCGTATTCTTTCATTAGATGTATCATTACGTGGGCCTCATTGAACATTAAGAACTTAATCAAACATCATTTTTGAGTTTTTGGTATTTCGAAATTTTGAAAATATAAATTCTAAGTTAAGCGCAAACCTTAAAATTGTTAGATTATCAAATATAGTTAATATTCAGGTCAAACGTACATGTAGAAATAACGTCCTTGTAATATATGTAGCCTCGAAATTAAGTGTTGCTGGCCAATGAATGAATGAATAAATAAATAAATAAATAAATAAATAAAAGAATTGGCGGTATTAATGTGTGAAAAATTTTTTTTTAATTTTTTGTGGTGTCGGCCTTGTATTTTTCTTCATTTGGCCTAAAATGATGTATATGGTCGGCGGTCAAAACTCCCAGTCATTCGAGCCACTAGAAACAATCAGTTTTAAATCTTTAACCCTTTCCCTCATATAGACTCATTTTGACGCACTCAATAGGTACCACATAAAGCCTGATCTGCAGAAAACCACAGTTAAACCTTACCAAATTTAATTATAAAGTCCTCATTTCCAGACCACTGAGGAGCAGCGAACAGCATAAAACCTCGCAGGCTGCTCTGGTTTTATGCTGTTCGCATAGGTCTTTTCATGGTATCCTCTATGAGGGAAAGGGATAATTCACATGCAACCTAAGTCAGTTTTAGTCAGTGACTTTTGATGTTTACAGTGAAGAGAAGCTAGAAAGAAGAACCATTCACGATAGATGATCAACTGCATATTTCACTGCCTCTGGGTGTCTAGAACACAAGCCGGCCTAGAGTTTCTATGCTTCCAATTAATATCAAAACAGCGATGATGTTCAGAAGGAAACCTGCCTTCACCTGAAATTATAAAAAAAATAATAAAAAAATAAGTCAGTTGTCTAATATAACATTTATGAAGCAAATGTAAAAATCATTAGTTATTATTCAAAAGAATTAAGTCACTTAAAATAGATAAACAAATAAAATAAATTCATAAGTAAGTGAATGAATAAAAAAACGAATGAATTGATTAATTAGTCATGTATAAATAAATAAATAAATAAATAAATAAATACGTAGTATATATCTTTTTGATTTTAAATATTTTAATATCTAGCAACTTGACCTATCAGTTTAAATTTTTGAACACTATATCTCGTGTATATATTTGTCATCGATCTTCCAAAAATACACCACGTGGCATGGAGAGATTTTTGGGGTAGATCGATGGCAAATACACACCAGGTATTGTGAACGTAAACTGAAACTGATATGTTTGCTAAATATTGAAATATTTAAAATTAAAATATACACACATTCTTTTGGAACTGAGAGTATACATGCGAAAATGAATGCATGCATGTGCTAATAAAAAAAATATGTGGATAAAATTGGAAACATTTTTTTCTTATAATGCACAGTGAATACAGGAATATTTATATAAATTGGCACAGTGTTATTTGACACGCTGTATATCTTAAATAATTTTAAAATATAGCAAAATTGTTTTGGAATATAGATACTGAAATGAAAGACATTTGTAGCGTGCTGAAAATATAAGGGAACAATCTATGAAAATGGATAAATAAATGAATAAACACACCCATCGTTGTCAAATGATTTTCGCATCAAAATCAGTTGCATTGTACTTTAATGCAAGATCAAAAACCACAATTCTTTCGAAACCTTTTTAAAACGACTTTGGATGAAGAACTGAGAAAATTTCGCGAAAGAAAATAAATCATACACTGTGACAGATAAGATGTTATCATTTTCTCGTGAGTAGAAACGTTTCCTGGTTATTTTTAAATGACATCGAGGCTCTCCGGGGTGTAAGTGAAAAAGGGGAGACAAATCTTGCCTTCATATTGACTTCATCGCAAGGGTCGTTATTAATTTCACGTGAGGTTTTTATTTTTTTATTTTTTTTTGTTTGTTAACATACTTTATGTATTAACAATATGAAAATAGGTAATGAAAAATAAACTGAATTGATAAAGAAAACTCGTTAATTTAAATTTAGTATTTATTGTTTATCCTACGTGCTCTCCATAAAAATCGCAATAAGTGTACTTTAGATGTGAAAAATGCGCATCTTATTAATCATACAATACTCTGAATGTTTTATACAAAACATAGTTTATTCGGAAAGAAATCAAACGTTTAATACAACTTGAGCCTGAATACTTTGGTATATTTTGCAAATCGTGTACTTACCATATCAAGGACTTTTAGATTACCATATGCAAAGACAACTGCGTTCGGCGGGGTCGCTACCGGAAGCATGAATGCAAACGAGGCTGCGATTGTGGAAGGCAGCATTAGATAGACCGGTTCTAAGCCGAGGTTGATAGCCTGCATAATAAATGATTAAAATATATTATTTTATGATCCAAGCGAATGGATTCTGAGAGTTCGTGATTTTTTGGGGAAAAAAAATCCTTCCTTAGATTGTGGTAAAACGCATCTCGTGATATACAATAGACGTGGAATTTACTTAAGATGGACGGAAATGGTATACATATCAAGAGTGATATACTAACACACACAATTGTGGTGTATGAGAACATAGAAGTACTTGATGTACGACTAAATTGTGAAGTACGACCACTTTGTGACACGCAGGTACTTTGTGAAGTATCACCGCATTGTGGATGCAGTATCACCACTTTGTAAAGTACGACCACAATGTGAAGTACAATCATATTGTGACGTACGACAAACAATGTTATGTACGGCCGCATTGTGACATACGACCATACTGTGTTAAACGACTATACTGTGAAGTATCACAAGATTATGAAGTACGACCACATTGTAAGTATCACAATCTTACGAAGTATCACAAGATTATGAAGTACGACCACATTGTGTAGTACGACCATATAGCGATGATGGCCACAGTGCAGTTAATGCTTAACCATGGCCCTTTCTCAGCATTCTCCTTATATTAAAGCTAATCCATCCATCATTAAATTAAAATCATGGTGCTTCAAATGCTCAAAAAGTATTCAGTGCTAATGCATGCATCCACTGACTAGAGTTATATACTCTTTTGCTCAAAGTCTATAACGGCTTGCATTTACTATGAAATTCCCATAATCACTTGATGGACCATGATTACAATTCAATGATGGATGGATAACCTTAAAACCTGCGTAATAAGGTAAAAAGTAAAAGTTTACCAGTTCGGCTAAGATGGGCAGGATCAAAGATGTTGTTGCTGTATTACTGGTCACCTCCGTTGCCGCAGCAACGATGAAACACAGTACCAGGTTTAGAACCCAAGGGTCAAGGTAACTGAGCTCAGATAATTGATTCCCAATCCAGTCCGAGAGGCCGGATACCTGTAAGAGTGAAATAAACCATGACATATGAACCTGTGTTTGTGGCTACATGTACTAAGCAGCCAGTCGTTTCCAGGAGGTCAGTTATAAGATTGAAAAAGGGGGTGTATATTCATGCATTAGACCCCAATTTAGTTGTCACCTTAGCAAACTAACCACTGCATCTCAAGGCCGCGTAAGACAATTTTTTTTAAAACAGTAATCAGTCATGTTTGCCCTTCAAAAAGGGAAGTTATTTGCTTGTTTGTTAGGGTTTAACCTCTCAACGACATCTGGGACTTTGTCTGCTCAAGACACTTACAGTGCTACGTCACTTCGATATCACGCAGGAGACAAATGGCATGATTCCACACCCGGTCACAACATCCTGACATCAGGCCAACAAATACCCGAACTACTCTTAAATACTGAGTGTGTACTGTTTTAGACTTTGGAATCTGAACCCACGTTGAGAGACCACACGGTCACCGGTTTGAAAGCACAGTCATGATTTCAACCAGCCATAATCAACGCTAAGTAATAATTCTATTCAAGCGTCAGTAAATTTCACCATTCTTGTGTCCCTAATAAAACTTGCCAAATACGGTCAAACCTGTCATAATCGGTCAGTCATGGCCGTTTAACAGAGGTGATAACCAATTGCAGTTCAGATATTTAACAAATATGCTATAGTTTGGTAATATTAAAACTGATCGCTAAATTCAGGTTGACCGCTTAATACATGTGGTCGCTATTACAGGTCCAACTGTATTTCTTTTCCTACAATATTTAATTTGTTAAGGTAAAATAAATGACATCCAAGATACGAACTTAAATATTTCTGAAAGCAAAAATGGTAAAATTCACCGCTACCTGATTTAAGAATGCAAATGCAGTCAAACCTGTCTTAAGCGGTCAGTCAACGGAACGCGAGCAAAATGGCCGCTTAACAGAGGTGATCGCTAAATGAAGTTTATATTATGGTAATGTTAAAAATTGACTGCTAAATACGGGTTGACCGCTTAGTACAGGTGGCCGCTACATGTAATACGGGTTGACCGCTTAGTACAGGTGGCCGCTAATACAGGTTCAGCTGTGTTTCATAGCGGTAAGTGTGGTTGGTGGCATTCGAGCCACGTCTGCCGGCATATTTCAATATTACCCTGGAAGCTTTTGCCATGGCAAAACCACCGCCAAGTAGGAAGACCACTCCCCAGGGCATTTTATTGTTGAACTGTTCCCATGTGAGAAGAGGCGGGGCCTTCTTTTCGTCTGAAAATTCTGAAAATGCATAAAATATGTACACATTATATTTGACATAAATACATATTTATCATATAAAAGTTCTGCCGATATTCTAGAAAGTGATTTATTTTATCTAAGGTTTGCTACTAGTTTAGTTACTTATTTACTTTTACATTGATTTTGAAACAAGTTCTTACAACTTTAACGTTTGAAAACAACATATGTGATGTCATTTCTGTTTAAGTTAATAAAGTTGACGCTAAACTCCATCGCCAACTATTAATCGCTAATTATTAATCGCCAACTATTAATCGCCAATTATTAATCGCCAACTATTAATCGCCAATTATTAATCGCCAACTATTAATCGCCAATTATTAATCGCCAACTATTAATCTCCAATTATTAATCGCCAATTATTAATACGACTAAATATGTCAACATATCGCAAGTCTAACATCACCATGAAGCAATCTGTAGATAGTTTCCACATCAGTAAACAGTAAATATCCCTACTTTGCGGTCATTTTGATGGTAAATTTAAAGGATTTTACATTAATAATATAGAAGTAGAAATTCATTTTTTTTATATTTTTTTTATTTCTGTTCCAAAAATCAATATGTAAACAATTTTAAGAGCCCCTGAAATTCATATTTTTAGGATTAACTATTTCTATAAATATGGATATATGCCAAATAAATAAATAAATAAATAAACGCAAATTAAAGGATAAAATATCCTAACAGTGTCACGTTTTTTGGTTATAAAGTTTTTACCTTTGAATTTATCAGGAAATTATTTTAAAATTAAAAATAGTTTATTAATGCTGTTTATTTAGATACATGTATGGATTTCAGTAAGATAGACTAAATAACAACAACAACAACAACAAAGACAACAACAAAAATCAAGTGTTCTCAACTTTCCGCAGCCAAACAAAGTGGCTGCCAAATATTGCTTATCAACATGGGAACTATGTATTCGTTTGCGACTGGCTTGAATAAGTCCGGAACCTCCACCAAACATAACGATCGAAGAGAATATTTTGGTTCGCTCTGATTGGTTCACGTTTACTTCACTTATGTTACAAAGTTTTATTTTTGACCAATCAACGAATAGAACTCACCTAACTTAAATTCTGATGCAAAAATAGTGGCAGAAGGATAAAACAGTGACGCAAAGGAATTTTTTCAATTGTGTGTTTAAGACTTCAATAAAATTTGATAAAATCCACGAATATTATATTTTCTGAAGAAATAACGTTAACAACTCTCAAACCAAATGCCCAAATTACCTGACAAAGCGAACACATATCTACCATTATATATTAAACAATAATACTCTCTAGCTAAAGTCAGGATCTCTTTAATACTATATATAGAGACCCTGCTAAAGTTAATTGTTCTTTGACAACGGCCCAGAACCACTTTTACGGCGACCGCGGATCGCGGTCACATAGAGAAACAATGACAATCTATGGACTGAATGTCCAATACTTCGTTAAGTATAAACTGCAGCAGTAAAAGAGAAAGCGTGGCTTGTAATTTGGAACCGTTTTATTGTTTTCCCTCCTCAAATGGATCTTGCAGCTCTGAGGACCGAACGACATAATTGCCATATTCGTATCAGAATAACCAAGGACACATTACATGCCAGAGGTGCGTGAACTGCAGTACGTCACTGGCTTACGTCATCATTTCATTCATAGCATTTTCATTGTAATTTTTCCCACCTACGCAAAACAGGTAAATGTGTATATTGCCCGCTAGAGAGCATTTAATGAGGATATTTTCTCAATCGGTTACAATAATTACTTAACATAAACGAAGGTAAATTTAAAAAGAAAACTAACAAACAAAAGTATACCATTTCTGCAACAGAGAATCCTGGGAACCCTGGAGGGGACGACGAACAGCAGACAACAAACCAATATGGCGGGCACCGAGTCTTTTATGAACCTATGGGTACGGTATTATATATGCAACGGTTAATTAAAGATTAAAGAAAAAAGTTTATGGGTCAGTTGATAAATGGAAGTGTTAATTGAATGTCCTTACAGTTTTAATACAATCCATGTATATACAGATTTATACATTCTTGAAGGAGTAAAGATTTCGCACCTTTCACCAATGGATAGTTCCCTGACCCTAACTTTTATTTGAATAAAAATAGGTTTGGCCACAAACAATGACATGTGATCCTTTGTTAACATCGTGTTTGTGGGACAAAATCTAACTGTAATCTATTGTTAATATATGCTAATATGTGGGTCATGGAACTATGCATTGACACCAATATGTGAATTTAGACAGATTCAAGGGCCTACAGTGCATTTGGTGTACCGTTTAACGTGTATCGGGGCTAACTGTGTCTAAACTCTAAAAAATATGTACATTTACTTTTTTGTGTGTGTTGGGGGGGGGGGGGGGGGGGGGGGGCTTATCTAGCCGATGATCAGAGACCAATGATTCGTTAAAATTGATTATGATGACACAAAAAAAAAACTTTCGTGTTATCCTCTTAGGTATCTTAACAGAACAAAACTGTCTGTTAGTGCCCACTACTGCCAGCCATATATTCACTTAAGATAACTGGATATCTCGCCTTTTTTCAAGTTAGTCAGTTAAATTATGTCGATAAAAAACATTTTTTCACATAATTATCTGGAAAACGGCATGATATCCAGTTAAATAAGTGAGTATGTGATTGGCAGTAGCGGGCACTAACAGACAGTTTAGTCCTGTTAAGATACCTAAGTAGATAACTTGAAAATTTGCTACTTGCCAGATACTAACTGAATATGTGACAATTTTTCAGAAAAGTTTCAACATAGCTAAGTGGATAAGTGGCTGGCAGAAATATGCCACCATACAAAACAGAAATGAAGAAAGAATTATATTTTTAGGTATAAAGATCGTATCTTATTTCGCTTTTGCTCATGTGAGTTTCGACTTCACCATTTTTTTTTTTCATCTATGAACGTTTACAGTGTGGCAATACCACGTGGTATATAACGTCATTTTAAGCACAATCAGCATAAAACTGTTGTAAGTAATTTATTTCTTCACCAATTTCAATGGGATATAGTGCGAAGCGAACAATTGTGCACTACACAAACGCCCTAATGATTCTTATGTCAGATGTACAATATTTCAAAACATTAGCGATGTGCTTTACGTTTTAGCAAACAAAATGTCACAAATTCGGTAGTTTTTCCCGAATGTAGGGGAAAACTGTACATCTGACAAAAAAATCATTGGAACCTATGCGTAGGGCACAATTTTCCGCTTCGCATGCACTATGTACCATTAAAATTGATAACGAAATAAAATACTTAAGCAGTTGTTTTTTTCTCTAAATCGATGCAAAATTTGCGATATTTCGCGATAGCTTAAAATGACGTCATATACCACGTGGTATGGCCAGACTGGTTAAAGGTCCAATACTCTCCCAAAAGCAGTGTACATGTATATTCTTCCAAAAGCAGTGTACATGTATATTCTTCCAAAAGCAGTGTACATGTATATTCTTCGAACAGAAAAGCAACATTTGGGCTACAGATTTGTTAAGAGATGCAAACTGTCCATACTCGTTGACAACAACATTATTATAATGCATAAATAAGAAAGAATATATTCAATTGTATACAAAAATACCTAATTTGCATATTCCGCATATATTTCATATAGACCTTCTGTATGTCTCCGTTAACGAATCACATGTGCATAAACTATGACGTAGCAGATAACAAATTGTGATTTCAAATTAACCCTTTCCCTCATATAGACTCATTCTGACGCACTCAATAGGTACCACATAAAGCCTGATCTGCAGAAAACCACAGTTAAACCTTACCAAATTTAATTATAAATCCTCATTTCCAGACCACTGAGGAGCAGCAAACAGCATAAAACCTGATCAGCCTGCGAGTTACTCGCAGGCTGATCTGGTTTTATGCTGTTCGCATAGGTCTTTTCATGGTGTCCTCTATGAGGGAAAGGGTTAAAAAAATCGGATTTCAGACCTCACCGGGAATACTCGCCAGTGCAAAATGTAAACAATGAGAGTATTTTGACATCCATCCAAAATACTTAATTGCGTAATTTAATCAACATTTTCAATGCGTTAAACTGTTATTTTACAGCAGATATACATTCTGTACCATTTGTGTTAGTCTACAATATGGCAATGCTATCTTATATTTGCATTATTATGAAATATAATTGGCCGTTAAATAAAGTACGCATTCACTGACAGAATATATTCTCATATCATACTTGTCCTTGAACAATCTAGACCAACCGAACGTCCCTCCAAGATCACGTGTTATCCATAAGATTGCTAGGCCGACTAGGTGACAAACAACCGCTGCTTGGCCAAAACTGAAAATGAATTAATGTTAGAATTGAAATAAAGATAAAGATTTGACGAGGCGTGCATATCTTTATTGTTATTATTATTATCATTAGTAGTAGTAGTAGTAATATCTTACATACCATGTCTCTACTGAAATGTTTATATTGACAAAACAATATACAGAGGAAAATGTCGTAAACAAACGAAAAATATAAATTACTCCGACGGCGTGCTAGAAATTAAATCAGCAGAATTAATTTTTCCTTTTTTTAGACAAAACACTGCAGTAATTTTGCAGGCAATACGGTATATTTTATACATTTAGATATGAATCAATTTCAATAGAACTATACTGTATATATATATAGAATACTGTAGAACTATGACCTCATGATGTATGGATCACAGAGAGGACATAGTGTTTTTCCTTTTTATTATCCCGTGGTCACGCGATAGCGATTTTATTTTCTTAGTAACTCGTGACCACAAGATAATAAAAAAGAAAACACCATGTCCCCTCTGTGCTTCCGTACCTATGACCGATGGATGCGAGGGATACCAGTTTTGATATGTAGTTAAAATAGATTTAAAAAAAGAATATCTACTTCATGAAACAATTGAGTGTGAATGGAAGGTTACATGGACGAATGATGTGGAAGATTTATTTTATAACAAAACAATGACAGGAAGTGGCATACTCGAGAGTTAGTAATTGAAGCAATCAACTCACGTGAAAAGTCTTAAGAGGATGTCGTCCAACTTTTTTTAATTATTATAGTCGCACAGCCAGTTAAGTAGTTCATGTTTTAAGGATGGCTTAGTGGGTATTTTGTCAGAATTCTAATCTTGACATATTCGGAATACTTCGATTTCTATCGAGCTAAACCGGAGATTGCCGAGTATTTTTTTTTATCAGATATTGATCAGACCAAATGAATTAATTCCCGGCCTAATCCGTGGAGGTGTTCCGAATGTGTTGAGGAGGAATTCATAGAAGAGGAAGATGCGATAGTAGTAATAGCAGTAGTTGATGTTGAAAGAGTAGTGGTAAAAGAAAAGGACATAATATTAATAGAAGAAGAAGCGGATCAAGATGGTAATAATGATGATGATGATGATGATGATGATGATGATGATGATGGTGATGAAACTAGATATTGTTGTTATAGTATTGTTAGTAGTATTGTTAGTAGTAGTAGAAGAAGAAGAAGATGATGAAGAAGAAATAGCAGAAGAAGAAGGATGGAAAGAAGAAGAAAAGGATGATGATGACGATAATGCTGTTGATGATGATGATTTGTATCGTATTGTTTTACGCCCTATCAACTAGTTATACCTAAAGGGTCCCAGGCTTTCATACTGTTCTCTCAAAATTTCTTTCACTCTGACAGGGTTCAGCTCGCGACTTGTATCGTTTTTACAGCGTCCTCGGCAACAGCTGAAAGAGACAGATTAAAATTAAAAAAGTATGTAATTTATTCAATAAAAATAGAACTTACGACATTATGTTTATCTTAATAATCATGAATGTATAGTTAAAATGAATATACAGTCAAACCTGCCTGAAGCGGTCAAAATGGAATGAGAGAAAGTGGCCTCTTAACACAGGTGGTCGCTAAATGAGGGAACATATGAAAATGCTAATTTGGTGATATAAAACTGGTCGTTAAATGCAGGTTGACGCTTAATAAAGGTGACCGCTAATACAGGTTTAACTGTATTGTTTCAATCGTTTAAATAAAAAATAAAAAAAATAAATAAATAAATAAATAAATAAATAAATAAACAAACAAATAAATGAATGAATAAATAAGTAAGTAAGTAAGTAAGTAAGTAAGTAAGTAAGTAAGTAAATAAATAAATAAATAAATAAATAAATAAATGAATGAATAAATAAATGAATAAATAAATAAATAAATAAATAAAATTAAAAAATAAATGAATGGAAAAATTAATATATAAATAAATAAAATAAATAAATAAATAAATAAATAAATAAATAAATAAAATTAAAAAATAAATAAATGAATAAATAAATAAATAAAAAAATAAATAATACTATTCATTTCTACCCAATACTTTTCCGACTAGTTCTATGACCTTTTCGTGACCTAAAAAAGGCGCCAGTGCCAACAGGGATCTTATTTTACCTGCATCTGAGGAAGTAGGCCTGAAGCCAGGCCCAAGAGGCCAGAACGATGAAGAAGGATGTAGGCGCGCCGAACATCAGCCACGTGCCGAACGTAATCGGGGAGTCACGACCAAGCTTCTGGTAAACCCTGTGTTGTATAATAATAATAATAATAATAATAATAATAATAATAATAATAAAAATAATCACGACCAAGCTTCTGGTAAACCCTGTGTTGTATAATAATAATAATAATAATAAAATCACGACCAAGCTTCTGGTAAACCCTGTGTTGTATAATAATAATAATAATAATAAAAATAATCACGACCAAGCTTCTGGTAAACCCTGTGTTGTATAATAATAATAATAATAATAATAATCACGACCAAGCTTCTGGTAAACCCTGTGTTGTATAATTAAAATTATAATAAAATGATAATAATAATAATAATATCTTTATTTCTAGAGGATAACATATTTGGCAACGCCATTCTTCCACATGATCCTCTTAAAAATAATATACAACGTAATTAAATTTGAAAGTATTAAAAGTGAAAAAAATCACTAACATATGATCAATGATGATGATAGTTATTCAAAATGGATGTATGTTATCAAAATGGTATTATCATATTAGTTTGTTTTTGAAGAATCATTTTAAACAATTTATACACAAAAAATAACATGGGTTATATTATATAACATAAGATTTTTCATGTGGAGAAGGTTTCAAGCTGGTCTGCAGTAGGTGGTTGGCTCTACCCAGATGCTTCTGTTCACTTGGGGTCTTCCTCCACCTGTAATGAACTGGTATTTCCAGCACAATCCCCGCCCCCCCCCCCCCCCCCCCCCCCCCCCAAAAAAAAACAAACAAACAAACAAACAAAAACAACAACAAACAAAGTTAAAGCATTTCATAGTCTAAGTTTCATGCCGTGGGCACGTTCACTGACTTAACAGATTTTACCCCTGGTCATCGGGCTTCTAGTATCTATCTATCGATCTCCGCGGGGAGTCTGACAGTCCACATTATGGCGCCATGGACTTATACCGCCCTCTCAAGTACCCATTTACACCTGGGTGAAGTGAAACAATGCGGGGATAATTTCTTGCTCAAAGTGTCCCTGGCAAGACTCGTTTTTAGGACCCCTCGATCCCGAAGCATGTGTCCTACCACTTGACCAATGCTCCCCACAAATCTTACTTTTATTTACTCTCACGACTGTTAACATGAAAAAGAATCGTTTCTATGACCACGTGAGAAAGAAAATATTTTTTTTCAAAAATGATAAATATCCTCTTTATCACTACCGGTGTATTTAAAAAAATATATAAAAAAGAAGGGCGTGGCAAAGTATTTATACAGCGGGATATGACCTCTGTTCAGTTCTACAGAGGCTATGCTCTGTCAAAAGACCCCTGGGCTTTATGCGACAGAATACTGGCAGAATGACAAGGGTTCGATCCGGTATTACAACATGTGAGATGATACACTGATCCCCTACCAAGTCACGTGGGATTCATCTAGGCATCAAAGTTCTTTCCAATTTTATAACCAATACGACGTGATAGAAATTATCGAGATTAGTAAATGGTATTTTTTATTAAACAAAGAACCATTGGACAATGGCGTCACTTACGCGTCTATCTGATCCTGAAGTACGAGGTTCGGCGTCGTTCCCGTCAAACTTCCGGTTCCGCCAATGTTGGCAGCGTACGCAATAGCCAGGGAGAACGCTGTACTCAGACGCTTCCAGCGGGCCGTATCCACGACGTTATTTTGGTTGTCATCATAGTTACTGAAGGTCAAAGGTCGTGTATGTTAATATCAAGGCCAGTCATAAATGCGGCTATTTAAACAGAACAAATATTTTATATTTTAACTTGAGTATTATACGCAATGATACAATAAAAAGTATATAACTCATGAAAGAAAAAACACACTGTTAACAAGCTTTTTTATTTTTTGGTTAGCGGGGCTGAAATATTATGAAATAATAAGGAATATGAATAAGTATTCGACATAGTTACTTCCTATAGTATAGAAATTTATAACTGAAATTACAGTCATTTTGATATACCTTACAGCTTTTGCTGTATGTCATTCGAATGTGCTATTTTTGTATCTAAAATTTTGACTAATAGGACACGATTCTTATACCCAGAACAGGGTCTTTTATTACTTAAAACTAATAAGACCGGCCATGGGACCACAGTCAGCTCGTCGTATAATGAGGTGATCTGATTGTCGAGTCAAGTTAAGCAGTATATACAGTAAAACCTCAATATTACGACCGGTCTTTGAGCCACAGCCAGCTGGTCGTAATAATGAGGTGGTTTGATTATCGCGTCAAGTTAATCAGTATATACAGTAAAACCTCAATATTACGACCGTCCATGGGACTACAGTCAGCTGGTCGTAAAAATAAGGTGGTGTGATTATCGAGTCAAGTTAAGCAGTACATACAGTAAAACCTCCATAATACAACCGGCCATGGGACCACAGTCAGCTGGTCGTAATAATGAGATGGTCTGATTTTCGAGTCAAGTTAAGCATAACATACAGTAAAACCTCAATAATACGACCGTCCATGGGACCAATTGGTCGTAATAATGAGATGGTCTGATTATCGAGTCAAAACAATGGAGTATACCTCGTAATAAGATGTACGGGGCTTGGATTATCGATTTTC
Organism: Solen grandis; assembly: GCA_021229015.1. Lineage (NCBI taxonomy): Eukaryota > Metazoa > Mollusca > Bivalvia > Adapedonta > Solenidae > Solen > Solen grandis. Next base: position 107,309,475 of record CM037777.1, on the reverse strand, counting down.
GGACAATCGCAATTTTACTGCATTTGATTTATTTCTGACATTACCTTCGTTCTTTGTTTTCATCTGCTTCAGTATTGTTCTCCTCCATTAGTTCAATCCACAAAGCTGAATCTCGTTCAACTTCTAAAAATGTTAATAGTTTTTTAATTATATTATCTATTTATAAGTGTTTTTATCATTCAGTTTATATATATAATATTATATATATATGTAAGCTGGATGATAAACCCATGGAAATATATATATTGGTCTTAAAGGCGAATTAGTATGTATCATTAAATTGTTTATGTATCTATGACATTTAGAAAAAATCACCTTGAATAAATGACCGAACATGAGAGATTTAAAATATGTAACAGTTCTATTAAAAAAAAATATTTAAAAAAATGAAGAAAAAAAACGAAAAAAAAATCATATTTACAAATATAAAAGAAATCACAATAAAAATGAATCTTTTGAGTAATGTACACACTTGACTGTTGGTTGCTACGCAACTGGTCCAATATTGCTGTTGCTATGGGCAACATCATGGCCGTCGTGGCAGTGTTGCTGATCCACATAGACAGGAACCAGGCAGTTAAGCATGAGGCCCATCATAATCCTGGGAACCAGAATAAATGACGTCTGTCAATCTATACATCCTTTACTTGCTGTATCGACTAGTCGTAAATTAATTAAAATTGCCTGAGTCTTTTTCGCCACAACACCCTCCTTTTTGCAACGGCAAAACGATTCCCAGTCAAGTGTTTCAAATAAAATCAAACAAAATTCCATGTGGTCCAGTTAAAACATGGACATTACACTCAATATTTTCATACAGTATATTGCCATCTGAAGGTGATGTATCCTATCATGTTTTGGGTTGTTGTTTTTTTATGCACGTATTATTTCCTCTATCTTCTATCTTCTATTGGGGCCTCCGCAAACGAGAGGGTAAAGTCGCTGACTTTGACACTCACTCGGCCCCTCACCGCGTGGGTTCGAATCCCGGCAGAGTCATTCGCGAAATTTCATGTGAGGAAGCCTTCCAGCTGGCTTGCGGTAGATCGGTGATTCTACCCGGATGCCTCCGTGCATTCGGGGTCTTCCTCCACCTGTAATTAGCTGGACGTCGCTATATGACTGAAATACTGTCGAAGCGACGGTAAACTCAAATAGTCAAGTCAAGTCTATCTTTAATCATCATGCATATCTCGATGCAAGTTTTGTCTCACGAGTATTCAGGAAAAGATTTAATACAAACTTGACACCAAGGGTTCCGATTCATCCTGTAACTATGGTTTGGGTGTTCATTTAGCACCAAAATAGTCTACATGTCTGTCGGAACAGATTAATTGATCATCCTAGGATACTTTTATTCATTAGCTATTAATAATAAGTTGGCCGAGACATCAATTTAAGGTAGTTTTCGTCGCTTTAATGTTGTATAGCTCAGACAGGGTTGAACATAAGGTTTCTGACCAAATAATTTGAAAATTTAAAAAATTAACGATTACTTTCAACCAATCTTTGTTGATTATATTATTTGATCCCGTGATTTTTGTGTCATCATGATCATTGGCTAAATAAGTCCAAGAAAAATTAAGTATATGTATATACGTGTATCTTTTAGATACACGTTGCACATAGGTTTCCCTTCGATAACTACTGGACTAAAAAAAGAAAATCCAGCGTTTTTCAATTGGAAAGCTTTTAGGATACATATCGCAATCAGATATGTTCTAAATTAGTTTTATTGTTAATATATGTCAATTGTTATATAATAATAAAAAATAATAATAATAAAAATGATAAAAATAATAATATTTTTAGAGGATAACATGTCTGTTTCCTTTCGTGAAATAATTCACGATCTTCTTCTAAACTTATATATGTAATAACAATCGGAACACCCTGGGTAATTCCGTCATCCATTGTTTTTCCGATTCAGCAGGTATATCCTACCATATGGGGCTAGTTCCAAAACTTAGAAGAATCCGCAGGGCTATACGCTTGTGCAGGCCCCACACTTCTATTGCTACGGCAACCGCCATCCCGCCAGTAAACATCAATGTTGTCGTCTGAAAAAAAAATGTGTCAATGTTATCTAATTAATATTGTTTGCCATACGTCATAAAATCGCTCATTTTTCCTTATTGTTGAATTCAAAATCTAAAATGCAGCACCCACTCTCTCTCTCTCTCTCTCTCTCTCCTCTCTCTCTCTCTCTCTCTCTCTCTCTCTGTTTCTTCTCTGTTAGCCATTCTCTATCTCACTCTTTCTCATTTTCTATCTATTTCTCAGGGAAACCAAAACAAGAAGGACAAAACTGACCCCGTAACTGGGTCATGTAAAACATGTCTTGTTGTTATGGTTCTTACAGGATTCCGTAATTTCTCTTCTTGTCGTTATGGTTCCAACAAGTTTCCGTAATGTCTTTATTTTCAACATGACTCTTAATCAAACTTCGTGATGTCATTGTTTTTGAAAACGACACTTGACCAACTATATTATACGACGTTTGTTGTATGGATTTTACAATTCTAACTTTTTTGTCGTATGTTAACAATTTTCGAATGTTTTTTGTCAACAGACTTTAACCAAACTTCGTGATCGATGTTTTTGTAACGACTTTAACCAATTATATACGACTGTTTTTGTAAGGACTTTAACCAATTTTATACGACTGTTTTTGTAAGGACTTTAACCATTGTATACGACTGTTTTTGTAACGACTTTAACCAATTATATACGACTGTTTTTGTAACGACTTTAACCAATTATATACGACTGTTTTTGTAACGACTTTAACCAATTATATACGACTGTTTTTGTAACGACTTTAACCAATTATATACGACTGTTTTTGTAAGGACTTTAACCAAATATATACGACTGTTTTTGTAAGGACTTTAACCAGTTATATACGACTGTTTTTGTAACGACTTTAACCAAATATATACGACTGTTTTTGTAACGACTTTAACCAATTATATACGACTGTTTTTGTAACGACTTTAACCAATTATATACGACTGTTTTTGTAACGACTTTAACCAATTATATACGACTGTTTTTGTAACGACTTTAACCAATTATATACGACTGTTTTTGTAAGGACTTTAACCAATTATATACGACTGTTTTTGTAACGACTTTAACCAATTATATACGACTGTTTTTGTAACGACTTTAACCAATTATATACGACTGTTTTTGTAACGACTTTAACCATTATATACGACTGTTTTTGTAAGACTTTAACCAATTATATACGACTGTTTTTGTAACGACTTTAACCAATTATATACGACTGTTTTTGTAACGACTTTAACCAATTATATACGACTGTTTTTGTAACGACTTTAACCAATTATATACGACTGTTTTTGTAACGACTTTAACCAATTATATACGACTGTTTTTGTAACGACTTTAACCAAATATATACGACTTACAGTCAGGAAAGCTCCGGCCACCTCACTAGACGATAGGATTCCGACCATAGGAAACATGAAAACCGGAAGTAGAGCTGTGACGTTGATTGGCAGCGCCTCTGTGATCCAGAACACGGCCATGATCATAATCACATAGGCGCATAATGATTCCTTAAATATTGACGCATAATAAGTAAGTAAACTCGAATAATGAAGCATCTAAAAAGCATTTTTTATCTTTTTTATTAATCAATTTGCCTTTTTTTTTTTTTTTTTTTGGTTATCAAACAATTATTGTGCTATTAAAAATCATTAAGGCCCTCATGACAATTTGCTTCACGCAGTCGGTTTTCTGGGAGCCAAGCAGACAAGAAGTTTGGTTTATATATCTCCACAATAAAATCAGGCCCAATATACACGTGCACATAAACACAATGTCCTATGCTATTATACAGTCAAACCTGTCTTAAGCGGTCAATCAAGGGAAAAAGAGAATGTGACCGCTTAACAGGGGTGGTCGCTAATGAAGGTTAGATATATAACAAAACGATGGTTGAGTAATATTAACACTGTTAGAGATCAAACTGAACAGAGAGTAATAAAACTAGGTTAATTGGATTTACAAAACGAATTAATTAAATGAATTAAAAACAATGATTTAAAAGGTTAAATCACAATGAATAAAATCTAAAAAAAAAAGTCATATTTGTAAGAAGATCATACTATTATGAGAATTAAGAGAATGGTTCAAGCGGAACTATTAAATTAAACGTTAAACTTTTTGAGTATCTTTATAAGGAACAGGGAGATAAATCTGAGTATAAATGAATTAGAGGATTAAAAAAAAACTCAGTACTTCTGGGGCAAATGATTTTAGAGGGTCTATTGACATATGAAGAAGTGACTAAATACTTTAAAAAAATATGAAAAATGACAAAATTGGAGACCAATAACATTATTAAAATGTCTTATACAAATCAGTTTCTGGTAGTATTGCAAATAGATTAAAAATATGTTAGCTATATTAATAGCAAAAGACCAAATAGGCCTTTTCAAAAACCGCTATATTGGGGAGAATGCCAGATTGCCGTCATGAAGTACACAGAAGATCATAAGATATCTGGTCTTATCATGCTTATTGGTTTTGAAAAGGCATTTGATTCCACATCATTTAAATTTATTGACAAAACATTGCTTTTTTAAAATTTTGGTGATTCTTTTAAGAGATGGATTAAATTATTCTTATACAATACAGAAGTTTGTGTACAATTAAATGGTTTCTTGTCATGTTACTTTACAGTAAACAGAGGTTGTCGACAAGGAGATCCAATTTCTCCATACATATTCATTTTATGTGCAGAGATATGAACTAAAATAAGAAATAATAAGAATATTAAAGGGATAACAAGTTAAAAAGCAAGTCTCTGTTTTTTAAGAGCATGTGAGAGATGTTTTCTTCTTCTTTTTGTCTCTTTCCTTAGTTTTCTTTTATGATAAAAATGCTCTTTTGAATGGGTGAATTCATTGTTTAAATGCAGATATCTTAAGAAAGTCCATAGAAAGGTAAACCTTACAAAAAAGGGTATCTGAAAATTCTTAAGTAGATACACACATATTGGTTTGTTGTATTATCATTGATTACTATTTTGTATTCCTTTGTTTAGGAAATATATTAAACCAAAATTGCGTTTTCTTAAAAAAAGTCTATACATGGTAATATGCATACAGAAAGAAAAGCCCTGTATTTGTAGATGTGTATTAATTTAAAAAGTATCTTTTTTGTAAGATCATCTGGGGATGGTTCCCCGACCCCTGCTGTACCTATTACGGGGAAAATAAACGGGGTGTTACCCATATAGGGACCTAAAAAAAATAACACTGACCGCTAAATACAGGTTGGCAACTTAATACAGGTGATCTTAAGTACAGGTTCAACTGTATGTTTTTTACTTACAATTCTCAATTTGAATTTCCCAATACATTTTATCTTTATGACAAGACACGTTACTTTTACACATTATCTCTTTCCATCCATAATGTTTCCATTTCACCCCCCTTTTAAATCTACGTATGAATGTCTTTATTTGATTTAAATAGATAACTCAAACAAATACTTCACTTAGGTATACATTTTCATTATCATTAACAGCATCTAGATGAAAAATTATTTTTGCATTAGCTTACCTATAATTTAAATCGTAATTGCTAACCGGGACTATTGTATGTCATTTAAATTTATGTATATATTATTTCTTTATTTGAGTCTCACTTTGCATGGTTAACAACATCATACAACGAATAAAACATCTATATACAAATCATGCAAACCTTTCTGTTATAGAAATACGAGAGACTATAAACATTTAAGAATTATAGTTCTTAAAACTATAAAACACCGTTTAAACAAGCTAATGGTTGGTTGTTTCAACTGCTGATATATAAACTTTTGACTGAAAGCACTTATTTAATAAGAGTGTAAAACTTTTTACTTATTAAAATCTATAAAATTAGGAGGATCATATACCAGCAGTAGTCACAAGCCCTAAATAGACGCATACAACAATTTTTTAAAAAAAGGGGTTCATTATACATCTAGATTAACAACAAGATGTTTAAAAATTATAATAATAAAACAGCATCATACACCCAGCACACATATTACTATAATAAAATACAGACAGAGATCCTTATTTATATAACAGGGAATTTCTATATTTTATAATTAAATCACAGGTTTTGGCAACTGATTTCACTAAGTCACCAGTGGAGAACAGGAAAATAAATTTGTCAACGTCCTGATAATCATAAAAATTTGGGCAGCAATATATTGCTTCTTCGAATAACGATTCTCTTAAGTGAGTATACATCGGGCAATTTATTAAAGCATGTACCTCGTCTTCAACCACATCCTCACAGAAGGGGCACACTCTGTCACTAACAGGCTGGTTAATATATCTACCTGTTTCGATTTTAAGGGGGGCTATTCCACATCTAAATTTTGCAAATGCTGACCTATAACTGACGGGCATATTCACAAGACAATATGGCTCGACTTCGTAAAAACGTTTAAATAACCTGTAAGTTCTAAGTTTATTTCTACCATTCCCATTTGTTCCCACATTTTTATCAATACTGATTTGCCAATCATACATATGCTTCACAGACAACATTCTTACAGTTTCATTTACAATAAATTTTACATTTACAGTTTTACAATCGGTACAAAAATGTTGCAGATTTAATGACTTAAACATTTTACATACAGAGAAACACCAATTTCTGCACCCTACACTGCCTTTCTTCTTACACCATTTAAAAATACGATAGTTCAATCTGTGCTCATCCATATTCATAAGCCTATGCCAGTGCTGGACAATAGACTTCCACTGCTTAGTAAGCGGTCTAGCCCAACCTATATCCCCTGAAACAGCCGCGCCTGGCGTATACTTGCCAGTTCTGAGAAAGAAGCGCATGGCCCTATTCTGTATGGTATCAATGCAAGAGAATGTTTTATTACCCCATACGGCGGCTCCATAGGATATGACAGGCCATACCAAACTATCAAATAATTTTGTATATACATAATACGGCATATCACCGATAGCTTTACATTTGGCTATCAAAACTCCTAGAGCCCTGCTAGCACTTTGAGAAACCATTTTGGCCGTCAAATTCATATCTACAAATTCATTCAAAACTAGCCCAAGATACTTGTACTTATCCACTACCTCGAGCTTATCATTACCACATGTAAAGGAAAACTGTGTAACTGGGATAGATGGTGTCCTAAAATGAACAATGTTACTCTTAGTAGCATTTACACTCATACAATTTGAATTACACCAGTTTGATAGAGCATTCAACATATATTGGAGGTTAATTTCATTGTCTGCAATCAACACTACATCATCAGCATACAATAAAATACAGATATGTTCACCATCAATTTCTATACCTTTGCCAAGTGCTTTTATTTGCAATGCTAGGTCATTGATAAAAAGATTGAATAATATCGGCGAGACAGAACAGCCCTGACGTAGGCCTGACGTCACGTCAAACCAATCCGTCATATGGTTATTGACCCGAACACAGGCAGACACATTCTCATACAGTGACTTTACAGCCATCAGCATTTTACCATTGATTCCCAAAGTTTCAAGCTTGCCCCACAAGATGTCCCTATTGACAAAATCATAAGCTTTTTTAAAATCTATGAAAGCACACAAAGTTGCCTTCTTTAGTTTTTTCCTGGTTTCTATCATTCCTGTTAAAGACGATAAATGATCAACAGTACTACGTTTCTTCCTAAATCCGTTTTGCTCGTCAACAATAATGTTAAATTTTTCACTCTATGAATTAAGTCTTTCATTCAAGATATAACAATATAACTTATACATGGTATTTGTTAATGTGATGCCTCTATAAGATAATGGTTCCCTTGGGTCCGCAGTATTAGATTTAGGTATCGGGTTAATGATTCCCTTTCCCCATTCTGCTGGGATTTTCCCTGTACTAAAACAAACATTAAATAAAGCATGTAAAAATATAATCGCAGTATCATTTATAAAAAAACTCAGCTGGTAACTCATCTGTCCCAACTGCTTTGCCTTTTTTGGAATTTAGTACAGCCTTCCGTACTTCCAATATAGAAATTCCAGAATTAAACTCCGGAATATTAATGTATTCCAAGTTAGTATCAGACATTACTCTTGTACTAGGTGCATACGAAGTGCTGTATAAAGAATATATTTATATATATGTATGTAAACCCTTCACATCTCTATATTGTTCAATATTCATGCAATTGGAAGAAAAAAGTTATGTTCTATTCTGTTTGATAAATAATTATTGTAAATTGGTACATCGATCGACCAATTAATTTTCAATAAGTAAATAACAATTATTGCCTTAAAATATTATTTTAAAAACGATCACCAGCAGCTGTATTAATTTGTCTGTGTTGAACTGTCTCCTCAAAACCATTGAAGACACAAAGTACTGGTCCAACCCAGAAACTGCATTGATGATTAAGTATGAAGTGTAGACACAAATCACTTTTCAATCGATGTGAAATAAATTAATTGAAATATTGATATATAATATAAAAAAAAACACAAACAAACGTACCGTTCCGTCAATAAGGAGAGGTATTGGAAGTAAACAAACTGGTACCAAAACAACAATCAAGATGTTCCGAATGTCTAACAAATCTCTTAACAATCCCATTGTTGCCTTGTGGGATATCAGACTCGTCGGCCACTATTTTTATCAAAATATTGCACTTTTTGGTTCCTGAAATAAAATGTATCGCACTTTTCAGTTCCTTTATGATCAGACTCAAAATATCACACTTCTCAGTTCCTTTATGATCAGACTCAAAATATCACACTTCTCAGTTCCTTTATGATCAGACTCAAAATATCACACTTCTCAGTTCCTTTATAATCAGACTCAAAATATCCCTTTATAATCAGACTCAAAATATCACACTTTTCAGTTCCTTTATGATCAGACTCAAAATATCACACTTTCAGTTCCTTTATATCAGACTCAAAATATCACACTTCTCAGTTCCTTTATAATCAGACTCAAAATATCACACTTTTCAGTTCCTTTATGATCAGACTCAAAATATCACACTTTTTAGTTCCTTTATGATCAGACTCAAAATATCACACTTTTCAGTTCCTTTATGATCAGACTCAAAATATCACACTTTTCAATTCCTTTATGATCAGACTCAAAATATCACACTTTTCAGTTCCTTTATAATCAGACTCAAAATATCACACTTCTCAGTTCCTTTATGATCAGACTCAAAATATCACACTTCTCAGTTCCTTTATGATCAGACTCAAAATATCACACTTTTCAGTTCCTTTAAGATCAGACTCAAAATAGCACGCTTTTCAGTTCCTTTAAGATCAGACTCAAAATAGCAGACGTTTTTCAGTTCCATTAAGATAAGGCTCAAACTATCACGCTTTTTAATTCTTTTAAGATTAGAATAAAAATGTCACACTTTTCAGTTCCTTTAAGATGAAAATCAAAATATTATACTTTTCAATAACTTTAAGATCAGACTCAAAATAGCACGCTTTTCAGTCCCTTTAAGATTAGAATCAAAATATCAGACTTTTCAATTCTTTAGAGATGAGAATCAAAATATCACGCTTTTTAGTCCCTTTAAGATCTAGAATCAAAATATTACACTTTTCAGTTCCTTTACGATTAGAATCAAAATATCACACTTTTCAGTTCCTTTAAGATCGAGAATCAAAATATCACACTTTTCAGTCGTTTTAAGATTAGAATCAAAATATCACACTTTTCAGTTCCTTTAAGACGAAAATCAAAATATCACACTTTTCAGTCCTTTTAAGATTAGAATCAAAATATCACACTTTTCAGTTCCTTTAAGATCAGAATCAAAATATCACACTGTTCAGTCCCTTTAAGATTAAAATCAAAATATCACACTTTTCAGTTCCTTTAAGATCAGAATCAAAATATCACACTTTTCAGTTCCTTTAAGATTAGAATCAAAATATCACACTTTTCAGTTCCTTTAAGATTAGAATCAAAATATCACACTTTTCAGTCCCTTTAAAGATTAAAATCAAAATATCACACTTTTCAGTTCCTTTAAGATCAGAATCAAAATATCACACTTTTCAGTTCCTTTAAGATCAGAATCAAAATATCACGCTTTTCAGTCCCTTTAAATGAGAATCAAAATATCACACTTTTCAGTCCCTTTAAGATTAGAATCAAATTACACACTTTTCAGTTCCTTTAAGATCAGAATCAAAATATCACGCTTTTCAGTCCCTTTAAATGAGAATCAAAATATCACACTTTTCAGTTCCTTTAAGATCAGAATCAAAATATCACACTTTTCAGTTCCTTTAAGATCAGAATCAAAATATCACGCTTTTCAGTTCCTTTAAATTCAGAATCAAAATGTCACGCGTTTCAGTTCCTTTAAGATCAGAATCAAATAACACTTTTCAGTTCCTTTAATGAATCAAAATATCATTTCCTTTAACACTTTTATTCTCAAAATATACTTTTAAATTCCTTTAAGATCAGACTCAAAATATCACACATTTCAATTCTTTGAAAACCAGACTCAAAATATCACACTTTTCAATTCTTTGAAAACCAGACTCAAAATATCACACTTTTCAATTCTCCGAAGATCAGACTCAAAATATCACACTTTTCAATTCTTTGACCGTTTAGATTTTCAGTTGAGACGCAAACACCATACTTTCCAGTCTTCATAGATTCTCAACTTGCTGTAAGAAGTGCATGTATGTCTTTCAAACATCAATGAAATCAACGTTGCATGAAATATTATCATTAATATTATAAACAGTACACTGACTGGAAACAAAGTTGTGTGTATAAAACAAGTCTCCTTAAGTACTGATCACGCTGTGGTTAATCTACTTCTGACTCTGAATGGTATATCATTGTGTTACGATGGGATCTCGCTAAATATATCCTAATAGGTTATTCATGATTCATACAGCTTTTTTTTTGCTTTTTTTTTTTTTTACACAACTTGCATTTACCCCTCCCCATGTGTTATACTCTTTCAAATAAATAAGAAATGACTTTTCTTGAGTATTTAATGTAATTTTGAAATCAACGAAATTGCCTTCATAAACACAGCAGATGCATAGCTAATGTAGATGCGTTCTGGTGTACATCTGGGACCTCTCTAGTCATAAAAATATATCTTTATCAAACAATAAATTGAATGCAGTATTCTGTTCACTATGTATGTAAAGCAACATAACTTTTAATGTTTTGATTCGACTTTGATACATTTTTTCAAAACCGCATCATAATGAAAAATACGTGATGCAGATAGAGGGATTAGAGCGAAACTAGGCTAAGTGCTTATATATTCATATGCACTTAGCCTAGATTCGCCCTCACCCCTCGAGATAATTATTCGCATCTACATGGTTATGGCACGATATTATCTCGTGATGATCCAGTACACATCTAAAAATAAAGTCCAAATGCCGACATTTGATTGAAACAAAACATTTTTGACTTCTATGTTTTTGGAAGTGAATGGATGCCTGAATAGCCTAGTGGTAACGCGTCTCGCTTTTCACCAATGCGTCCAAGATTCGATTTCTGGCGACGCACGTGAGAGGGTACAGTGGTCGCCCATCCAGACTCGTGGGTTTTCTCTGGGCTCTTCGCTTTCTTCCCACAATAATGACCACATACCGGAGCCATCGAGAGGGATTAAAATATATAGTAACTGTCGGCCCGAAACATACAATCGACATACTCCCAAAGGTAGACAGTTCAAGGCACTTCAATATTTTGAGTAAAAAAAAACACGTTTTTTTCTGTCAAATGTAAACATAATGTATATATTTATGCATGTATGTATGACTGATGCATGTATGTATGACTGAAAAACAGTGTCGCCTCAAGCAGAAAGGGGGATAATTCGTGTATCATGAAACAGATGCCGATTCTCTTGTTACTTCGCCTTATATTAAGAAAAAGGTGGCCCGTAAAAAGGTGACGCCATTTAGCAAGTTTATAACATGTCAAAAATAAGG
>CM037777.1:107247362-107297362 GCA_021229015.1 Solen grandis | reverse complement strand
TATTGATATAGCTGTAGCACACGATGTATAGATCTACTTATAAAATTGTTAACACACGATGTTATATCGATATAGCTGTAGCACACGATGTAATAGATCTACTTATAAAATTGTTAACACACGATGTTATATCGATATAGCTGTAGCACACGATGTAATAGATCTACTTATAAAATTGTTAACACACGATGTTATATCGATATAGCTGTAGCACACGATGTAATAGATCTACTTATAAAATTGTTAACACACGATGTTATATCGATATAGCTGTAGCACACGATGTAATAGATCTACTTATAAAATTGTTAACACACGATGTTATATCGATATAGAATATGAATTAAAATTTTTTTAATTTTCCGCAGCATTTATGTCAGAAATAATATAGTACATGATATATGATATGAAATATTGTTATACATCATATGATATGATATAGCATTTATACAATGTATGATATCATATTAAGTGGAGTTCCGTATTATTTATATTATATTACATGGTATAATAATTAATCTAATATTTTATTATATTTTAAGGGTTTCGGAGATATTCAGTAATATTTGTATATTCACATCAAGTTTACTAGGCTTTTCAGCATACAATTCTATATCTATGTTTATAACAGAAAGTTCTCGAACCTCTTCTAACCCAAAACACATTCCATACATATTTTGGATTGTTTACAAGTAAACGATGAAAATGAGCATTCTCTCTTTCAACTTATATATTTTCGTATCTCTTCACAAGCCAATAGCGCACAATGCGTGTGCAATTCAAATGCTATTTTTAGATTAACTTTTACATTTATTCCGCGAGCTACAGAGAATTCTCGTAGAATTTCGTCAAGTTTTGAAGTGAAACTGATTATAGAATAAATATGACCAAAATGATTAACTTAACATTCATTGTAACAATGTTTATATTTATTAACATTCTTTTAGATACACGTATTACATGTATAAAAAGTAAATACAAAACAAAACATCGTTAATACATACATGTATATATAAATGTTCCCCCAAATATTTACAAACAGTAAGTATATATTAAACAGCATTTATAAAAATTACAAAACAAATATGAAAAGAAAAGCTTGGGATGACATGAAAACAAATTTAATAGAGTATCGTACAGATTTACATGTATTTCATTAATGGTTAAGTTGTTATAAACCTTTCAAGTGGGTTCTTGTTTATATTTACAAACTATGTTCTAATATAAGGTAATTTCGAAAATAATCAAATCATGGCCTTTAGTGGTCACGAACTCAACCAACAATTCTTAGCGCTAAGTAAAACTTAAGTACTTCAGGGCGAAGTTCATTAATCTTGTGTCTCTAATTTAATACCAAGTATTTAATTTCTTAACAATTATTGTTAGCTATTAAGGTATAATTAATTTCGGCTTAGTCGTGTATTTGAATATTTCATAAATAGGTATGATGGAATGGGTATCTACCTAGTGTCAGAATTTAAGTTTTACTTAGCGTTAAGTGTTGTTGGTGGAATTCGGGCCACGGTGTCCACGCGATGTTTTCATAAAAGACGTTTGTTGCCTAGTTTATTTGAAGACAGTTCAACCTGTGTTTGAAACCATCTTTATCAGTCAGTTTAACTGTTAAAGCGGTTATCTGTACTGAGTGACCACATGTAGTAAGCGACCTATACATTTGTCACTTGGACGAAACTGTGATAGCGGTCTCCTGAATTAAGCTAATGGTAGCGTTTTTTTTTTTAACAACAATAGTTCATTCTCTTGAAATAATATATTTCATAATTACGAAATATATTGGTTATTTTACCTTTTTAAGAGTTTAACGCAAATAATCCAATACAAAGGTAGGTTTTGCACTAATTCGGCTGGAAATGTACTACATGTATATTCTAATGAAGGAAATCAATGATTTCCGTGTCATAATGAACTTATCAAAATGATTATAAATGTGTAGGTATCAACCCCATCGTTTTGGACGGATTAAAACATATATAAATGGTCCTATAATACATTCTACCGCTCCCATATTCTATAAATAGATTTTTTCAGTCATCCCGATGTCAAAATCTTGAAATCGTCTAGTATTTGACAGTGCATCAAACTTATCACTGCGATCCCAAGTTGGCACAAACCGTCAATTATTTAATTCGTTCAACTTGCAGTTATCTATCTAGATTTAGCTGTTGACATCAATGTTGATTCAAGGTGGAGTCGGCGTGCCAGAGACTCCGGAACGGTGGATGTATGGCCTTCACACAGCGCGTGTTACCGTTGTTGATTGGCGGCTGCCATCTCCCGTGCACGCACGTTGCGCCACTTGGGCCTTCCAATCGATAACCTCGGTCACATTCGTAAGTCAATCTGTCTCCATGACGGATGGTGCGGATATATTTTTTGAACAAAAAGAGTCCGTCACTTACTTTCTTATATACACGTCCATTTTCAAATGTCCCACTTTTACTTGGAGACGGGCAATAATCTGAAATATAATGCAACAGAAACGTATGATAACTGCGCGTCAGTGAACAATAGTTACAAAAGTAGTCATTGCTGGCATCGTCGAAACCAACGGTATATATTCCATTAACACTACCGTATATACCGCGGGAATTTAAACTGTCAAACTCCGTTATAATGACTATTATCAGCTACTTGCTGAGCAATGGAACCACGTGTTGTGTTTAAATACTCTTCATTGAAGTTACAAAGCTGACATTCATAACCTGAACAACTATATGTAACACGCTGTTTCATTGGTCAAATAATCCGTACTGTCTCCGCAACGGATCAAATGAAATGACCAAATGATAATTCATGAGTACAAAGTTTTTTCTGATCAAATAACCCACAGTAGATGAAGAACGTGGATTCCGACGATGTTTTGCGTATGGACTGAGAGCCATACTGATTGGATTGAACGAGGTTCTGTTGAGTCCACCCATAACCTGGTACCCGAGATAAGAATTGAGGTCAATTTCATTTCCTAGTAACCGTTTCACCAAACTTCGTACCAGAAAAAATCTTCGTTTACATAAATTCGCAGATGAAAATATTGTCCTGTATTTTTTCACACGTTTGTATAATACGATGAAATGGGTCACCTTTTTTTTTCATTGTAAAATAAAAAGTAAATACACAATGAAAGACAACATTCTTACGACATGATCAAATTTGTTCGTACGAAGATATAATAAAATAACCGGCCGGGGGCTGATGACAAGCCTAAGGGGAAACAACTTCTGGTTTACCGAATCTTCCTCGTATCCTTGAAATATCGCATTTCTACTATATTTCAAATGCGAGTAAAGCTAAAAATAGAACATATCTATAATTATTTGCATACAAACCAAGGAACGATAAAAATAATGGATGGACTAGCTCATTTAACTTCTCAATTAAATCTTTTCTACCGTTTATGTATTTGCATAAGAAACTTAATTATAGAAAGCATACACATGTTAACATTGTACTATACACTGTTTCTTTTTTTAGTCTTTCTTTCTTCATTTTTTTCCCCCAAATGAAATGAAAGTACGTTCGTCTGCCTCAGCTGAATCATGGGGAGTCGATAAACATTTGTACCAAGTTATTATAAAGGCAGCACCGATTGGTCAGATGCCAGGTGTGGTATCATGCCACTTGTCCTGGTGTGATACCTAAAAGAATAATGTCCAAAAATTAAGGACACCACAAGAGCTATCTCTGAAAGTGATGAATACCAAGGTTGCATTGTCTTTGTCCTACAATATGTAATATAAAATCATTAATTTTAGTTGACATTGAATTTCGTTGATTATGTACCTAGTGGAATTTCGTGGGTACATTTATTCCTGGATCTAAGTTTTAGAAAACGTGAGGTCTATATAAGAGACAAGTTTTCGTGGGGATTAATATTCATGGATAAAACCCACCACGAAATTGACAAAAATTTAGTGTCCCACGAAAATTAATGATTTCACAGTAATTATTTGTTTGATTTTGTAATGACGTGATATCACGTGTGATTTATTCATGTTGCTAGATACTTACACTCCACACAGTGTGGTCTCCCACCCACCCACTTGCCGTACTGGCAGGTCAAGTAGGGGTTCCCCATTCCCTCCAGCTGGAACCCAGCGAAACATTTGTACTTGGCTCTGTTTCCGTGCTCGGATCCCAGATACACTCTCATTCCGTTGTCCACGTGTGGTGGGGGCTTCTTGCAGGAAACTTGGAAGAAGGACGAAATAAACAGCGCCAATGCCATATAGATTAGCTCTTCGTAGAATTTAAACATACAAAGAACTTTCTTTTCTTTCTTTTTTTTTAAATTCATGTTAGTGTCTTAAGGAAATCCATCCATCATTAGATTATAAGCATGGTCATTCAAATGCTTAAAAGACTTCAGTGCAGATACGAGCATCCATTGACTTGAAGTTATAGGCCCTTTTACTTAATCCTTTCCCTCATATAGACTCATTTTGACGCACTCAGTAGGTACCACATAAAGCCTGATCTTCAGAAAACCACAGTTAAACCTTACCAAATTTAATTTACAAAATCCTCATTTCCAGACCACTGAGGAGCAGCGAACAGCATAAAACCTGATCAGCCTGCGAGTTACTCGCAGGCTGATCTGGTTTTATGCTGTTCGCATAGGTCTTTTCATGGTGTCCTCTATGAGGGAAAGGTTTAATGTCTATAAGGCTCGAATTTACCTTAATGGTACTATACTGACAAACAGAGAGCGATTTCCCTTCCCCCTTTTCATTTGTTGTTCCTCTAGAATATTAGTAGTAGTATGTACTCTCATTGTTTGTTGTTGTTGATTTTCAACTTTTTTCAAGTAACATCAGCATGTATTTAACAATATCTTCTCTTAAATCATTTTATTGTGGCCTGTTATACAGATTAGTGACATTGTGTAGCCAAATTTAAAGAAAAGAAAATTTCTAAATTGCATGTAAATATAATTGTTTTATTATATGCGAACTCATTTACCTCATGGATATTCATATATACATGTAAGACTTATAGACGGCTGAGGCGTGAATAAAAGGCTCTGGGGTATTAACAATGGAGCGTTTAATCCAAACAGACGTGTCCGTTTTCCCTTATTGGTACGTATCCTAAAATGCGTGTATGAAAGTGTAAAGGTAAAGTGTTTGTTTATGATAGTGTCACCCCTTTTGTAAGGGACAGTCGGTTTTGACTTCTGAGACATCTCTTTGCTTTAACAAGTACCTCACCGGTTTCCTCCTAAATGCCAGGCACCAGGCAGGAAACAACCGGTATCCATTATTTAACTAGCTGGCGGCTCACCAACCGGCCATATCAGAACGATCCTCTGCCGGGGATCGAACCTTCGACCTCCCGCTCCCGAAGCGGATGCCTTAACCACTGGGCCAAGGGATCGGTATATGTATTTGTACTATTAGCAAGTGTCCCATGTTATCTTTCTAATCGTCCATTTTTTCTTGTGGCTGATAAATCCAATTAGTTTACCGAAATAAAAAAAAATCGTTGAGACCTTACCCGGGGCACACTCCGCGTGGGTCCACGTTCCATTGTAACACTTGTAACTCCCGCGGGGCTCGAATCCCGAGTTACACCTGAAGTCTATCACTGACGTGTGCTTGTACGTAAGCTTATGGGCCGACAGTACAATAGCATTGGGGATAGACGGATTGGAACACGAGCCTGGTGAGAAGAAGTGATTTATACATGTTAATTTATACATACATGTTGATTTATACAAACATGTTGATTTATACATACATGTTGATTTATACAAACATGTTGATTTATACATACATGTTGATTTATACATACATGTTGATTTATACAAACATGTTGATTTATACATACATGTTGATTTATACCGACATGTTGACTATTTGTTACCATTTTATTAGTATACATTTGTGGTAAAAGTAGTATCAACATCATCATCATCATAACCACCACCATCTTCTTCTTCTTCTACTTCTTCTTCTCCTTCATTTAGTAGACCCTATATTTCCAAGATCATGGTCCTACACTATTGTAAGGCTTATATAAACTACTTAAGTTTGCTAGGGATCACATTTTATAACGTATGCTATTTTCATTAAGTTGTGACGAAATGAAAAAATGATTATTTTTTTTGGGGGGGGGGGAGATAATGACCATGAAAGTGTTTTTTGGTGCGTGAACGTAAGGGTCCAAAATCAACATTTTTGAGACGTCAGTCTGAAATTTGAAAAGCAGGAAAATCAAAAGTTTGTGAGTTTAAGCTACTTTAATAGCGTTAATGGTGCCAGCGGACATTAATTACGGCCTGACATCGCCGCCGCATGCTGCTGATAAGCCTACAGACCTTATGACGAGGAAGCTGAGCCCATTCCTCATTGAGAGCTTCGGACAGCTCCTGGTTGGGATGGCTTTCTGTAGCATATCTCTTGCGTGTCCTATGGGATTTAAATCCGGGGATCTCGCTGGCCAATACAATCGCACAATTGTAGCTCGCTCAAGATACTGATGGGGATGCGTGCCCTGTGTTCACGGGCATTATCATCCATCAGAATGAAATCAGGACCTATAGCACCTGCATACGGGTATACATGAACATCCAAAATTTCATTGACGTATCTTTCTACCGTCAGTGTGCCGTTTTCAATGACGTGTAGGTCCGTTTTCCCCTGAGCGCTAATTCCCGTCCACACCGTGACTGAACCCCGCCATAATATCATGGTCTGCAATACAAACTGGATCGAAACGTTCATTTGGCTTTCTCTAAACCATAGCCCGTCTGTCCATGAAGTCCACACAGAACATTGACTCATCTATGAATAGGACAGGGGTCCAGTCAGCCCCATTCCAAACGCTCTTGAACATGCTGTCGTGTCAATGGGATGCATATTGCAGGCCGTCGTGACCTAAATTCAACTTCATGCTAATGGTTTGTGCACTTGTAAGCACACCGATAGTTTTCTGCAAGTCGCTACATAACGTTGTTACGTCGCTGAACCGGTGACGTCGAGCTTGAAGAACGATAAATTGGTCTTGAGTCGTTGAGCGTCCTCGACCTCCGGTATCCAGATGCAATACATTTCCAGTCATTTGTAATCGATTCCAAATTCTTGAGGCAACGCTCTGGGACACCCAAAGAACATGCGCAACCTGCCGCTGTGAAAACCCAGCCTCAAGCATTCAAATGCCCCTGTTCATCTCTTTTTCTCTTAAATGACGTCTAACTTGTCGATCTGCCATAGCTTACGTAAAAAATGCAATGAAAGTTTGACGATAGCACAAGCAAAATGTTGCTACATGTTAAAATGTTCATGAAGGATAATGGCCATAAATAAACAATTTTCAGGGGTATGTCTTTCCCTGTGCTTCTCCTGAGAAGTGTACACGTCAAATCAATAACTGCACTACACCTTTATGAAACCCGAATATCAGATTATCTTTGGTAGCAATCTGATTTTATAAAGTGATAATATAAACGAAATATTTGATGTCAAAAAAGTGATCCTTAGCAAACCATAAATTTGTTACTTCTTGCCATCATATAGAACCTCAATGCAGTTGAATTCGATGCTGCACAGTAAAAGAACTTCGCTATAGGTAATAAGCCATAAGTAGTTACTGACTTAAAAAGAAAATAAACAGATAAAAATCCTTTGATCTCATCAGGCAGATAATTGAGTACAATAAACATTTTGTAAAAGACAATTACCCCAGCAAATAGGTGTCGGTTCGGACCATTTACCATTCTCCATACATCGTGCCTCAAATGCTGTTCCTTCAAATTCCGAGCCAATGTCACACCTGTGTATGGAAAAGAAAGGAGTTAGATTTATCTTACATGGCCTGTGTACGTGGTATGTTCAACTATGACTTTAAGTGCGCGGCGTGTGTTGAATTTACGTGTTGTGTATGCATGGCTTGTAGGTTGTATGCACGTGTGTTAGGTTGTATGTACGTGTGATGTACGTGTGATAGGTTGTATGTATGTATGAAAGTTTGTATGTATGTGGAATAGGTTGTATATGTACGTGTGATAGGTTGTATGTACATGTGATAGGTTGCATGTATGTGTGATAGGTTGTGTGTACTTGTGATAGGTTGGTTGTGCATGTGATAGTTTGTGTGTACGTGTGATAGGTTGTATATGTATGCGTGATAGGTTGAGTGTACGAGTGATAGGTTGTGTGTACGAGTTAAAGGTTGTGTGTATATGTGATAGGTTGGTTGTGCATGTGATAGGTTGTATGTGCGTAGAACAGTCCCTGATACAGACTGTTTGCATTATTGTGTAAAAAGTCCTGCGTTCTTGGTATAGAAATGTATTCACGTTGAATGTTTTACTGGTTGTATTACACAGTGTAGTTGTGTTGACGTGGGGCAGGTTGTATGAATTACGTGCAGGTTGCATATACCGTGTAGGTTGTTTGACACTTTAATGATTGTTGTACATGTCCATGTATTTGACCAGGCTTGTGTTTAGGGTCAAATGACAACTTACTGGAAGTTCAGGATGGTGTCCAGAGGTGGAGATTTGTTGCTGACGTTGTCATAGCGCAGCCACCCGTTGTAAAACTTTGGTAATTCACATGTTATCTCTGACAAGTAAAAAAATACATGTTTTACTTTTTTTCCTTTTTTTTTTTTTTTTTTTTTTTTTTTGCTGCAAATTGGCAAAAGTCAAATAACAATGCGTAAATGGAACGGTAGTGAAACAAGATAGTCAAAGTCAAATTATAATAAAAAATGAGTATGCTATATTTCATTTTATTGATTAATGGTATAAGGCAAAAAAAGCTGTTTGTTTCCATTAACATCTCCAAAATTTTAGTCGGAAGGTCGGCAAAAATGGATGAAAACCCGCATTATGCAACCGTGAACCGCATGCTAGGACAAAAAGTTTAGGGTCGGTATAAAAAATAGGGTTACCGGAAACAAGTAACTTCTTTTTAATTACACTTTAATAAAAAGTATAAAACCTAATACATTTTATCATATATAAGAAACAACGATAACATGTTGAGTACACACGACCTGTGTGGTTATCGTTTTGGAAATTAGAAACATATGAACAATATTTCTTTATTGTGTTGCCATAGCAACCAAATCTTTTAATCGCAATGATAAAATTGTGTGCAGTATTCCCGTGGCTATCCTAACGTATTGCGAGTGTAAAGCTAACATATAGTGAGTTTAACTTACGTATTGCGAGTGTAAACCTAACGTATTGTGGTTATGCGAGTGTAAATCTAACGTATTGCGGTTTTGCGAGTGTAAACCTAACGTATTGCGAGTGTAAACCTAACGTATTGCGGTTTTGCGAGTGTAAACCTAACGTATTGCGAGTGTAAAACTAACGTATTGCGGTTTTGCGAATGTAATCCTAACGTATAGCGAGTGCAAAGCTAACGTGTTGTTGGCGAATTACCGTGTGACTAAGTTTCAATACAGAAAAAGAAGTGTTGCAGTGTTTCATAAAAAAATCTGTCGGTTAGATTATTGTTAAAAACCCAAAATTGTTCATAGAAAGATTATTAGACATTTAGATCTATTTGCACCGTTGTCTTTAATGACGCCGCTTTTTCCACCCCTTGGACAGGGCCAATTTTGACCCCAGTGTTATGATTTGAACAAACTTGGTAGAGACCCACTAGACAATGCTACCAAATATCTAAACTCCAGGCCTTGTGGTTTCTGAGAAGAAGATTTTTCAAGTGTTTTCTATATTAGCCTATGTAAAATCAGGTGACCCCTATGGCGGGGCCAAATTTGACCCCAGGGCAATGCTTTGAACAATCTTGGTAGTGGTCTACTAGACAATGCTGCACACCAAATATCTAAACTCCAGACCTTGTGGTTTCTGAGAAGAAGGTTTTTCAAGTTTTTCTTATTAGCCTATGTTAAATCAAGTGACCCCTGGGGCGGGGCCAATTTTGACCCAAGGGTCATGATTTGAACAAACTTGGTAGAGATCCACTAGACAATGCTACACACCAATTATCAAAGCTCTAGGTCTTGTGGTTTCAATGAAGAAGTTTTTTTAAGATTTCACTTTTTAAAATCTATTTTTTAGCTCCTGTGACCTAATTATGCAACAAACCGGAACCATTTGAACAATTTTTATAGGGGATCACCTTAGGAACATCCTTGCAAAGTTTGATCACTTTCCCATCATTAGTTTCAGAGAAGAAGATTTTTAAGTAAATTGTTGATGACTGACGACTCACGACGACGGACGCCGGACAAAGGCTGGTCCAAAAAGCTCACCTTGGCACTTAGTGCCAGGTGAGCTAAAAAGGGCGCAACAACTGTTATTATTGTGAAATAAAAACATGTAATATATTTGAAAAAACACTTTGTGAATTAAGTACTTGTATTAACTGATGTAAAAATAACAAGATTTAAAATATGCAAGTCTTATATCGTTATTAAAAAGAAATTCGACACATTTACTGGGTATCTGATAACTTCTCCCTAAACTCGTAGGCCGAGGGTTTTAAAACTTGGTTAACGGACCTTGCAAGCAACCTGGGCCAGAAAAAAAAATGTTTTGGAAGATGTTTTGTGGCTTTAGAATATTCAGATTTTTAGATACACATCGTCTTCTTGAAAAATCATCGAAACCGCAGTTTAAATACATATTACTGCATAATGTAGAAAGTGTAAAAAGCACAAATACTGTACATAAGGCCGTATCGGACATGTCTAACTGACGGTCTCAGGTCCAATCTGCGGTCCCAGTATGTAAGCTGAATATGAGTGCTTGAAACGGGTAAATTTAACCGAACGTTGTCGCTTATTTTGTAAAGTCTTGTAAATACATGTATATATTTAATTTTATACATATCATCGATACAAAAAAGAACGCCATACTCCTACGCCACGCTACTTTATCAAAGGTTGTAAGTTCCGGGAACTGTACCTATATATACCCCGTTCCAAATGAAACCTTAAAAGTTCTGATTTGATTTGTTATCATCGTCCTTGTTGTTGCTGCTGATGATGATTTTATTATGATGTGAATATGAGTTTTTCATCGGCCATATTCTCAATAATTTAAGGGGTTGTTTTTTTTCAGATTTAATAGATAAAAATGTTGGAAAAAATACATTTATGGAAGTTAGGCCAAAACCTCTTGATTCACACGGACCTTTTAGAACACACTTTAGAAATCTATGAACCAATTACGGTCTACAGCTGAGGATACATGTCAAAATGGCGCGTATAATTTCCTATTGGAAATATTAAGACTCGCTGTTTGTGAATGATACATGCACATGTTAAAAACATTTGCGTTGTCTTTGATGCTCTGTATCAAAATTAGTCTTGTTTCATTGCTTGAACATGATCACGTGATATGCCTGGTGGCATTTATTGCTATATCAAAAGGGGAGACAACTGTAACGACACTATAACTAGACCCACCAACACACTTTGGCATGTCCCCGCTCCAGGTTCGGTCCGCCTGACATCGCCGCTCTGGGGAACCAATCAACCGGTAGCCCGTTTCACACCGGATGTGCACCACGCTACCGAACGCGCTGCCGTTATCATCGATGATCATCCCGTGGAGTGGGGCAAACAGACGAGAGCAGACGACCGCTGATATACATATATATACAGTCTTGCAAATACTCTCAAGACATGAAGTTCTAAAGCTATTATACAAAATACTTTGAAAATACTACCCTCTATGATATAAACTATGAATCAAAATAAATATACATGTTAAACGTAGTTAACTTTGCATATGAATTTAAAACAAGTGTGTTCTTTGGAACACGTGTATCACCTGCTGAAACGTAACGGAAACAGTGACGGACAGACAAACGGGTAAATGGACAAACGGACGGACGGGCGGATAGACGGCGGAAAAGTGATCCCTATGCGTCACTTCTGCTTACTGTAGGTGACACAAAAAGTTATTGTGCTCACTATTATCGTATGTTCAGAAATTAATGTAGATTTATGTACAGAGTATTAATTAGTGCTGGTATGGATCGTACAACTTTAAGAAATCAGTATGCTGTCTTGTGTATTGAAATTGAAGGGTTTGAAATTGTCTTATTGCAAGGCTTGGTGACTGGTAACCGCAGGTTCGATTCTCTGTCGCTTTATACCAAAGACGCCAAAATCATGAATAAAAACGACCTGGATAGATCCGTGACCTTTTGAACATGCATGATTGAACATGATTACAGTAATAGGTTTACAATATATAAGGATACATGTATAACAGTCGTTCACATGGCAATGTTTGTGGGAAAGGTTTATTGTAATCATATTTAAGGGATACCACCCGGATGTACCCATTGGTCTTGTGCTCAGCATACGGTGTAATTATCATTTCAAGATAATGTGTCGGGATAATGTTACAGTGTGTGGTATCATGCCGCATGTCTACGGCATAACACTGTGCATAGCGAGGAAGCACTATATACTACCGAATTAAATGCAGTGTCGATCATAATGAGACACGTAATGTAGCCGAATAGAGGTATAAGCAAGAGAGACACGTACGTAAACACTTGGGTACCGCACTGCTCCAGCGTCCTGTCCCTTGGCACTGCAACTCCGAGTCCCCAACCAGCTCGTGACCCGGGTAACACTCGTACTCTACTTTACTCGGGTAGGTGGTCCTGTAACCAGACCGTCGGCCGTTCAGGATGTCGGCAAGCGGTGGGCACTGCACAGCTGTGAATGTAGGGCAGGGGTATCATTAGTGCCCCATATACGTGATATACTCCTATGTCAAATATCATTAAAAATAAAAGATTTCGACAGATGGCGACATCCTATAATAAAAATATTTTCGTTGGCACTGCTGATGGTGTTCGCTATTCCTGAGTGTTGGGGAAACCCTGAGTACCCGGAAAAAAAACCCCAAGGCGACTAGATATCCTTTTACATACAACATTGGACCGACCCGGAGCCGAATAGTGAAAAGTCAGTGAGTTAGTATTGTCAACTACTCGTTTGATTATGACACATGACTATTGAATCATTGTCTATCTACGTTAGGCTTTACCAGGAGTACTAATTATCATTTTCATTATTTTATATATTTATTTTACTTCATTCAGAACACAACTGTCTATTGCATTTATATGCTCAAGCTTTATTTCAATGAACTATAAGGCCCTGAACATTTATATTGTAGTTGCGACGATGAGCAAATGATGATTTCTCGTCAGTCAATGAAATTGCCGATTATTGGGTCTTATCTGCATAGAAAGATACAATAGAAAGCGGCCAATCAGATGGTCGGCTTTATGACACACCTCTACAAACTGTTGCAGGCGTTTTTACCCAGGTAGTGAATCGCCTAGGATATCAAAGATATTCATTAATTGCCAGCAGGTCATACAGCAATGTGGGTCATTTACATTTAAAATAATTCTGATTGTCTAGAGATGAAAATAACATATACGAGTACAAAAAAAAAAAGAAAACATATAAGCAGGAAAATTATTGAATCCATGCGGTAATAATTCAATGTGTATTTAAATTGCACGTAATTGTAAACATACAGTCAAAATGCAATATATCGAGGACAAAATGGAAAATATAAAATCCTATGATAATCGCAAGACTTTGAAAACCGAGAGCAAATGATTGTGTAATAGGTTTCACGGAGGGTAATTGCGCTCATACCGGAAACGGATAAGGCAGATATCTTTTAAATCGCTATTCGTGGCTATTTCCATCTCATTAGCATTACTGGCCCATATGTTATGATATTTGTACTATTGCAGTGTTGTTTACCATATGTATACTAGACGAAACATATAAGTACTCCGACTAAAGTTTTGACTATAGCATTTGTTGTATTCAAAATAACATTTTTTTTTTTGGTTTTCTAAAGCTTTCCACGAAAATGGTTTCACGGAGTTGATTTTGCGTCAAAATTATTCAAGCAGACAACAGATTGAGCCAATGCACATTTTAATATTTACTGGGCATATGTTTTGGAAAATATATCTTCTCTACAAGTTTGAAATCGGAGTACTTACAAGTTTCGTTAAGCATATGTGATGTGTGTTTAATATCTAATCTCTGTTATACAAATATCTTGGAAAATAAATCTAAGTTTAGATGAGCTGATGCAATATGTCAAGGTTGGAAATTCGATCCTCTCAGACACAAAGTACTGGTGCAATACAAGAACCACCAAGTGAGTTTAATAAATAAGATTTTAAAAGGTAATTTATCAACGTACTTTAAAGGAACCAGTTATTATAATAAATTGTTAACTCTTGCAAAACTGTGGGCACTTATGACTGCGATCAGTGCAAACAGTTCATTGCAAAACGTTCGCTTCAGTCAATAATTTTTCAACCAATGGTAAGTCGAAGATGAAAAAAGGACACGTCCAATTGAGAAATTTTAGCATGATAATGGTTATTTATGTTAAGGCGAAGCGAATAAATATCTGATGAAACCCCGAAAGCTTTATATATGTGGGGTTGGGATTGTGGGCGGGGTCCAGGGGACGTACGTACGTTGACATGAAATGGCCAGCCCCCGCCACTCCCCGTCTCCGCTACAGGTCAGCCGGTCGTTCCCTACCCTGTAGTACCCGGTCTCACACGTGTACGTAAGCTGGAAACCAGACGAATACCTTTGTTGATCGATATCGCCGTCGTGCTCGGCGTACGGAATTTCCGGCGGCAGTCCGCACGTCACTGACAAATAATATATCCAAGAACAATTGAAAAGCTAGTCTAATATATAGGTTACAATATATCACTAATTGTAAGTGTTTGGTTATGAAGCGAAATGGTCTAGGTTTTCACTCGGCGCTACACTAAGTTCCAACAGAAAGTGTGCACTACAGAAAGTATGCATTATTTCATTTTTCAAAAACTATTTTCGTATTTAGCACACATACCAGTTTTAATTTTCGCAAACTAAATCTCATGTGAATTTGTCATCTATCTAGCAGTGTCATGGAGGGATTTTGGGCTAAATCGATGACAAATGCACCCGAGATATTGTGAGCGAAAATTGAAACTGATTTGTATCCTAAATATTGAAATATCTATAATAAACAAAAAAGTTCATGGGAACACATGTGTCACCCGCTAAAGCCTGACGGGAAAAGTGTGACGGACAGACAGACGGACGGACTAACAGACGACAGAAAAGTGATCCCTATGTGTCACCTCTGCTTACAGCAGTGTATTATTACATGTATATGCGATTAATTATACAAGATTTTAAAATGAATAAAATATTCAGCAATTTTATGCCATAGAGCAATACTATACGAGTACAGTCAAATCTCTTCTTAATCGGTCAATGAAGGGAACAAAAGAGAAAAGGGTCGCTTAGCAGAGGTGACCGATTAATGAGGTTTAAATATATAACAAAATGTTACAGTCTGGTAATATTAAAATTGACCGCTAAATGTAGGTTGAGCGCTTAGTACATGTGGCCGCTAATACAGGTTCAACTGTATACAGGTGTCCTATTCCCTGCAATAACGCTGTATATTTTACAATGCGGCTAGCATGGAACTCAAAACCTATAGGAATTCAAATATTTAGGGGGAAAAAGCTTACAAACAATAGTCTATTAAAGAGACCTCAAATTCAATTAAAGCTCTCTTTCATTGATTTAATGAGCTTTCTTACTCAATTAGTGAGTGCTACAAATGATTTTGAGAAAGCAATACATGTAATTATTAAGTGGTAGTAACAACTAATTAGAGATTTAGAGAGCGCTGCAATTGATTTGATAAGCTCTGCATATGATTTGAAGAGCTCTGAAATTTGATTTGATAAGCTCTGCATATGATTTGAAGAGCTCTGAAATTGATTTGATAAGCTCTGCATATGATTTGAAGAGCTCTGAAATTGATTTGATAAGCTCTGCATATGATTTGAAGAACTCCGAAATTGATTTGATAAGCTCTGCATTGATTTGAAGAGTTCTGAAATTGATTTGATAAGCTCTGCAATTGATTTGAAGCGTTTTGTAAATGTTTTGAGAAGCTCTGCGATTGATATGATGAGCTCTGCAAATGATTGGTAAAACATCTTTAGTTATTCATTTGTAGATTTTTTTCAAATATTTGGGTGTGGGTGTTCATAAACTAGAGGTTTTCGTTTCCGGTTTTCAAACTTTACCTTTCTCACATGTAGGTGGCTTGCTGTTCCATTCACCGGTGTACTCGCACCGTAACTTCACCCGGCCGGCCAGGAAGAACCCCGCATGGCAGTAGAACGTGGCTGTGTCCCCGCTATCACTGCGCATCTCTTGCTCCACGAACCCGTTCTGGATATTACCAAGCCGGGGACAACCCGCCCCTGCCACGTGCACACGTATATATGTGTTAGACTTGATTACCTGCCCCTACAGCTACATTTAGTCATTTTCCATTAATATTGACTCACGATCATATTAAATTTAGTAGGACTCACGATTTCAAAAATACCCCTTCAGCAGCGGCGAAAACCTAAAGAAAAGCCTGTCAGGAAGCATGCTCATGTACTATTGGTGGTACTATATACTATTGAAAATAGCATGTCTACATACATTGGACCTTCTTACCAGAAACTCTCCATGTGACACATTTTATATAGATCTAGTACAATTATTGCTGATACTTTTTCACCTAATATGATAGATAAGATTTCTTTATCTTTTCTAAATGGCACGATTCGGATTGACTTTGATATGAAATTGATCGGAAACTCGTGACCTTGAATGAGTATTAAGCTACTTTGGATATATGCTTGAACATCGATGGGGGCTTAGTATTAAGACATTAGGCGTGGATTATAGAAGATGATGAAGCTGATTATTAAGAAAAATTATGATCAGATTGATTTCAGCTATTTGTTCACTCTTGACCATATAGAAATGTATAACGGTAAAATCATTAGTTTTCGTTGGCGTTATAAATTTCGTGGAATATGTAATATAAGCCATTCTGAATTTGGCCCAAAAGGCTTATCAAACACAGCGATTAATACACAAGCATCACCTAATTGCATTACAAGACCAAAATAAAGTTTTTGATAAAGCCCTTTGAGTCAAAGATCTATGAAATAAGGTCCAATTTCGTTGTTCCGTATATTCGTGGATCCATGTTCTAGAACATTGAGGCCTGCTAAATGAATAGTTTTCGTGGGGATTAATATTTGCGAATAAAGCAGCCTATGAAATCGACGATTATTAGTCCCCCGCGATACTTAATAATTGTAAAGTATATTTATCACATACTTTTAGTGAAAAAGGCATAAATACTCAGAAGATAATTAATTTAAATAAATGTACAATATATCCTAAATGTACTATGATACTTGAACCGAAAATAGAGAAATACATAGAGTAGGAAAATAGGAAACACTCGAGATGAGGGTAAGAAATAACAGTTGTTGGATTTTCTTGGAAGATATTTTCTTGCAATAGTGGTCTTAGAAAATGCATTTTGTTTTTTATGAACATGCATGAAAGAAAACACTATTTTTTATGCAGTCATCACATATCCTTAACTTTAAAGCTATGGACCATTGAACAGAACAATTTTATTTGCATAAAATATCATATACATATTTATAGCCAAAATATACCACCGATAAATTTTACTACTGCAATATGTCATTACAGAAGCCTGACCTTCCCTAATGCTCTAGGTCAAATTGACTCCCGATTAGTTTCCGATTAGTTCCCGACGTCTTTTTACCTTATATCGGCCGGGTCCCCGATGGGCACCTACCAGGCGCTGGGCTTTATTTTGGCATCGGGAAAACGCTGGAATCTCGGCGTCTCGCTTCGGGAAGACATCGGCGAGCGCCGGATCAAAATCATGTCCAAAAAAATGTCAATATATTTATTATCGGACGGCAGCCGCTCGGAGGCCGGCCGGCGTGTTGCCTGAGCCCGTAAGGCTTTTCCAGTGCCCGACCGATTTGGGCGGCGACCATCCGACTTCCCGGCGCTCGGCCGACGCTTTACAGGCACTATCCCGATTTATATCGCAATTGCCAGCAATTAGTACGATGTACATGTAGAAATCTTGATAATAAATGTGCTGTCAGCCTCCAAGCCAACAACAACAAAATTCCAAGAGGTAAAAAGGCTCAGTATAAGGTGAAACCTTCTTCAAAAGAATCTGTTCCTGAGCTGCCCAATTTATCAGATGTTGAGGATAACACCTCCATTAAAACCCAGCCTGTTTGCAAAATATCTGACGATCAGGAAGAGCAGATAGTAACTTTCTTTGAAGAGCATCCACTCTTTTATGATATGTCCGCGCCAGATTACAACAACAAAAATAAGAAGAATACACTTCTACGTGACTTATCGGATTTTGTAGGAGTACCCCATAAGTGTTTTCTGTTTTAATATGCTCATTAGCACTTTAAGTATTAATATATCAATCATATGACAAGCAATGTTTTCAGTATATAAAAGATACGTATTATACGTATACATTTGCACACAATAAATTAATGCGTGTTTGACATGTGTGAAAAACATGCCTCAACTGCGATCCTGTGCTAAATCTTGCAATCAGGATCTTTCTCTTTCATGTTTACTTTGCTCATTTTCATTATTACTCGTGTTCACTATTTTTTATTATAAATTATATACATGAAAAATGTGAAACGTTCGCTTGGGGATCGGCCGGTGTATTGCCGATGTCCTTCCGTGCCTGTCCGGCCTCCGTCCGTAAAAAGACGTCGGGAACTAATCGGAAAATGACAAATCGACCGGTTCTTCCCGATCTTGAAATTGGATACATCGGCTGGGCGCCGGGTTAATTGTGACCTAGGCATAATCAGCATTTAAACCTGTACTTCATGTAGACGTATTGGACGCATTGGCAAAACAGAGCAGACCCAGATCTGTCCAAGGTCTTCTCTGCTCAAGCAATAATGTAGCTCAGATTCTACATAAGCTACACGGCAAAGAAATGTTTTTTCATATACCTATTAAATTTCAATAAATCATTATTCATCAAGTCATTAATTTATGTATATTTTTTCACGAGGTAAAGGATTGAATAGACAAATGAGTAAAACAGCTCCTCCTCCCAGGAGCTGTCTAATTAGGATCCCCACTGTTTGCTCATACAAATAAAAAAATCCATTGTTTTATATACCTTTCAAATTCCAATAAATTAGTTTCCATCAAGTCATAAATTCACGGGGCTGAATTTAACAAATAAATAACAACAGTTACTCACGTACGCAGGTGAAATTTGGTCCCACCCAATCCCCAGTCCTAACACACCAGGCTAGATGAATAGCATCCGCTTTCGCCTGAGGTGGAACAGAAAACCCCTCGACGCAGTCATATTTCACTACGGAGTTCTCTTCAAAGCGCGTTTTCAGAGGATCGGCGTTATGAATGGTGTTTTTCAAAACCGGCGGCGGCGGGCAGTACACCGTGCTGGCTGTGGAGGTAAACACGTGTCTATCAGGAACACTGGCTGAAGATAAATTTCACCAAATCGTTCGAGGCAGTGTGACAGACAATTAATATTATCATCATTTCCCAATCAATTACGTACAGTCTTATCAGCCATATGTTTTTCCCCGAAGAATTAAGCAGGAGCGGGCTTCTTCTTTCTATATACATTTAAGTTACATGAAAGAGAAAGGAAATATGCCAACTACTTATCTAAGAAGTTTTTTTTCCAGGGTTCTATGAGGGGTTAGTGTACTCTCGTAATCTTCTATTAATATCAGAGTTTTCTAACACGTTGCAACTGGTCTCCACGGCCATTGATAAATTGCTTGATCGAAATCTTGAAGGTCCGTAGTCCAAAAGCTACCTTGACCTCCGTGATTTTATTTCGAATTTTGTAACTTCTGATTCCAGTTACTAGTATCTGATAGATGCTTCGTTTTTCATACAAGAAGTAAACAAAAGAAGTAAAGCTACCCATCGTTAACAGAGATTAATAACAGAAGTTGCCCTAAAAAGTCTTGCTATATTTAAAAAATGTTTAATTTGAAAACCGATAATCTTGTCCAAATAATAAGGCCATTACTTAACGACAGTAAAGGCGCTATGGTCCAGTGGTAGCATACATGTCTGCGGATTCAAAGGTTGTAGGTTCGAACCGCGTTTGTTAGAAAAAAAATGTCCATGACCTTCAACAGCAAAAAGTACTGGTCCCACCCAGGAGCCATCGAGAGGGATTAGAATAAGTTGTTAGATCTTGTTTCCCAATTGAGATGAAGAGTAATGAATCTTATCAAAAATAATAATAATAATAAGACAATAAAATCCCACTGATACGAAAATTGTATCTGTTAGGTCATTGTAAATTAGCAATATTAAGATATACGTTTAGTGTGACTCTGAACACACGTGGGCTCCGTTCCGCTCCAGCGCATGTCCCCCTGGCACGTGCGATACCTGTCGCCCTGCAGCATGTAGCCCGGCTTGCACGTGTAATTGGCAAAGGCTCCAAACTGGTTCCTGGGATTGATCTCCACAACACCGTGTGGGATGCTTGGCAACACTTCGCAGTTCTGGTCTGAAATACATAAGCCCGTCACTAACTCACACATCAATGTCTTTTTTGCTTGCCTTTAGCGTCTCATCAACGGTATACGAGTAATTTGGGACTTTATCTACATATGACTAATACATGTAGAGACACATCACCGCGTTTTCCCATTACAGACAAGCGGAATGACACTGCAACCAGTCAGGTCAACCTGACAATATCCAAACCAATATTATAACTACCCTTACTAGTATATGCTGGATTCTAAGTATAAGAAAGTAGCACATTGTGTATTTATTAACGTAACTCACTATCTCATATGTTAAAAGAACTAACTACCGCATTTGTAACGTTAATGGTTCAAGAATTCACTTTTCTCAGATGTGAAGTCACTGTTAACAGAACTCATTATCTCAAATGTGACTTAACTGTTCACAAATTACAAAATGTGACATTTTTTCGACAATATGTCTATTTACAAAATTTAAAAGTAACGGTCCACTATTTTAAACGCGACATGTCTGTACGCAGAACTCACCAGCCGAAATATGACATTACTAATAACAAAACTCGTGGCGTTTCTGTTTATAGAACTCATTTTCTCAGATGTAAAGTTAATGTAAAAAGAACTCACTATCTCAGATGTAACATTACTGTTAACAGAACTCACTATCTCAGATGTAACGTTACTGTTAACAGAACTTACTATCTCAGATGTAACATTACTATTAACATAACTCACTATCTCAGATGTAACGTTACTGTTAACAGAACTTACTATCTCAGATGTAACATTACTGTTAACATAACTCACTATCTCAGATGTAACATTACTGTTAACATAACTCTCTATCTCAGATGTAACATTACTGTTAACATCTCACTATCTCAGATGTAACGTTACTGTTAACATAACTCACTATCTCAGATGTAACGTTACTGTTAACATAACTCACTATCTCAGATGTAACGTTACTGTTAACAGAACTCACTCTTTTAGATGTAACATTTCTGTTAACAGAGCTCACTCTCTTAGATGTAACGTTACTGTTAACAGAACTCACTATCTCAGATGTAACGTTACTGTTAACAGAACTCACTATCTCAGATGTAACGTTACTGTTAACAGAACTCACTATCTCAGATGTAACGTTACTGTTAACAGAACTCACTATCTCAGATGTAACGTTACTGTTACAGAACTCACTATCTCAGATGTAACGTTACTGTTAACAGAACTCACTATCTCAAATGTAACGTTCCTGTTAACATAACTCACTATCTCAGATGTAACGTTACTGTTAACAGAACTCTCTATCTCAGATGTAACGTTACTGTTAACAGAACTCACTATCTCAGATGCAACGTTACTGTTAACAGAACTTACTCTCTCTGATACATCCTATTTTAACAATACTGACTGTCTTTGATACATCATATTTTTACGATACTTACTGTCTTTGACGCAGCTCTTTCCACACGCTCCATCACACAGACACCTCTTTCTCCGGCTGACACAATCTCTGTCCACCACACACGGCTTACGGCACTCGCGACCTTGGGGCAGGATTTCCAGCCGCTCTTGACACCCGAACTGAGGATCTGCAGGTGTCGTTTGATGTATTATAATACCATATACCCGTTTTATCATTTTATTTTCATTAGAATTAATTTTTATTATCGTCATTAAGATTATGCGGTTTATTTCATTTACATGGATCGTTCTTTCTCTCCCTCTCCCCCCCCCCCCCCCCCCCCCCCCCCCCCTCTCTCTCTCTCTCTTATTATATTTTTTTTAGTCACTCGCCATTTATTCAGAAGGAATTAGTATAAATTTTGTTAATTATAAAAACAAGATTATGGACTATACACAAGGCTCAATAAAATTGCTGTTTTGTTCTGTAATGTTTCATATATTGTTCAAACCTTTTTATCTTATACGATATGCTCTGAATACATCAATTTCCAGGACTCAATCGTGCATGATCGGGTATATTCGTTATGATCCTGTATCAGTCATTTATAACGCATGTCGATGGAAACCGTGCACAAATAATAACAAAGTTAATATACGTATGCATGGGTGTAGTGGTTAGTTCTTTTTCAAAATATTTTAAGACGTCACTTCACTTATTTCCAGTGTAATGTTTCGTGTTGAGTGCTATATCGCATAATAATGCACAGTGTTAAGTTCAGAATCGCAATAATATAATCACGAAGGCCGTAGGCATTGCAGCTGAATGCAACACCGTGCACTACTGTGCGATATATAGCACGAAAAACAAAATTACGTTTACTATACTGCGAAGTTTTAAAAGTGATATAATTGTGTCGATTTATTTTATTACGCTTTACTTTAGAACTCAAATAGCTTCATATTATACGTTATTTTAGAACAGTTCATATATCGGAAAATAACGCATGCCACATGTTAATGTAGCATAATTTATCGTATTAGAATTAGGAAATGTTTGTTTGTTGGGTTTAACGTCCCACCGACAGTATTTCAGTCATTTCGAGACGATAGAATTAGGAAATAGAGTTTCGTGTTGAGTGCTATAACACAGAACAGTGCACGGTGTTAAGTTCATCAAATCACGAAGACCGTAGGCCTGGGTATAATTATAAAACATCTTAAAATCGTGCATTATTATGCGTGCATTATGATGCGAAGTCTTGAAAGTGTTAAAAATGTGTCGGTTTATTTTATTGAGCATTACTTAAGCATTACTTTAGAACTCATATGATGTCATATAATGTACGTACTATTTGTGAGATAACTGCTATTTGAAATGGAAATGAAAAAGAATTGTATACAAAATTATAAAATAATGTTCATGAGTGTATCACGTATTTCTTTATGTACACATATAAGTTTCTATCATACCGCATTTCTTCATACCGCATTTCAGGCATTTACTCTTGATATTGAACGTTGAATGCATTATTTTTACTCTACCAGATTTTTGTATACTTTTAAACCGCATTACATCTTGTTGTTTTTTTGTAAAATAATTATTTTACTTGAACCTTTTATTTTTACTGTGTATGAACACACAGTAGACGTTGTAAGGTAAATTATTGAAATGTAGGGAAAATGTGATTTTTTAATCGGAATGAATTCATGTGATAAAATTAATATGCCTTCGTTGTCTCATTTAATCTTATTAAACAAGATCAGGGAATATATTATAATGCTAAACAAAAAGCTCATTTCAAAGAATAAATGATGCGAAGATTACTTTTCTTGAATGTTGAAAGAATGTAATTTAAACATTTATTAATAAGGAAAGACCTTATGAGAAATCAAACTATATTAAAAATAAACTAATTCCCGAGGTAGGTACATGTAAATAGACAAAAAAGCAACAACAAAAAAAAAACACGGAGACAGGACATTACACAAACCAGCAAAATACCAACAGTTTTATGTATACAGTCAAACCTGCGTTAAGCGGTCAGTTAAGGGAACAAGAGAAAGTGACCGATTAACAGGGTTGACCGCTAAATGAGTGTTAGATATATAACAAAATGATATAGTTTGGTAATAGTTATATTGAAAATGACCGCGAAATGCAGGTGGAGCGCTTAATACAGGTGGCCGCTAATACAGGTTCAACTGTATATGTTCCAAAAAGGAGTCCCCATCAGTGATAATAACATACCGTAGATCTAAGCTTATTGTAGAATATTGATAATTTCTGATACCAATAAACTTAATACATTTGATTCATAAGAATTACTGTCGGACCTTTAAAAATACATATATATAACAATTTGTAGAAAATGTTACAAGTTGCAAGAGCGAACTTGCGAATACACTAAAAAATGTTAAAATTCACATATCAACATACTTGAGTTTGAAATAGACTTTTTTATTTTATCTAAAAAAAATGAACGAAAATGTTGAAATATGGAATTAGTGACCTTTGACACATGGCAAAAACACTTTTGATAATGGCTTTAACATATGAAAGTAAAAGTTTGATCTCTCCTGGAACGCGCTATCCAGAAATAAATGAGATCTTAATAAATGTTCTTGGCTGAATTTTAACGAGCTGAAACGTCTTCAATGCAGTTAATTTTCCTGTCTAAAATAGTAAGATTTGTACAGAAAATAATGGCTTTACCACGCGGTCCTACGAGGATACTCTGTTCTCTAAGATGTGGAATTAGTTTAAACTTATTCTATTCGTGAAATTACACAGATATATGTAGGAATGGAGATAAAGAATAGAAACGAATGTATAATTGTACATGTTTATACGTAGATGTAGTCCTGTTATCGTTACAGGCATCATATTCAGCAATAACAGCAGCAGTAGTACGTGTAATAGTATAGTAGTAAATAGAAGTAGCGGTAGAAGTAGTAGTAGTAGTGGTAGTAGTAAATGGAAAACGTAGCAAATGGAAAAGAAGTAGAAGCAATAGAAGTGAAAGTAGTAAATGGAAAATTAGTAGTTGCAATAGAAGTAGAAGTAGTAAATGGAAAAGTAGTAGTAGCAATAGCATTAGAAGTAGTAAATGGAAACGCGTTGTAGTAGCATAGTAGTAGTAAATGGGAAAACGTAGTAGTAGCAATAGCAGTAGTAAATGGAAAACGTAGTAGTAGCAATAGTAGTAGAAGTAGTAAATAGAAAAGGAGTAATAGGAATAGCAATAGAAGTAATAAATGGGAAAAGTAGCAGTAGCAATAGCATTAGAAGTAGTAAATGGAAAAAACGTTGTAGTAGCAATAGCAATAGAAGTAGTATATAGAAAAACGTAGTAGTAGCAATAGTAATTGAAGTAGTAAATGGAAAAACGTTGTAGTAGCAAAAGTAATAGAAGTAGTAAATGGAAAAACGTAGTAGTAGCAATAGTAATAGAAGTAGTAAATGGAAAAACGTAGTAGTAGCAATAGTAATAGAAGTAGTAAATGGAAAAACGTTGTAATAGCAATAGCAATAGAAGTAGTAAATGGGAAAAGTAGTAGTAGCAATAGAAGTAGAAGTAGTAAATGGAAAAACGTAGTAGTAGCAATAGTAATAGAAGTAGTAAATGGAAAAACGTAGTAGTAGCAATAGTAATAGAAGTAGTAAATGGAAAAACGTAGTAGTAGCAATAGTAATAGAAGTAGTAAATGGAAAAACGTAGTAGTAGCAATAGTAATAGAAGTAGTAAAGGGGAAAACGTTGTAGTAACAATAGAAGTAGAAGTAGTAAATGGAAAAACGTAGTAGTAGCAATAGCAATAGAAGTAGTAAAGGGGAAAACGTAGTAGTAACAATAGTAATAGAAGTAGTAAATGGAAAAACGTAGTAGTAGCAATAGAAGTAGAAGTAGTAAATGGAAAAACGTAGTAGTAGCAATAGTAATAGAAGTAGTAAATGGAAAAACGTAGTAGTAGCAATAGTAATAGAAGTAGTGAATGGAAAAACGTAGTAGTAGCAAAAGAAATAGAAGTAGTAAATGGAAAAAGTAGTAGTAGCAATAGAAGTAGAAGTAGTAAATGGAAAAACGTAGTAGTAGCAATAGTAATAGAAGTAGCAAATGGAAAAACGTAGTAGTAGCAATAGTAATAGAAGTAGTGAATGGAAAAACGTAGTAGTAGCAATAGTAATAGAAGTAGTGAATGGAAAAACGTTGTAATAGCAATAGCAATAGAAGTAGTAAATGGAAAAAGTAGTAAGTAGCAATAGCAATAGAAGTAGTAAATGGAAAAATGTAAGTAGTACAATGGAAAAGTAGAAGTAGAGTAAATGGAAAAACGTTGTAATAGCAATAGTAATAGAAGTAGTAAATGGGAAAAAGTAGTAGTAGCAATAGAAGTAGTAAATGGAAAAACGTAGTAGTAACAATAGTAATAGAAGTAGTAAATGGAAAAGCGTAGTAGTAGCAATAGTAATAGAAGCAGTAAATGGAAAAACGTAGTAGTAGCAAAAGCAATAGAAGTAGTAAATGGAAAAACGTAGTAGTAACAATAGTAATAGAAGTAGTAAATAGAAAAAACGTAGTAGTAGCAATAGTAATAGAAGTAGTAAATTGGAAAAGTAGTAGTAGCAATAGTAATAGAAGTAGTAAATGGAAAAACGTAGTAGTAGCAATAGTAGTAGAAGTAGTTAATAGAAAACGTAGTAGTAGCAAAAGTAGTAGAAGTAGTAAATAGAAAACGTGGTAGCAATAGTAGTAGAAGTAGTAAATGGAAAAAGTAGTAATAATAAAAAGTGCCGGTAGTAACTGGAAGTTGAAGTAGTTTTAGTAATAACATAAGTAGTAGTGGTAAAAAAGATTTAATAGTTTCTTGTACCGTTAAATTGCGATTCTCCTTGGGTTAATTGGAGAAATAAAATATTCGAATAATCGCAAGTCTCGGACTCCAAGAATTTTCCGTTTTGGATTTATACTATTCCGCACATGTATATGGAACATACCTCGAGAGAAGAATGATGCTCGGGGTGCTCTTTTACAGTTAATTTATACCCAGTTGATTTAAATGCGTATTAAGATTGGCCCCGCGACACGATAATTGTCACGAAGTTAACAAATAAAGATCGCCAAAGAAGGAACCATTAGCCACCTTTAATTCCTAAAAGTATCAAAATAAACATCGATCTTTCAGAGTCGTAAACATGCCCTAATCTTGAACCAAGATAGTAAGTAACACACTTGTTGAAAACTGAAGTTTGAAAACGCATTTGGCACGTACTCATTCTTGCAAGCATTCCAATTTCATAGAAGGCTGTAGTGCCTTTTTTTACTGTCTGTAATTACTGGATACAACAGTTGGGTAATTGAAATGAAGGTGCACGTTGTATTTTTACAGTAGTTACAGCCGCCTTGGGCATACTGACATGGCTCTCATCAAAAGGAAAAAGTTAAAACTTAAAGTACTGTACTGGTTGTAGCGGTATTCCATTCACTTGATTTGCACTACAACTATGTTATTTCTTCATTTAATCTCTCTCTCTCTCTCTCTCTCTTATAGTAAGCAAATTTATTTTTATTTTTAACGTTTGGAAAACCTCTCTCACTTGAATATATAATTGTATTCATATATCTACAATAAAAAATAAAAACTTTCTCTTTCTCTCTTAAAGCTTATACACATCTTTATTTCAATTACTATATTTGGACCCCCCCCTTTCTCTCTCTCTCTCTCTCTCTCTCTCTCTTATGAAACAAATAAGAAATGTATATATACACAATACATATCCTGTTAAATACTGTTGTTTTTAATGTAGAATTGTGGCCATTTCTATCTAGGCATTTCTGAATTGGATCGTCGAACCATCATTGTAGTACATGCATGCATTTAATTTTACATTGGTTCATGTCGCAGTATGGCCAAACGAAAGAAATGTAAATGAAAATAGGTGTATATATGCACATTTCTTATAAGTTGTTATTTATTCTGATCACACCATGATCGTCAATGCCAGATTGGGAAGAAATATATAAACTGACAAGTGTATCACTGAAAATGATATATGGTTGTTGTTTTAAATAATATATTTGTCTGCTTTGGGTTAAAGTCCCACCGATATTATTTTGATCAGTTTGGGATTATTATTA
Source organism: Solen grandis (assembly GCA_021229015.1). NCBI lineage: Eukaryota > Metazoa > Mollusca > Bivalvia > Adapedonta > Solenidae > Solen > Solen grandis. The sequence goes on along the minus strand of CM037777.1, from coordinate 107,269,348 downwards.
CATGAGACTAGTCCCATCAATGAGCCGCTCAGTGCGACATGCTATTTTCGAAAGTAGAACGATATCACAAATTACGGGTACACAAATGTGGCCTAACATGAGACAAATATGGTGTTGACACACGACGATATCATTCAGCGGATAAATGGCATAATACCACACCCGGTTAAAATTACCTGATACCGAGCCCGTTGAACTACCGATGAGCACCAAGCAAATGGGATATACCAGTACATTCGAGGTCAGGGATCGTACCGTCGGCCTCTCGGGTCGGGAGAAACACTCTAGCCACTATGTCACCGGGACTGGTTAAAGGAAATCTAATCATCCGCGGTTTGATTCCCGACATTGGCATTCCGAAGTAATGGAAACGGTAGGTCAATTGGAGGCTCAATATTGTCAGAGCTTGCTGGTCAGATGTCAGAATAATTTAACCTAGTGTGGTATCATGCAATGCGTATGTCGTGATGCTGCAGTGTGTCACCACTTTTTTGTTCCAAGTATACGTAATCTCCAAATAACTGAAACGCTGTTGGTTGGACGTAAAAACCAATAAACTAAAATGTGAATCACCATATCGTAAGAAGCAAATACACACAGGTGTGTGAATCAAACTTGCAATACACAAAACTAAAATGTTTTTAAAAAATCTCGAAAAAGCAGACACAACTTACCGTCAAGCGTTCCGCTCACATGAACGTGAGCTAACAGCAGTCCAACAGCGAGTGCAAAATTCACTTGTCTATCCATTGAGCGGAATGATTGTATTTTAACAGAAGTCCAACACACGTAAAATAAAACACACTGAACATGACTATCAATTAGCATATACTCCCAACGCACGTGCTGCGATAATCGTCTGCTTCTGAGGTAGGTACCTGCTGGTCACGTGATTCGCCACATATTTTGTGCTATACGCCAATTTCGCGTACAATAATAAACATGCAAAGAAGTTGAGCTCGACTGCTGATACTTACTGAGATTTTTCTCTCTGAACAAAATGGTCTCCGGCTTATGAATCGAACATTAGCATTTAGATCACATTGCTTCAAAGTACAGAACAGAAAATAAAACTCTTCGTTTGTTTTTGGTGTCTATCTTCTAAAGCGCCATAACGTGTCTCAAAGATAAACCGGGAATGTCGTTTTCACTAACTGGATGTGGGAAAAAAGGTCACGTGACTAAGGCAAAAAGACTCGACCGATCGTAAATATATGTTAGGTCCCGTAAAAATACAGAAAAGTTTGAAACCCGTGCTGAATTAAAAAAAAAATATAAGAAAAATATAGGATATGTCCCAAATTTAAATCATAAAAAGTACTACATTTGTTCTTAGAAAAATAAACATGACGATGAGCGCAATTCAAAGATTAAAAGATCAAGATTCATTTATACATTCATTACTACCCGAACATAATAAAACATCTTTAAAAAAAAAGAAGAAGACGTATCAGCCTTTTTCTCTCTCTTTGCCATGCAATCAGAAGAATATATCGTTTCTTTTTTGCCTATGAAACAATGGTGTTAATCATGATTGCCTTTCCATACATTCTAAATCATTATTCATTTTTGAAGATCTGCCAAACCATTCAGTATGTGATAGTTAACGTTTAAATTTTATGGAATTTATCGCAAGCGACGCGAAGCGGAGCGCTGCGATAAATCCATGAAATTTAAAATATTTCATATTTACGGTTTGTCATGTACGCCATGCATCTCGCGTTATGGAATCAACTCCCCTTTAACTGACAGTACACGTGATGGTTCAGCGTCATTATTACTGGGTATATTTTATAATGCTACATGCAAAAAACATGACGTAATCATCCGCTGCTGCAACAAGTTCCGCCTGTTTAGCCCTAAGATCACGCAGGCACTATCTTTTTCATATCATTTCATTTAGCATTTCATTGGACGAATAAGTCGGACACACTTTAAATTATTATAGTGGATATTGTATTCGCTCACCATCGCCGGTGAGCGAACATATTCACTCATTTTTTCTCAATATTGACCCGTTTTTAGCTCACCAGAACACAATGTGCATGAGGTGAGCTTTTGCGGTCATTTTGCGTCCGTTATGCGTCTTCAACTATTTGCTTTAAATGAAATTTTATCTGAAACCCAGGGGAAGAAATTATGAAACTTGACAAAAATTGACCCTTGGCTGGTCCTTTACAAATGTTGCTAAGACTTGATCTATGCAGAATTCTGGATGCTATGGCAACCAACATAATTTTGTTAAAAAAAGGATAAAAAAACACTATCCTCTGAAACAAATTGCCGCAATATAATTTCATTTATCGTAAATTTCCATCTCATGGCACTCGTCCATAATTGCTAAAAAAAATTACTCCCTGGAAAAATGAGGCCATGGTGGATTGGCAAGTTTCCTTATACATGTATATTCTTTATAGATTTTTTCCCTATACAACCAATAGTCAGAATTAGATTTCATTGGGCCCCAATGGTCACTTAATAGCCCTCTACCATAACTGCTAATATAGAGTTGATATGCAATCAATCAATGATCAGAATTTATGGCCCATTATTCGTCAAAAAAGCATTGTATTCTTCGGACAGAAAATCAAAATGTTTGCTACAGATTTGCTAAATGATGCAATCTGTACATGCTCATTGAAAACTACAATTCATAAATAAGAAATAATATTTTACTAAAGATTATTCAATTGTTTACAAAAATATCTGATTTGCATATTCCGCATATCTTCGTTAATTTTCTTGCATTTTCCATAGACCTTCCGTTTGTCTCCGCTAACGAATCGAACGTGCATAAATTGATGACGTAGAAGATAAGCAAATTGTGATTCTGCGATTGTTTTGATAATTCAAAGAAATTCCTATTTCGAACCATTTTCAGGAATACTCGCCAATGCAAAATGTAAACAATGAGAGTATTTTGACATCCATACAAAATACTAAATTGCGTAACTTAATTAACATGTTCAGTGCGTTTAACTCTTATTTTACTAAGATATTTGTACATTTTGTACCATCTGCGTTAGTCTACAATATGTCAATGCTATTTTATAGTTTCATTTTCTTGAAAATTGTATCATTATGAAATTATAATGACCAATGCCGCATGTTCCTCTACCATAATGATAATACAAAATTGATCTCTCGAAAAGATATGCCTCCGTTTTTTGTTTGTGTGTGTTGTTGTTTTTTTTTTTTGGAGGGGGGGGTATTTGCTTTATAATGGTAATTTCAAAATATAGCTGCTGAAGGTAACCAGGTAAAATCAAGCGACCTGAATTAATTTCCATTAGGCTTATGTTACTCTGGTGATCATTCTATGGCCGCCATGGTTCTCTAGATTTTCTTGCCTTATTTTCCTTTCAATTCGTTTGTAAATCATCTGTTAACTGATTAATCTAACTAGATAGATCATTTAATTTTCTGCTCAGTGATCTATCAAAATTTAATTAGACCTTATTAACATTATCATTTCATCATCATTAATTTACACTGAGTCCGTAATGCAGGCAATTTCGTGGGTACAATTATTCGTTTGTATTTTTTTTTTTATTATCATTGATCTTAATTACATATAAAGTCATGCGGAATTGCAAATGTTGACTGTCGTGGATCTACAAATCTCTCAGCCCCTCACCGTTGTGGGTTCGAATCCCGGTAGGAACTTCGAATTTTTCATGTGAGGAAGCCTTCGAGCTGGCTTGCGGTAGGTCGGTGGTTCTACCCGTGTACCTCTGTGTACTCGGGATCTTCCTCCACCTGTAATTAGCTGGACGTCGCTATATGATTGAAATACTATCGCAGTGACGGTAAACCCCAATACAACAACATGTTGACTGTTATTCAGAGGTGGCCTGTAACACAGATTTGACTGTGGTTGGAAGTCCTCCGATCACAATGTTAAAACCTGCCGGTCAAATTGGGGCAACGACCTGTTCTTATTATAGGGGTTTAATTGGGGCGATTTCTTTTTGACGCTCCAGTCATTCGGCATACGGGATAGGTAGTAAGTTGAAGTTTCAGCTCTAGTCTGATGTTGAATTAAAACCTATTCTGTGTTTGTATTAATTTTTATGAATTCTGATTTTTTTCAAAGGTTACAATGTCTTGTTAACAATACTGATCCTAAATACAGCGTACTCTAAAGTCGTGCGTACTTTACAACGCAATGTTGTCCTTGCATTGATCAATATAAATATAACGTTAGTAGTAAAGAGATCACTTTAAAAAAAAAAAAAAAATAACGCTAATAAAGGCGATGACCTAAGTAATTTTCACGGACGTGCAGAAAAATCAGGAAACAAAAACAAAATGGCGACGGCCGATGCTGGATCGCTGGGTTCTTCTCAATATTACTCGCCACAGGTACATTGTTTAGTGTGAAACATTCATACTGATTGTGTAAAAATTCGCATGTTCTTCTGTTCTTTTTAAATGTCGTTTTTTAGTGTAACATCGGTGTCGTCGTAAATAATTATCTGTTTTCGCGTGTGTAACAGAAAAGACCGGCTTATAGACCGCCCCTTATAGACAAACAGACTGAGAAAGAAGGAGGTCGGGCCCCATTGTCAACTACAAGCAGAAAATATCACACCGATCTGTTTAAAGAAATTATAATAATTGCTGTCTCATATATACTGTATTCGAAAAAAATAAGAAGCCAAAATGAATGTTTTACTGAAAAAAAAAATCTTTCCAAGTTGCTGCATTCACTGTATTTTTCAAATCCTGTTAACTGGGGCAACGGTTGACTGAAGGAATTGATATATTGTTTAACATACACAACAACCTGTATTTTTAAACCTGCAGTTGCAGGGTTTTTCTTTGGGACAGTCCTTGATAATCACTACACAGGGTTTGAAAATTCACTCTGACCCAGCTTGAATTCGGTTGTTGGGCAAACAACAAATACAAACAACATAAGTAATATGTTTTATATTTAAGTTGTATATGCATGTCATAGTTTTTGAATGGCATGCTAGTATGGCCTTTAAATTTATGTTGGAACCACATATGCTAAATATCTTGGGTTTCAGAGAGATTCATCACTGTATAACATGGTTATTAGTGTCAAAAATGAAAATAGTTGAAGAATAAATGAAGGTTTTTGAGGGTGAATGGATAGTCATACTGACTAACTTTCAAGGCACTAGTCCTGCAGAACTAATAGCTTTAAGAGGATTTTTTATCCATGCTTAATCAATATTTGCAGTTATAAATCCAATATATCTATAACAAATTAAAACTAAAATCATCATAGATTGTATGTTTTAATTGATAAATACAGGGTTCCCGCTGGCCATCGGCATTGTTGCCAATGGCGCCAGAAAAAAAAATCTGGCTCCAAAAATATTGAAATGGCGAAAGGTTATGACGCCTTATTTTTCATAATTGGCGCCGCATAATAAACTTGTGTTTTTGCTTGGTTCCCGATTTTTCATTCTCCGCATATTAACCGCAATGAAAAGCGGATCACCAATCAGTTTACTCAAGTATCGTGTAATCTTAATGATGGGTCTATTGTTTGTCACAGCAGGTGACAAAAGATTATTCTTATCCATTCATCAATTACGTAATCATGCTGCAGTAAATGACCAGAGGGCATGTGACCTCACTTACTTTGGCAAACAGCAAATTGCAAATTCTGGGACAGTGTTTGATCAGCTGATTTTGACATGTCGGCTGCTAATTTACAGATCCAGCCATGATCAGTTTCATGTAAATTAGTCTTTGTAAGTAAAACATATTGAAGTATGAATACAATAGTCGTAGAGGTTTAGTTTGAGATTTTGATATATTCAAGTAGTTCTTGACTTGGCTAAGTTTGGTCACAAGGCTGACTAGTTTTGCTGCACCGTGTTTTCTTTCTATCAATGTTTTTTTCCATTGAAAAATATTTCCACTACTAAGACAAAGTTCTAAAACATTTTTTTCTTTTATTTGTTTTATTTTTGAGGTTTTTCAGTTATTTCAGGTAGATAGATCAAAAGGGAAACAAATCAATTGCATAATAATTTCAAGTTTTTCTTCCTCCCTTCATAAAATTTACAATTATTAAATAAATAACATCTCTTTAATTAAATATTATATCCTGAGTGAATGTGTGTGTGAGTAGTTTGAATATACCTGGTAATACAATTTAATACATATGGTACCTGTTTTTAAAGGGAGAAAAAATAAACATAATAAAAATATATATTTGAGCCATTGGCACTAAATTTGGCACTAACTTCCTTAATTTGGCTCCAAGTTTTCTCGTTTGGCGAAAGTTGTGGCGCAAACTTTTTTTCAGCCAGGGTGAACCCTGAAATATAATTATAACAAAAGATTTGGGTCAAGGGGGGATTTTGGACATCAAAACTTTAAATATTATCAACACAACAGATTTATATTTAATTTTATGTTTGTTTGTTTATTTGCTTTAACATCCTTCTGACAGTATTTCAGTCATTTGGAGACGATGTCTACTTTGGACAGATATAGTGCTCCCACACTGCAGTATCACGCCATAGACATGTGGCATGATACCACACTCAGTCACATTATCCTGACACCAGGCCAACCAGTCCTTGAACTACCCTTATATGCTGAGCGCCAAGCAAGGGAGCTGTAACAGTACCATTTTTTGGTATGTTGCGGCTGGGGATATACCAAACTTGTAAAAAATGGTACTGGTATTTGATTTTAACTGTTGATTTTGAACTCCAATCAGTAAATAATGAAAACCCCATAACTTTTTTGCAGAGTTTAACAGAACTAATGCAAGTAATTTAGTAGTAAGTACCAAGATAATGTTAACCTTTTGTGGGGCTTTAACACACAACAGAACTATGTACACTGTCATCTTGCCATATTATTAGCCCACATCAGGTTATTCATGAGTGTTGTATGAATGTAGATGATTTTGTACAATCTTAAGGGAGACTGCCCTGTTTGTTTGTTTAGGAGGTGCTACAAGAAGTGAGGAAGTTCCTGGTTGGGGCCAGCTGTAAGGTTCAAAACCAACGCCAGCGTGACTCCCTTGCCCAGTCAGCCCTGTTCCTGCTGCGTACCCTGCCCACTGCCAGGCATGCTGTGCTAGAGTACCTGGCTAACAGTTTTGACGAGGCCGTCAACAACTATCTCCTAGAGATGGACATAGGACATGGGATGGCAGGTTAGCCTCACTGACCTATTTAAAATTAAATTTTTATGCTCCCCTTATCAATATAATGGGGGTTTGGGGTGGGATATTATTTTTGTCCTATTTATCTGTCTGCTGTCAACTGTAGCATTTGCCATGACTTGATGACTACAGAGTTTTCCTTAATAATCAGAGTTAAGAATGCTAATTTTAAATTGTAGGAGGCAGATGGGGTCTTGTTGACATATTAGAGCTGGCCAGGAAAGTATTTGAGGCGGTATTATCTGCCGCCAGTCACCTCTTAAGGAAAACCTGTTAATTATACAAGATGGTGACTAGGAGAGGTGCATTGACCAAGGACACTAATTCTACCTAGTGCAATCTCCTATATATTTTAATGAATTTTTGTCCGAAGCATTACTCTAAAAATGTTAAAAGTATTGATTTCAAAATTAAAATATAAATAGTTTGTGACTAGGAGAAGTGCATTGACCAAGAAACATAACTCCCATTTTTTAATTCTACCAACAGCTAATTTTATAATACATTTTTGTCCAGAGTTCAACTAATTTACTGTATGGGATAAAAGGTATGCTATTTTGTATACTTACTCCACTAAGGAAGCCCTTTTAATTGACTTCAATTATTTTGCATCTTACCCTTTTTTCAGAGGGCTTAGAGGGGTTAGGACTATTGTGTTTTATGAACAAATCTTGGTTTAACCCTTTACTTCATACAGATGATTTTTGATACAATGGCAAACAGAGCAGACCTAGAACATACATTTCCTTCCAGTCCTTGAATGATTTTCTTAAAATGTTTGGAGTCCTCCAGTCCTATATAGCCATATAAGAGTGCATAGTCAACATACAACATTTTTCCAAAAATTGATATCTAGGATTCCGAACCAGGAGTTAGTGAGAACCCTTGAAGATGTTTGAATTTGAGTGAAGATTTGTGACTCTGTAGCCTGTAAACATTGCAGACACTAGTTGCCCGGTGACTGACAGCCTCCTGCATGATGCCTGTGGAGTCCTGCACACTTTCATACAGACCAACTCTGCTGCCTGGGCCCCTATCATCTCCACTGTGAGTACTCACTGTGTTGTTTTTGTACCTGTATACTACTGTGTCGTCTGCTGCAAGTAGAGGTGACACATAAGGATCTCTGTTGTCTGTCTGTCTTTCACACTTTTTCCGTCACTCTTCTTTCAACAGAATGCTTCTTGTATTCATCCTTCAACAATTGTTGAAAAAGGATTTGAAATATCATTCAGACGCATATATCCTTTTTTTGATCCAACATTTTAAGAGGGGGATGTTTTAAGATAGGTATTAGGGCCTCTCAAATAACAATTTTGGACGGGTTTTTTAATGAATTTCCGTCCTTTAAATTGATAATGTCTAGGTGGGTGTCTCAGGGCGTCCGCTCAGGTTGACCTTTTTTTTTTAGCTCACCTGAGCACAACATGCTCTTGGTGAGCTATTGTATTTGCCTTTTGTCTGACGTCCGTGTGTCCGGCGTCAACAACTTCCTTTAAACAACATCTTCTCCTAAACCGCTGAATTGATTTTGACCAAACTTCACAGGAATCATCCTTATGATGCCCTCTATCAAGATTGTTCAAATTATTTTGATTGGCTGAAAAAGTAGGCCACAGGAGCTAAAAATAGATTTATAAATGCAAACTTTGAAAATCTTCATCTGCAAAACTGCAAGGCCTAGAGCTTAGATATTTGATGTGTAGCATTTTCTAGTGCATCTCTACCAAGTTTGTTCAAATCATGACCCTGGGGTTAAAATTGGCCCCGCCTGGGGGGTCACTTGAATTTACAAAGGCCTAAATATGAACTAGAAAATTCTTCTTCTCAGAAACCACAGAGCCTGGAGTTTAGATATTTGGTGTATAGTATTGCCTTATGGACATCTACCAAGTTTGTTCAATTTATGGCCCTGGTGTCAATATTGGCCCCACCCCAGGGGTCACTTGATTAAACATAGACTTACATAGGAAAGATTTTTAAAATATATCCTTGTAAGAAACCACAAGATCATGGGTTTAGATATTTGATATGTGATCTTCACCAAGTTTTCAAATCATGACCCTGGGTTCAAAATTGGTCCCAGGCAAGGTTTAACTTGTTTTTTGGACCACATTTAAGCTTTTTGTGTGGAATTAAGATTATGTTGCAGTTCTTCTGCATGGATTTTGTATTCAGTATGACTATGTTGTAAAAGGCAATGAAAGCAATATTTCTTAGGTGAGCAATTCAGGACCATCTTGGCCCTGTTGTTTTAAATATGCTATAATTTCTATGTCCTTCATTATATTGCTTCAATATTTGGACAGTAGCTTAAATGGATGGGCCTTTACATGATGCAGTTCAACTTGTGACCTTGACCTTTGACCTTTTTATGAAAAAAGTGGCATCTGGACAGGTTTACCTTTTGGTTAATCTGCTTTAACTTCTATGAGCTTCATTGGATTGCTTCAATATATGGACAGTTGCTTGAGTGGATGGACCTCTTCAGTATGCAGTTGACCTTGACCTTTGACCTACTTTTGTAAATAAGGAAAAGAACCATGAGTGTAATAATATTCAACTGAAAAACGTGTCTCTTATTATACTTATTTTAATGTCAGGCTTGTTTACTTGTCACATTAATAACTAATCTACAAAATCAATTTTACAGTGTATGATGTTTTCTTTGGTGAAATGGCAGCATCTTTCTGAGCTGCTCTTTGGAGTTTTTACATAGCAGTGACATATAAAGTATGTAAGATATTTAAAACAATTATAATTAAAATGACTCAAGTTCTGAATAACACATAGAGCTTTTACGTTAAAAAATACTTAGTAAATAGTAAGTATCACTCTTTTTACAAGACTACTAAATAATTGTTTAATGTAGTTGTCTCTTGAAATAAGTAAATAAATGCATGTAGATAAATAAATTTGAAAAATAAAAAATAAAAGCAACATGTGAATACACCGATCTTGTGGTTAAGGAATCCGCTTCAGGAGTGGGAGGTCAAAGGTTAGATCCCCAGCAGAGGACCATTCTGATATGTCCGTTTGGTGAGCCGCCAGCTAGTTAAATAATGGTTACTGGTTATCTTACTGTTTGGCATATAGAAGGGAACCTGGAAGGTAATTGTGAAAGCAAAGAAGTGTCTCATAAGTCAAATATGGCTGGCTCTTTCAATAGGGGTGACAGTTCAAACACTTTACCCTTTTACTTTATTGAGTGTGAATGAACAGCACAGGTCTACCACAGCTGGTTCCAATACTTGTGGTGTTACTGTATTGATGACTGGTTGTTTCCCTGTGTTACAGTGGTCTCTGGAGCTACTGGGCCACATCAGCAGCAAGTACTCTGGTCGCCGTGGCGTCCCACACACAGGAAGTCTGAACGAACTGCTGCAGCTCTGGCTGACATGTAAACCAACAAAACTCCTGATAGAGGTTGCAACCGAGTGCTTCGCTCAGATGTAAAAAAAAACTTTCTTTTTAATGATATACTGGAGCTTTCCAGTGATTACTGATATTGTGTAAAACCTGTATTTTACTGAATGTTTATCATACCACTGCTCCTTAGAAAAGGGGGTCTGCATCATCAATTCTTGAGGTAAAGGGCTTACCAATGATTTGATTTGGCAATCAGTTATTAATGAAAACCTTTGCAGTATATTTAATAAATTATAATATCAAACTGTCCAGTGGCAATATAGGATATCATGTAATCAATATCTGATCTTGTTTACTGGTTACTTACAAAAAGCATGGGTTTATTTGTGAATTTTTGGGAGCTTTTAATATCATCATGAATAGAAAAATAACACCATAAGTATTGCAATGCTTAAACCTTCACTGGAAACACAGGACAGGTCCATTGTTCTGATGTGACTTAACTGAAATCACTGAAATGAAATCTTAAAAGGATTATGCAAACTGTTATTTATTATTTTCTAGTGTTTTGTTATTTTGCCATTACTGAATATACCACTTTGAAAAAGAGATATGGTGCAGAAATGTATGTGCTTATTATGTTGAGATATAATTTAAACTGTTAGTAGCATAGAAGATGAAAGATATTGTAATGTTAATTTCTCTGTATTGCAGGGTGGGGGGAACCCCGGAGAACTGTGTCGATGCCCTGCTTGAGGCCTCAGTCAAGTATAGCCCACATTTTGACTGGGTGGTGGCACATATTGGGTATGATTATACTTTATTTATATCAAGATAATCTGCCATAGGGCTGTATTGTTTATGAAAATCCTCCCACTGGCACTAATATTGGCATAATTTGTACCAGAATCTGCAAAATGCAAGAATCATTTATCTATTAATGAATCTGGCTTTCAGTCTTCCAACAATACTTTGCTCAAAGTAATACTTTACAGCTTAAATATGTTAGGAACACATTTCACTATTCTTGCTTTAAATAAGAAAAAAATACAAAAAGACTAAGCTGACTTTAATTATTACTTGACTAGTTTTGAAATGAAATGTTTAGGTATTTTTATGAGATGAAAAATGTCCTTAAGTATTTAGCCACTATAAACCATTTCACTCTGAAATGAGACGTAAACCTATGGAAATCAACGAGCACTTTCTGGAACACCTAATCTACATGCTGGTGTATAATTTCACACACTGTTCATTGGGAAATAAACATAAACTAGTCACTGATTGGTCAGTTTAAATAAGCCAATTATACCGGGTATTGCCAATCCCCTGGTGAAATGGTCTATCAAGTTGGTGAAAATGGTGCTTGATCATATTACAGACAGTATTTCCTAAGTGAACACCGCTTACATTTACAAATATTGCTGATATTGCTTATAGAACAAACAGACTGGCTCTGTCATCATTTCTTTGTATTTTTGTTAACGTAGAGCTGAATCTGAATATACCTTCACTAAAATAGCCTCTCTGTGAGTTTCACCCTCAAAAGACCCTGAGGAATGCATATTTACATCATAGATACCATAAAACAAAAATGCAGGCTGAAGCTTTCTTGGTCTATATTTAGCTCACAACCTCAAAATGAAATTAACATATGCTGGAACATCCATGCCGAAACTGTACAGAATGTTCCAGAAGATGGTTCAACCACCTTTAACACTCAGTTAGCATGAAGTGCCCTAAACAACGAAGGATTCTGGGCACTCCGTCCGTATGTCAGTTTGTCTGTCAGTCATACACATGTTTTTCTGAATTTTTTTCTAAACATTTGCAGATATTGATCTGATATTTGAAATGTGAGTCTACCACCATGAGTTACAGATCAAGTTTTTCAGACTTTTTGATATTTATTGTTGTTTTGACTTTCGTCAAAAGTATTGATCAAATAATTGACTGTGGCGGGGGTTCTTAGTTTTCTTTTTGTTGGTAGGGGACTAAGTATTGCCTAAGCAATACTTTCAGAAAGCTTAATTTTTAGATTTTGTCAAGGCTAAAATGTACATGGATTTAAATTCGTAGACATACAAAACCCTATTTCAGGTCTTCATTTCCCCGCACCATTATCACACGTGTGCTGATGTGTGGGCTGAAGGACTACTGCCAGCACGGTAGTCATGGCGACGGAGACTCCAACACGAAGATTCCTAAGATGGGTTCTGTGGTAGGCATCTTGGGACACTTGGCCTCCAAACACAGCCATGACATCAGGGACGCACTGATGAACCTGTTCCAGGTGTCTACTTTTTGTATTTTTGTCACTGATTGGGGACTTTGGGAATATGCTCAAGGAGTTGACAAACATTATTTACCCACCATCTTGAGCTGCCTATCATGGGGGGAATTTGTTTTTATTGTATAGGAATCACACTCATCCTGTCACGTCCCACCATGTGGCACATGTGTAATGAGTGGACTTTGTGACATATGTAAAATAAATGGACTGTTTGACATATGTGTAATGGACTGCAGTGACATCTTAATGATGAACTATGTGACACATGTGTAATAGATAGTGTGACATCTGTGTCATAGATAGTTTGACACCTGTTTGACAGTATGACACCTGTGTTTGTTGTTTACAGGAGAGTCTGGATGAGAAGGAAGTCCAGCCGCGTGTGACCACCATCCCTTTCCTGCTCCAGCTGGCCTCCATGTCTCCCCTCCTGCTTCACATCCTCACCACAGACCTGGTCAAGGCCTGTACGTAATGCTCTACTTCTTTTTGTGTCACCTGCTGTAAGCAGAAGTGACACATGGGGATCACTTTTCCGTCGTTTGTCCGTCCGCCTGTCTATCTGTCAGTCTGTCTGTTACACTTTTTCCGTCAGGTAACACATTTGTTCCAAAGAATACTCTTGTTAATGAAGTGTTTTTATTTTTACCTGTTTCATTCAATTAAGTTGGGGCTGTATAGTATCCTGTTAAAAAAAATAATAAGAGAAGGATCAGGGTACAGCATTGAAACTTTGCAATCATATGTATAGATTATTGGTCCATCCAAAGTAATAGGCACACCTCCTTCACTAAATTAGAATTTTGAGTTATGGCCCCTTTTTACTTGTGGAATTTGTGCATTTTACTTTTTTTTGTTATTTAGTCAAGCAGTGTTGCAGAGATATGCATGTATACAAGATAGGGTTCAACAAAAACATGTTTTTATTTTTAATTTAAACTTTATGATTTTTTTAGCATTATGTATTGTGATCAGTCTTTGTCCGGCGTGTGTCGTACTTCATCAAGTTTTGCTTTAAACGACATCTCCTTCTAAACTGCTGAGCAATTTTACAGGATTGATCCTCAGATGGTACTGAGCAAAAATAGCCAAAATAGTTCCGATTTGCCAACCAAGATGGCCACCAGAACAAAAAATAGAAAAATCTTTAAATGAAATCTCCTCCTAAACCGCTAAGCAGATATTAATGACCTTCAATAGGAATGATCATTGGGTGATACTGCACAAAAATAGCTAAAAACTTTCCGGTCCGCCAACCAAGATGGCCGCCAGAGCTAAAAATAAAATAATCTTTAAACAACATCTCCTCCTAAACCACTAAGCAGATTTTGATGAAATTTTACAGGAATGATCTTTAGGTGGTACTGAGCAAAAAACGCTAAAATCATTAAGGTCTGCCAATCAAGATGGCTGCCAGAGCTAAAAATAGAATAATCTTTAAACGACATCTTCTCCTAAACTGCTGAGCAGATTTTGATGAAAATTTTACAGGAAAGATCCTTAGGTGGTACTGAGCAAAAATAGCTAAAATTGTTAAGGTCTTCCTACCAAGATGGCCACCAGAACTAAAAATTAATAAAATTTAAATACTATATAATTTATTATGTGTAAATTTTTTTCCTTACTTAAGCATTTTCTCTCTAGCAGTTTAATTCAGGTGAGCGATTTAGGGCCATCATGGCCCTCTTGTTTATACACAGTATGCATCATTATCTAGAGCTATGCTCCTGTAATCCTTTAGACTCTGTATAATCATTTCCTGTGTTGTATTTCAGTGACGGCCCCTGTCCTCAACAGACTTCATACACAGTTCCAGTTGTGGGTCAAGTCATACCCCCATGAAGTAGAAAGGTAGGACTGTCCTCATTGGCTCAACAGATAGTGGACCTTTCCAATGTTTACATCCTGATAAATATAAGTGTATTATCCAATAGTTACACTGACATATCATGTGATCAGTGGTCAACTTAAAAGTTACATATGATTGCTCAGCTTAATGAGAAATGGGCATTTCCATTTTCAAATAAGATTAAAGTATATTATCCAATAGTTGTACTGGAATATTATATAACCCCATACCAAGATTTTTATATCTATAAATTTTATCTATTAGAAAAATAACAGCCAAAGGAAGGAAACTGGTGTAGTGATAAAAAAAATATTTTTATCCTAAAGTACAGGCCAGATCCAAAAATATTTTGTCTATATATTCTTTGCGTAACTCCTTCCAAGATTGTTCATATTATAAGGATCTGATCTGTGAAATAACATAGACACAATGATTATTTGGCTAAATAAATATATGGCTGCCCTCATCTGTGTGATCCAGGCCTTTCATATTCTTCTTGTTACATCTTGTTCATCCCTTGCAAAGGATTTAGTGTTGGAAAGTTTAAGTTGTTAAAATATGGATATAATATCATGCCACATGTCTACAATGTGAAACTGCAGTGGTTGACCTAGTCTCCAAATGACTGAAATACTGTCAAAGGGACATTAAACCTAACAAACATGTTTTTAACATTTTTACATAAGTCATCTATGAACATTACCACCGGACCACTTCATCCTTTTAAGTTTCTGTACTGTGTGTTGCCTGTTATAGTGATGAGCATAATTGTCTTTCAGCATGATGACCCTGGTGGTACACCTGGTGATGCAGACGGACACAGGGGCAGATAAGGCATTAGACTTCCTGCTGTACAATGCCACAGCCAACATGGGTAACCTCCCCTTGTATTTCTCCAAACTTAAAAACCCATTCCCTTCATACAGTAA
This sequence comes from Solen grandis, assembly GCA_021229015.1. Classification (NCBI taxonomy): domain Eukaryota; kingdom Metazoa; phylum Mollusca; class Bivalvia; order Adapedonta; family Solenidae; genus Solen; species Solen grandis. Next base: position 107,253,743 of record CM037777.1, on the reverse strand, counting down.
GAGTTGTTGCCTAATAAATTTTGACTTATATTAAGAAACCTGGAAAGTCAGTGGTTCTACCCAAAGACTAATTAATGTAACAGAGATCAGCAACTCTGATATAGGTAAAGAGCAAGTCAAGAGAAGCTCTCTATAAGTTACGTGTATGATCATGTGACCGCGAGATAACGTGAGATGTGTAAAATTTGCATATACCAATAGTACATGTAAAGAAAACGAATTTTCTCTTCAATTAATGGCCAAATGAACCAAATTTGTATGTCTCTTAAAAGATTGCAGATCTCTTTATGAGTGATACTGTAAAGTGTCTGTCTGTTAAGCATCTGCAAGATGTTAAGTGTCACAGCAAAGTCTTGTTCAGATCCACTCACCTGTTTATTTTCGTCACAAGGAAAAATGTTATTTCTGACCATTTCACACCTCTGATGAATATGTCTTTGTTATACCCAGATGCCTCTGTGCATTCGAATGTCTTCTTCCACCAGTATTTAGCTAGATGTAGCTATATGACAGAAATAATGTTGCATTGAGTCATTGACAGTAAATTGCAGCACAACAAAATATATTTATTTGTCATAAAGCTCAAGGACTTATAAGTGTACTTACCCCCTTATTTTTCATGGGCGGGAGAAAATTGTAGACATCAGAAATGATTTTATTTTTATTTATTTTAAGTAAATAAAATTACATAGGCAGTATGGATTTGCAATAATATATTTCCAACAACAATTCTTAGCGCTAAGTAAAACTTAAATACTTAAGGTAGAATTTCACCATTCTTGTTTCTCTAACAAAAAAAATACCTAAGTATTTCTTTTCTGAACAAATATTGTTAGTTATTAAGGTAATAAATAATTTCAGCTTAGTCATGTACTCTTGAATATTTCATAAATAGTAATAGTGGAATGTGTATCTACCTAGTTTAAGAATTTAAGTATTACTTAGTGCTATTAAAGTATTGTTGGTGGAATTCGAGCCTGTATGAATGGTTGGTATTTATTATCAGAAACATGGACGTAAAATATTTAGATTTGTTTTACGTTTAGAAAGCCATCTTGGTTCTGAAGACCTCTATATTCATGTAGCTGGTGGTGTTAGCATGTTTCCTGTATGAACTACAGGCTAATGTTTTGGAAATTTTAAAATGAAGGTCACAACGTCATTTCAGATAACACTCCGCCAGACACACCCTTGCCTCTCCCTGAGATCCAGACCATTTGTAGGGCATTAATAGTAAGTCTCTTGTTCTTTCAATCTTCACATATTTGTATTGTCCAATAGGTTTTAAGTAGTATTGTATCTAGAGCTGACTTTTGCTATTATGGTCCCTTCCCTGACAAAATAATTTTTTGACGTTTAATGTTGGATGCATAATATTGGATTTTGCTTTATAACTGAATATGTTATATATATTGAATCTATACTGCATTTTATTAAAAAATTCTTAAGAAACATAATGCAGAGTACCCACCAGGCAGGAATTACATTTCTATAAAATATATTTCTAGGTATTAACCAAACCCAAAGTTCTCAGAAATACTGTAAAACTATCTTGGACTCACTCTCAAATATCATACTCGAATCCAAATTTAATCTTGTGGTCATACTTGGAGTTTGAACTAGAAAATTATACTCAAGTATACATTTGAGAAGACTAGGCCAGACTTTTTAATTTAACACTCCCTTGCTCTCTCATTAGTCCCCTGACATGAAATGTGATATGTACTGTTTTGCAAAAATATGCTACACTTATCATTTATCTATGGAGAAGAAATGGGGGTATATTGAAAATCAAACTTGTTCTGTTCCTTCCCTGTCCTACTAAAGCTTAAATAAATAGAGACAAGGTGCCTGCAATAGCCATCTCTAGTTAACTAGTCATATGACACTGATTAAATTGTTTTGTGTGTGTGTGTAGGATCAGATACTGACGGAGACGCAGATGATGGTGCTGAGATGTGGGCGGGCGGAATTGAACCTGGATCTGCCCTACCTTGACGCCCTGAGTTCCCGGCTTCCACAGCTGACACGGGACATGCTAAGTGATGATGGCCGCAAGTAAGTTTATCATTTCACTGCGTGTCTTCTACAATTTAGGCTGTGGTCATTGTGTTTCAGTGCTAGAGTAAATGGCTGCAGGTCCAGAGGTTGTAGGTTGAAGTCCCTTATAATGTCTGCTTTGCCACTCTACTGGTTCTCGCTTCTTCATTTAACTCAGTAATACATTGAGAACCAGCCTTTTCAAAAGACTGCATTTTGAAATAGTCTTTTTTAAATGATGGTGAAGGTGCTTTCAGTATTATAATTATAATAGGACAAAAATCGAAGATCTACATTTATAGTAGGTGATACGAAAAGTTTATATACTCATGTAGTGTAATATGTTTTTCAACCTGTGTTCCCATAGTCAAATGATGTTATTATTGTTAGCAAAAAAAAGTACAGTATAACACTCTTCAAGTATTCAAATACATACACAAAATCAAGTATCTAAAATTCAGTTTTAGGGGGTTTTTTTTGTATTACATGGCCACAGGCCTATAAAAAAAACCTAACACTGAATTTTAGATATTGGAAATCATTTTCATAAAAAAAATTCCAGAAAAGACAGAAGACATATTTATACATTGTTTTTCCTTTACAAATTTACAAGTAAATAGACAGGCATGGGGAAATTCACCACACTGTTAAGCAAAATAAAAAGTTTAAACTTAACTACAATTTATAACTGCAGTTTCAAATGGGATTATTTATGGAAACCATAGGGCTCTAGAAAAGGTAAAAATAATATATATTTATTTTCTGATTTAACAGAAAGCCATTTAGCTTCTGAAGACCTTATTATCATATCTGGGCTTCACAGACGTGGGGTCTATACAGGAATCATGCTGGTTGTGTGCTATTCAGTCTCATGGAGAACTTTTTTCCCAATAGATGCAAATAGATTTTAAAACAAAATAATTTCTTAAATCAAACGGTTTAAATTTTTATACGGTGTGTATTGGTTGCATGTTACAGAAGCAAGTGGCTACAGAGGCTGATCTGCTACATCATACTCTACAAGGGGGAGCGGCTGGGGGCGGAGACACTGGCCCACATACTGGCACATGCCTCCAACCACCAGCAGGTACATGCCTACATCTGTTTCTCCTTCTTCCTTCTGTCTGTCATTCAATACTTTATTGCTGTCATCCAACAGATGATATTATTATTTAACATGAGGCCTCTGCACAAGATCTGTCTGAAGTAGACATAGTCGCCAAAAGTTGGAAATACTGTCGGCAGGATGTGAAACCCAATAAACAAACATGAGTCCTCCATTACCAGTTTAAGGTTATTACCAATTCCTTATTTTGATTCATCGACTCAAGTTTTTAGCTCACATGAGCACAACGTGCTCAAGGTGAGCTTTTCTGATCGCCTTTTGTCCGGCGTCCGTCGTCCGTGCGTGCGTGTGTGCGTGCGTGCGTCCGGCGTCAACAATTGCTTCAAACAACATCTCCTCCTAAACGGCTTGGCCAATTTGAAAAATATTTTGCAGGAATGTTCCTTGGATGAAGCTCTACTAAAGTTGTATAAATGGTTCTGGTCCATTGCATAATTAGGTCACAGGAGCTAAAAATAGATTTTAAAAATGAAAATTTATAAAATCTTCTTCTCTGAAACCACAAGGCCTAGCCTTTTGATTTTTGGTATGTAGCATGATCTTATGACTCTCTACCAGGATTGTACAAATTATGACCCTGGGGTCAAAATTGGCCCCGCCCCAGGGGTCACTTGATTTCACATAGGCTAATATAGGAAAAACTTGAAAAAATCTTCTTCTCCGAAACCACAAGGCCTAACCTTTTGATATTTGGTATGTAGCATCATCTTATGGGCCACTACCAAGATTGTACAAATCATAGCCCTATGGTGATAAATGACCCCGCACCAGGGGTCACTTGTTTTACATAGAGTTATATAGGAAAATCTTAAAAAATCTTCTTCCATGAATGCATAAGGCCTAGAGCTTAGATATTTGGTATGAAGCATCATCTTATGGGCCACTACCAAGATTGTATAAATCATAGCCCTATGGTGATAAATGACCCCGCACCAGGGGTCACTTGTTTTACATAGAGTTATATAGGAAAATCTTAAAAAATCAAATCATAGCCCTATGGTGATAAATGACCCCGCACCAGGGGTCACTTGTTTTACATAGAGTTATATAGGAAAATCTTAAAAAATCTTCTTCCATGAATGCTTAGATATTTGGTATGAAGCATCATCTTATGGGCCACTACCAAGATTGTACAAATCATAGCCCAATGGTGATAAATGACCCCACACCAGGGGTCACTTGTTTTACATAGAGTTAAATAGGAAAATCTTAAAAAATCTTCTTCTATGAATCAATAAGGCCTAGAGCTAAGATTTTTGGTATGTTGTAGCATCTAATGGTTCATTACAAAGATTTTCAAAGTCTTGGCCCTACGGTGATAAATGACCCTGCGCCCAAGTCTTCTCTGAAACCATATGGCCCATTGCTTAGGTATTTGGTGTGTTGTATTGTCAGGGGTAAAATGTTTTAGATTAAGTTATATCAGAATCCTTGTCTGTTTAAAAACCTTGACATCAGTTGAAGCAATGGTACTCAGGTGAGCGATTCAGGGCCATCATGGCCCTCTTGTTAAGAAAAGTACCTGTTTTCTTGAACATCTTCTATATGTAGGTATAAAGAAAGATTCGAACTGTGTTATACATAGATAAATAGGAGGACTCCAACTGTTTGTTATATAGATATATAGGTGGATTCCAACTGTTTGGTATATAGATATATAGGAGGACTCCCAACTGTTTGGTATTTAGATATATAGGTGGATACCAACTGTTTGGTATATAGATATATAGGAGGACTCCAGCTGTTTGGTATATAGATATATAGGTGGATTCCAACTGTTTGGTATATAGATATATAGGAGGACTCCAACTGTTTGGTATATAGATATATAGGAGGACTCCAACTGTCTGGTATATAGATATATAGGAGGACTCCAACTGTTTGGTATATAGATATATAGGAGGACTCCAACTGTCTGGTATATAGATATATAGGTAGATTCCAACTGTCTGGTATATAGATATATAGGAGGACTCCAACTGTTCGGTATATAGTATGACTCCAACTGTCTGGTATATAGATATATAGGAGGAATCCAACTGTTTGGTATATAGATATATAGGAGGACTCCAACTGTTCGGTATATATATGACTCCAAACTGTTTGTATATATAGATATATAGGAGGAATCCAACTGTTTGGTATATAGATATATAGGAGGACTCCAACTGTTCGGTATATAGAATGACTCCAACTGTCTGGTATATAGATATATAGGTGGATTCCAACTTTTTGGTATATAGATATATAGGAGGACTCCAACTGTTTGATATATAGAATGACTCCAACTGTCTGGTAAATAGATATATAGGTGGATTCCAACTGTTTGGTATATAGATATATAGGAGGACTCCAACTGTCTGGTATATAGATATATAGGTGGATCCCAACTGTTTGGTAAATAGATATATAGGATGACTCCAACTGTTTGGTATATAGATATATAGGATGACTCCAACTGTTTGGTATATAGATATATAGGAGGACTCCAACTGTCTGGTATATAGATATATAGGAGGACTCCAACTGTTTGGTATATAGATATATAGGAGGACTCCAACTGTTTGGTATATAGATATATAGGAGGATTCCAACTGATATTTAGAAGGATGCCAACTCTTTGGTATATAGATATATAGGAGGATTCCAACTGTCTAGTATAAAGATATATAGGAGGATTCCAACTGTTTGGTATATATAGGATCTGACATGAATGGCTATTTCATATCAAATTTTACTAAACGAGCTCATGAAAACTTTATTAAGCGAGCCTCTGGCGAGCTTAATAACATTTTCTCAATGAGTTTAGTAAAATTTGATATGAAATGACAATTCATGTCAGATTCTTTTTATCATATGACCTGTATATAGTGACAGTAAAATGTGATTTTATAACTAACAAACAAACAATTGAAGGAACGGACTGTGCACAAATTACTTTTGTAATCTAATACCAAGAAAATAGTTTCAAATTATACCTGAAAATAAGGGTTTAACGTGTATATTTCTCATACATTTTTAACATCATATGAATTATGAATCAAACACATTAAAGCCAGCTGTTCGAGTTCAACACACTGTGCATACATATAGAATAGAGTGATGTAATTAGATATAAGAAAATATTTGATGGGTATACGACACAGGAAACAGCTGTTTGAGCACAATGTCATATGATAAATAGATATATAGAAGGACTCCAACTATCTGGTATA
>CM037777.1:107197262-107247262 GCA_021229015.1 Solen grandis | reverse complement strand
TCCTCAGAAAAAAATCCCCATTGAATGGTAAAAAAATCAACAACACATGATTTTTATTGTTGTGAATTACTTAAGCAGTCAGACTGGTTATCAATATTGCTCACATGGATATATGCTGGACTGAGAAAAATCAATAAGCAGTCTACGACATGACCTTCACCTGTGTATTTCACAGTATGGGCAGTTTTGACAGTTGACACTTCAGTGTTGAAGTGTTAAGCAGGTTTTCAGAAAATTACACTGATTGTATGGGTGAATGAAGAATACTCTCAGATATCATTATTATTTAATTGCTGGAAGAAACAAAAGACAGTCGTTGGTTGTTACAGCTCTGATTTACAATCTAGTCAAACTTTTTTGGCAAACAAAAGTGAGTGGTACAAACTAAATTATCGACTATGATAAATATTTTCTTGATCAACCCATCTTCCCCAATCTCAATTCAGTGTTTTAAGAGTAATTAAAAAAAGATTCAGTCAATATGCCAACCTCTCAATCAAAGTCGGCAATGTTAATTCCATTTTAAGGGAGCATGGAAAATTAAGTTACACATGAAGGCAATCTAGAGCAATGTTCTGTAACATCTGCATTAAGGCTTATTTATCCCTTATTTATTACTTATTTCATTTCTAACTTCTAACAATATATATAAAATCTTAAGTCTGTTTATGGAGTTTTTTTTAATGATAACTGATCTTCATGGTAAAAAAAAATCCCCAAAATTGTGAAAATTGCATTTTTCCCCCACAAAAAGGGCTAGGGCTCCTTCCCCAAAACTGGAAAAAAAGGCCCTGGTTCATGGGATATACACACAAGTCTGGTCAGACTTTAAAATGGTCTATGATAGCATGAAAATATATATATCCAAACAGTAACAGGATAATCAAAATCCTACTCTGGGTCCAGCAGCTTGTCTATCCGGTCTCTAGGCAGTAACTTTCCTCGTGAGGTATGCCTCTTTATGGCCTTTTCTCCTCCACCTGAAAAAGGACAGGAAACTTAATCATCACTAGTTTGGGTAATGTATCCATTTCCTATATAGCATGTCCTTAGACAATTTCAAAGACCCTTATCATTCTGGTTTTATAACCTTATTTGATACTTTATATTAGAAAATAAGAAAATAAAACAAGAGGGTCATGATGGCCCTGAATTGCTCACCTGAGAAATATTGCTTTCATTGCTTTTTATATAACAGATACTGAATACAAAATGAAGAAGTACAGCAAAATAACTGTAATTCCACACAAAAACTGTACCTGCGGTTGAAATTTTGATGGTCATTGCTATAAAATCAAGTGACCCCTAAGGCAGGATCAATTTATACCCAAGAGCCATAATTTGAAAACTTGGTTCAGGTCAACAAGGCCATGCTACTTATCAAATATCTAAACCCATGATCTTATGGTTTCTCACAAGATCTTTTAAAGACTCTCCTATATAAGTCTATATAAAATCAAGTGACCCCTGGGGCAGGCCAATTTTAACCCCAGGGCCATGATTTGAGCAAACTTGGCACATGTCTAAGAGGCCATGTAACACACCAAATATCTAAACTCCAGGCTTTGTAGTTTCTGACAAGAAGATTTTTCTAGTTTTTTTCCGATATACACCTTAAATCAAGTGACCCATGGGGCAGGGCCAATTTTGACCCCAGGGCAATAATGTGACCAAAGTTGAAATGTCTATAAGGCCATGTTATCCACCAACTACCTCTAGGCCTGGTGTGGTTTCTGACAAGAAGATTTTTCTAGATTTTCTCATATATGCCTATGTAAAATAAAGTGACCCCTGGGGTCGGGCCAATTTTGAGTGCAGGGCCATGATTTGAACAAACTTGATACATGTCTATAAGGAGGCATGGGTCGCGTACTGAGTTTCAGTACTTGAGACTACTCGAGTATTTTGGATTTGGTACTTGTACTTATGAGTTCTGAGTACTGAATTTGTTGCAGTACTCAAGTACTTGTGAGTAGTTATTTATATAAGTATTTGGATAATTTATAACTTGGTCACAAAAATACAGCTCAAATTTAATAATTTAATTTCTGAACTAGAAAACAATGTGCACATCATAAATTATACTAATAATATTATGTTATATAATTAAAAACTTTTCAAACTTTTGAATATTGTCTTCTACCAGTCAAGTAACTCAAGTTTCACTTTCACAGATTGTAGCATCAAATCATCATCAACTGTTCAAATGTACTATCCTTAAGACAACATCTATCAGAACGAAATCAAAGGTGTTTACACAAATTTTTAGGCTACAGGTGTCTGAATGGTCAATAGGTGGCAGAAGGCCGATTGTTGATAAAAAGTCAATTATCAATACAATTATTATCGCAACTGTAACTGTTATCATAACATGTCTATGCAGCAAATCCACAATTCATACAATGTGAATGTCTAACATATTTACTGCCTGTTATAATATATTAAATCTTACTGATATATTGGATTGCACTGTGTTTGATTTATTAATTAAATTATTTATTTATTAAAACATTGCAGAACTCATAAAATACTCATGAGTACTGAGTACTGAAGGTTCAGTACTTGAGTAAGTACGAGTACTGATATTTTTCTGAGACTGAGTACTGGCGAGTACTGATAATACTCAAGTATGAGTATCACATGCCTGCTATGCCTTGTAGTTTTTGTCAAGAAGATTTTTCTAGATTTCCCTATATAAGCCTATGTAAAATAAGGAGACCTGGGGCTGGGCCAATTTTGACCCCAGGGTCATGATTTGATCAGACTTGGTAGAGGTCCACTAGACAATGCTACACACCAAATATCTAAGCTCTAGGCCCTGCAGTTTTACAGAAGAAGATTTTCTAAGATTGCATTTTTAAAATCTATTTTTAGCTCCTGTGACCTACTTTTTTCAACCAATCAAAACAATTTAAACAATTTTGATAGAGGGCATCTTACGGATCAATCCTGTGAAATTTGGTCAAAATCCATTCAGTGGTTCAGGAGATGTTGTTTAAAGGAAATGGTTTACGCCGGACGCACGCAGTCGGATGGACAGACGGACGGGCGCCAGACAACAGGCGATCACAATAACTCACCATAAGCATGTTGTGCTCAGGTGAGCTAAAAGTAGGAAATATTACCAGCCAAATTTGATGTTGAGCCTTGAGAATCTGTTCTAAATGTATATTATTTTTATTTTTACAATTGAGTTGAAGTACACTTTTATATGAGGCACAATCTAAAATATGATGTATATTCTCAATGATTATCCAATAAGTAGGAGTCATTTTGACAGTGCTTGAAATTATCATAAGTCCATGATTGGTCTTTGGACATGTTTAGTCTCAGATTGATTCTTAATACACTACAGTGAAGCTTATATAAACTAATTCTTAACTTCAATTAATGCTTTTAAAAAAGGGATTTTCCCAGAAGCAAGTCCATGTATATAAGCATGCTGGTCCTAATTATGTCCATTATTTCAAAGTGTAATAGGGCCTTTAATGTCAATAAGTTTGGTTTGCATCCAAGTGAAACTCTTATGGCAAGTTTGTTTATTTGGTTAACATGCCACCCACAGAATTTCTCTTATTTGGAGACAATGTCTACTTGAGACAGATAGAACACAGTTACACTACCACACTGCAGTAACATGCCGTATGTGGTATGATACCCCACCGAGGCACATTATCCTGACACTAGACTAACCAGTCCTGGAACTACCCATATATGCTGAATAAGGGAACTATACCAGTTCCATTTTTTATGACTTTGGTATGTCCTGGCCGGAGAAGAACCCACAACCTTCTGATTGCTCTAATCTCTTGACCATCAGGACTGGTATAGAGCAAGTTTGACAATGACTTAAATTTCAAAGATCCAGAAGGATTCCTGTGAAAATTCATGGGATTCCTCCAACAGTTCAAATCAGTGTTACAAGAACTGGCAATATTAATGAATGAATCTGAAAAAAAATATAACTTCTGAGTATGCCTTTTTTTTAACAAAGTAATACTTGGTATCACAGAATCCCTTTAATGTCTAAATCAGCTTACACTCAGCAGGGCCTTTTTTCTTTCTTTATCAGGGGCTATTCAAAGGTGATTTCTCTTTTAAAATATCCTAAAATTCAAGCAAATTCCTCCTATTGCCCATCAGAGGTGAATTTCCTCAATATATGATATTAAGGCCCCTATAAACTAAAAAAAAACAAACTTGGACAGACAGATACACAGACAAACCATCTGTATGATTATGCATCACACATTTAGTGCAAACTGCTATTTATTTAAAAAGTTTGGTTCAACCTGATATAAAACCAATAGATTAAAGTATCTACAGCAAAAAGGATATTGCAAAGTAAAGCTACCCTGATTTTTATTTATTTATTTTTTAATTTATATACAAACCTTGTACAATAGTTCCTATTCTTTCCTTCAGCTCACATACTAATTTTTGCATAACATTGTAATTTTCCTGAAAATAAAAAAGGTATATTAAAGGTTAAAGCCAGAATAGAGAATAACCCTACACCAACACACCAAGCCAGGCACGGTAGAAACAATGTCATGGTAGCTGAGAGAGAGAGATAGAGAAAGAGGGACAAATTGGCACTTGACCCACAGTTGGTAGGTTTTGGGAATTGTATCATATATATGTGTTATTGCCGAACATTGTCAGTTTATTTTAAATACCTGTGTATTAAATGATTGTAATGTGATTTTAACCCTTTCCCTCATAGAGGACACCATGAAAAGACCTATGCAAACAGCATAAAACCAGATCAGCCTGTGAGTAACTCGCAGGCTGATCAGGTTTTATGCTGTTCACTGCTCCTCAGTGATCTGGAAATGAGGATTTTGTAATTAAATTTGGTAAGGTTTAACTGTGGTTTTCTGCAGATCAGGCTTTATGTGATACCTATTGGGTGCGTCAAAATGAGTCTATATGAGGGAAAGGGTTAAGAAAGTGATAAATATATAAGTAATTGCATTACAAGATATTCTGTATTGTTTTACCATTTTTCATATTGTGTTAGGTTCTCAAGGCCACTAGACACACAGATGTACATATTATGATATTAATAATATTGAAGATATATTTACACTTTGTTATTTACTTTATTTCAGAGTGTGTTTGTGTTGTACAATAAAAGTATGAACTGTAATACTGTCTTCTGGTATCAGGACTGTTTGAAAGGACCCTCAGTACCCCAGTATTACAGATTCTTAGCAGGTGGGATTTTGATAGGCTTGATGAAACTATCACATGGATAATACACATGAACATATTCTATTCAAGGAGAGATTGTGATTATTGGTAGCAAAATTTTCATCAAGCACCAGATTTTAAATAAGCCCATTCTATCACACAACAAAATGGAAAAGTGGATTTTGGACACCTGAAATGCTCCAGGGTTTTAACGGATTTTCCAGGGCAATTCATGTGATTAATACAAAGACAACAAAATTGGCTTTCAGTTCTTTGCCTAGAATTTAAGACTAACAAACTAGGGAAACCAAAAAAATTTTCAGTTTTATGCAATTAATACATATAATCTGGAAGCAAAAATTCTAAATCCAAATTTGCCAATATGTCTGTACAACCTTCCTATGATACTGCAGGTTCTACAATACCATGTTGTTAACATTTTCTGTGACTGCCTATAAAAGGGACACCTGTCAGTCATGGGTGATATTTTTTTACAACTGCCACTCTAAATTACATAGCACTTGCAGATAAAGTTATTTCTAAGAAAAAAATGAATACATACCTTTGTACATAAAAAAGTTTTGATGAGTCTGTATCAAAATTGTCAGTTTGGAGGCGGCAGCACGAAATACCCAAATACTCCCAAATTTACCCAAATATACCCAAATACTCCCCAAAACACCCAAATACTCTGTTTCTATATCACAATACACTTAAAGAAATATGTATGATGGTGATTTAGTCGTATATATATAATATTTAAAAAAATATATAACCAAAGGGTGATTTTATTGCTCAAAATTCATGTCGATCTATACTTCGAGTCTATGTATGGTGTATACACCAATGGACCCTGACCCAAATATACCCAAATACTCTATTTCTATACCACAATACACATGAAGGATTGTTGTTAATTGTAGTTGGATTGATATCATGCAATATCTGTACAAAATTACAACCAAAATATGACTTAATTGCTTAATTAATCAGTTGAACATAAGTCTACCGACCACCTAACACCGGTCTGTTTATTTTGCGGATACCCAATCCAACTCCAGGTATTAAGTCATATTTTGGTTGTAATTTGTAGATATTGCATGATATCAATCCAACTACAATTAACAACAATCCTTCATGTGTATTGTGGTATATAAGAAATAGAGTATTTGGGTATATTTGGGTCAGGGTCCATTGGTGTATACACCATACATAGACTCGAAGTCGGAGTATAGATCGACATGAATTTTGAGCAATAAAATCACCCTTTGGTTTTATTTTTTTTAAATATTGTAATATACGACTAAATCACCATCATACATATTTCTTTTAGTGTATTGTGATATAGAAACAGAGTATTTGGGTATATTTGGGTGTATTTGGGTATATTTGGGTATTTCGTGCTGCCCGTTTGGAGGTCCATAATGTACCTTGTTGTTAATATGTTTATTAATGTAACAACATTCTAATATTCACTGGAAATACTTTTCAAGATTTATACAAATGTACAACAGACAGTTACAAAGTTTGTCATATGTTTTTTTTACGATAATTAGGGCTATTTTTTGTTAACATGAAAAATAGAGAGAGAGAGAGAGAGAGAGGGTGCATTATATGTGATTTTCGATCTATAAAGTCAAACTCTTGTCGAGGACCAAGACATTTGTTATCCATCATATCAATATTATTGCAATGTTTCGAATCGTCGGTGACATCTGTCCACAATTTAACATTCCGGAGCATGATTGAAAGCTGAGTGACCAACTAACGATCAGCTAACCTTGAAATCGGGACCGTCTTTGTCGGGAATAGACCCAATTGTCGGAGGATTATCGACATGATAACGTCTTGATTGTAAAGAGTATAACGTCTTGCAACCGTCTAGGCATCCTGTTCGAGTTGTTACTCCAAATTTGGAAATAGATTTAAAGAATTTAATCATTGTTGACAAATTTGTGCGAATTTGGGTATCCGGTGTTGCGTTTTATAAACTAACCAAAATATCTATAAAAACCGTTGTACCGGTGTTTCGTTTAATCCGCACGTCATAGGCATTTTGCACTTGTTACATTGGTTGGTGTTCTTAAGGAGACACGCATTTTTAGCTCACCTGCGCACAACGTGCTTAAGGTGAGCTATTGTGATCGCCTTTTGCCCGTCGTCCATGCGTCTCGTGCCTCCATGCGTACGTCCGGCGTTAACAATTTTCTTTAAAAAAACATCTGGGCCAAATTTGATAAAAAAAAATGTCTGTGATATTCCTTGCATGAAGCGCTCTCAAAGTTGTTCAAATGGTTCCGATTCATTGCATATCTGGATCACAGGAGCTAAAGAATAGATTTTAAAATGTAATCTTTAAAAATCTTCTCCGAAACCACAAGGTCTCTCTAGAGCTTAGACATTTGGTGTGTGGCATTTTCTTATATGGACCTCAAACAAGTTTGTTCAAATCATGATCCAAGGGTCAAAATTGGCCCTGCCCCAGGGGTCACTTGATTTTACATACATCGGAAAAAATAGAAAAGCTAGTCTCAAATCATGATCCAAGGGTCAAAATTGGCCCTGCCCCAGGGGTCACTTGATTTTACATACATCGGAAAAAATAGAAAAATCTAGTCAGAAACCATAAGGCCTAGAGTTTAGATATTTGGTGTGTAACATGGCCTATAGTAGACCTCTACCAAGTTTATTCAAATCATTGCCCTTGGGTTAAAATTGACTTGACTTGACAATTTGAGTTTACCGTCGCTTCGACAGTATTTCAGTCCTATAGCAACGTCCAGCTAATTACAGGTGGAGGAGGACCCCGAATGCATGGAGGCATACGGATAGAACCACCGACCTACCGCAAGCCAGCTGGAAGGCTTCCTCACATGAAAACCCGAATGACCCTGCCAGGATTCGAACCCACGCGGTCAGGGGCTGAGTGGGCGTTAAAGTCTGCGACTTTACCCTCTCGGCCAGGTCAAAATTGGCCCTGCCCAAAAGGTCACTTAATTTTACATAGACTTAATGAAGAAAAAACTAGAAAAATCTTCTTGTCAGAAACCACAAGACATAGAGTTTAGAAATTTGGTGTGTAATATTTTACATAGACTGATTTAGGAAAGAAATAGAAAAATCTTCTTGTCAGAAACCACAAGGCCTAGAGTTTAGATATTTGGTTTGTAACATGGCCTATAGTAGACCTCAACCAAGTTTGTTCAAATCATTGCCTTTGGATCAAAATTGGCCCCGCCCCATAGGTCACTTTATTTTGCATAGACTGATTTAGGAAAGAAATAGAAAAATCTTCTTGTCAGAAACCACAAGGCCTAGAGTTTAGATATTTGGTGTATAACATGACCTAGTAGACCTCAACCAAGTTTGTTCAAATCATTGCCCTGGCACTGCTGTGCTCATGCATGGATTATGTATTCAGTATAACTCATACAATAATTGGCCATGAAGGCAATGTTTCTCAGGTGAGCGATTCAGAGTCATCTTGGTCCTCTTATTAAAATAAACTTTTTAACTGAAATGATAACTAACCAGAGAACATCGTTACACACTGAAGACACCGGAGTTTTGAATATATTTTCTAAACATCTACTTGAGATATATGAGAAAAGAATGTTGTTAACAAAAATTTGTCAGACCGTTGAATTATGTAATTTATGCATATAGTACAATAGCATGTATTATGATGATGTAGATCTATACCTAATTGATAGTTTAGCAGACTTTTGTCTTTATTAGCGTCTTATTTGACCGTGATTGTATCGCGTATCAGACCCGGATGCAGAAATTTTCAACTTGGGGTGCTCAAAATTTGAATGTGATGTGAGTGGTAGTGGGGGGGGGGATGCTCCCCCGAAAATAAAAATGTTTTCTAGGATGACAGAGATGCCTTCCGAAAGGAACCGGTGGGATGATAGCTTTTTTTTAAGTTAGATGTAAAATATATTTTTTTTATTGAAAGCTAAGCCTTAGGGTAAATGATTTATTGCTATTGGTCGAAATTTTTACTTAAGTGTATTTTTTCTTCATTTTTATGTGTTTTTCCCCCTAAAATCAATATGCAAGATTCTTGACCCACGACCCTCTTGTCATTGAAATGTTTTAATGACAATTGACGAATGACAACTCTGCTTGGAGATTGTTGTATCAGGCGGGCAGTTAACCTAACCATGGTTCCTGGAAAGGACCAGTACTAGACTCCCATCCTCCGTAATAATTTCCCGCATACAATACCATGGCTCGAACTCACAGCCCTCTTAACCAATTTATAGATTTCATTTTCAATATGATTTATAGTGCAATTAGTTATTATTATTATGGCACTAGCTGCAAGGCTAGGTTGCGACTTCTGATTCAGCTTTGGTTACTCATTTTTTGTTATATTAAATCTCTTTTAAAATTAAAAAGAATGTAAAAACACATGAAAAAAAGTACATGTATTAATATGAAAATGAAACTAATTGATAACGTTATTATTTTCTTGGCACAATACAGTAATGGAGTATCATACTCTATTTTGGGGGCTCTACTAAAAATAGCATTATTGGGTTATATTTGATTAAACTTTATTTAGATTAACATATCTATTATTGTCCATTTGTTGTTTTTAATATGATTCTTTTAGATTCAAATACATAATATTTATGTTTATCTTATCAATTGTATGAGAGAAAGAGAGAGCGCGCGCTTAAGCCGACCATAAAAAATGTTTTGCTTTTTTTTGTTGTTGTTGTTGTTGTTGTTTTTATGTTGTGTGTGTGTGTGGTGTGTGTGTGTGTGTGTGTTCTTGTTACGATCTTGTTTACGCCAGGGTCTTTCAAATACTATTTGAAAGACCCTGTTTACGCAGATCAAAGCGCGTTTATTACATTGGACTGGATTTGATTCTCGTTTATTTATTTTACTATAATATGCACAATAAAATGTGACATAAAACACACACACACACACACTTGTCGCAATCGGTGCATTAATTGATGTCTGCGACATGTATACTCGGTAAAACTAAAAGCGTTTGACTGATTCAGATTAAAGCAGACGCAGTGCCGTTGCCGATAAGTGACAGCGAAAGCTGTCTCAGCAGGGTTCGGCCTGGGTACCTGGTCATATGGCTATCTTTATTTCAGTAAGGGGCTCACAATAAGGATTTCCACTACTGACCACAAACATTTAGACTCCGGGCCTGCCGTATGTTATTTGTGTTTTCAATAATTCGAATTAAGCTTCAAGTTTATTCTACCATCCATACATTATTGATAGTTGTCTTGATATTATGCTACATACATTATGCTTTATTACAGTGATTAAATATGTCATACTGTATGGCCCTTGATTGGTTCAATACAATTATTCTATTTTATTTACAATACGTAAGATCAAAGGTATCCGGTATGTTGACGAAAACGAGGAGCTGGACATGTGCTCGTACCCTTACAGTCACCCATGATGCTATCTTAGTTTATGTACAGCATGTGCACGTGAAGAGCATGGTATATGGTCCTAAGACAACTTCATAGCTGACTGTAAGCGGTTCGGCAAACTGAACGGCATATTTTCTTTATTTATTCAGATTCAATCCCCTGATATAAATACTTTCTAAAAACGTAAAAAAAAGAGTACCTCACCACGTTTGTTTTACTAAGACTTCTTTTTTTATTGCAATTTAGCCAAATTTGCATAAAAACACTAAAATGTGACTTTTTGAATCTTCGGCATTTGGCAAATATACTTTAAATCATCTTTTTAATACATAATTCTAAAAATTTGGTGTTTCCTTAATTTCCTGGAAATAAATTTTAATTTCAGAAAAATACTTTTTTTACCAAAATCAAAATCAGTGCATGGTTCCTTAAGAGCCAGGTCTGTGTTTTCACGCACGTGCTCTTGGCACTATGACAGTGCGAATGATTCGCATTATGTTGTTGCGTTGTTGTTATGAAAATTACCGGTTAAGTTGTAAATTTCTTGATATGTTGAAATCACTATACACTCGAGTCTCGTCTTGTGTAAAAACATCAGATAACGGTAGTGTGTACTTTGATATCGCATGTACGGCTTGAAGCAAGGCGTGTCCATATCGCTAGATTTAAATCAATTATCGATATATCTTTCACTATTCGCCGATGATATAGCTCTTTTCACAACAGATAAGCATAGTCTCCAAGAACAATGAAACAATATTTACAATTATTCAACCAGATGGGGTCTAACTATCAATGTAAACAAAAATAAAATTTGTATTTTTGAAAAACGCCGTCATAAATAATTTTGAATGCTTTATAAATAGTGTAAAAGTTGAGGAAGTAGATTATTTCTATATCTGGGTGTAAAATTTGAATTAATGATCAATCACCTAGAAATGAATAATCTTTTATCATTATTTAAAAAGGTATCTATTGATATTAAAACTAAATTATCATTATTTGATAAATTTATCACATCATTATTACTTTTTTGTTCAGACTTGTGGGGAATATTTAACTTTAATGAGGTTAACAGCTTGAATATAAGATTTTGTAAAATAATCCTAGGTGGCAATAAACCCAAGCAGTATTATGCGAGTTAGGAAGAATACCGTTAACAGTGATTGCAGTCCAAAGATCCCTTCGATACTGGCTTAAAGTAAGATCAAGTTGAGAGAGGCGTTTTATTCACAATGTAATAACCAATTTATGGGCTTTAAGAATTAAACAACAGTTAGATAATTTAAGGTTTTTTTCACATTTGTGGTACAACGAGCAAATTGATATGATAATCTATCCAGCTATTCGGGAACGATTAATTGATCAGTATAAACAGAAATGGAAAAGTGACATAACTAATTCAAGTAGGCTAAAATATTACAGTAAATATAAGGAAGAACTTGGCATGGAATTTTATCTCACAAATATACAAAATGATATTCTAGAGAAAAAAAAACTAGATTTAGATTAAGTTCACATAATTTAGCAAAAAAAAAAGAAAGAAAAAAACAGGAAGACATGATAATGATTATTATTCTGGAAAATAGAATTTTTGTTTATTGTACTCAATATCAAATGGAATCATAGTTTCATATTTTTCCGAAATACAGGATATTTCGAAATAAATATCTTTCTAAATTTTCAAGTTTTCCAACTGTAAATAAATTCATATATATTATGTCAAACAAATCTGTTAAAGTTCAGTTAAACATTGTAAAATATTTAAAATGTGCATTTATGGAAAAGAATCAGCATGTTTTGTAGTTTATTTTTTTACTTATAATTATAAAATTGAAATTATAATTATCATATATTTATGATGTAGTGAACTTTTTTGTTTTCGAATTGTATTGTACATTGTATCGTGTTGTATGTATCATAATGTATTACATATTAGCCATGTTTGCATGTACCGTTTATTATGTGTTTGGTCAATGGCATATTGTATTGTCGATTTGCCTAATAAATTGAACTGAACTGAGGTTATCTGGCCACCAAAGTGTTTATTTTCCCCTGCCAAAATACGAAGGCTGACACATTTCGATCTTTTTCAGATTTATACTCAATCCACTACCTATACATTTCGGCCGAGCATTGGTCTGATTATAGTATGAACCATAAGGTCAGTTGTTATCATCTCTCTCTCCCTCTCTCTCTCAGCGCAGCAAAGAACCAAATCATTGATACAGACTTTCAAACTTACACTGCATAAAGATTTATACCTATGACTTCACTGTATATTGAAATGTCATTCAACAGATACAGAAAACCGGATCGTTTTTGGAACTTCTATATGCAGGTGCACAATGCAGATCAAGGTAAAGAATTCTAATGATTCAGTGTACATGCATGAAGACCTGTCTATTTATATAACGATCGCATATTTTAGATGCATGCTATATTCAAGATAATAATCCATTTACGAAGGCTACATTTAATTTAAAATGGAAAAGGCAGACTGACAAATATATAAATTGTGTTTATTGTTCTATATTCAATCAAATGAAGTAAAAACAGAGACATTTATAATGGGTCACTCTCATATAAACGTGTCTACTCCACTTTGAACGGGAGCAACTTTACACAAGATGCTATTTACAGCAGTTTTATCATACTACCATTTTCATGAGGTACGGACACGTACTTAAGGATTCATATAGAATCAGAAAATGAATTTAATTCCTTAATATTGTTTATTTAATAAATAATTTAAATCACTCATTACCAATACTTCGGCAATTGCCTTTCCCAAGGAAAACTAAGTTATCTGGCTTGTCGCTAGGAGAAAATGTGTTAACCTTTTAAACGTGCGGGTATAAACAATTGCATTTCTCACGTATATGTCCGTATTAATGACGACTGATGAAACCTGGTCAGATTTCATAAACATGTATTGAAATGCACCAGCAAATATATTCTACTGTGTCACTGATTCGTCTTCATGTCCTTTTCTTTCCTTCCAACGGGCCAGGGGCCCAATTCACTAAACATCGTACTAATATTTTTTTCTGCACTTCAGTTATAAAATCAGCATACATGTATCACCATTACACCTGGCAGACTGCCGTACTGTACCGTCAAAATAGCGAGGCCACAACTACAAACTATGCTACTCTGATTATCACGTCAGTCATCTTTAACAGTAGCATCATATGTATTGTGATTAATCTTCATGTCTTTAATTATTAAAAAAACAAAACAAAAAAAAAACAACCTTTGACCTATTCCATCAAGTAGCCTCCATGATTCATTTATGTCATTAATGTTATCATTTCCATTCTGTTCCTGCGTGACTCGGAAATGTAGGTAGTATGACGAAAGGATCCGAGTGCTGCGTCAGATGTCTGAGAAGTTACCAAGTGGGTAACTCAAGAAAGCTGCTTCCAACACCATTTCTACAGCAGAACCCACCCGTGGAGCCCGGGGGATGGTGGCGACAAGATGAACCGGAGGGGCAGGGGGTGCCGGCGTATCCATCACATGTCCCCTTGGGGTTAGAGCATGGACCCAGGACGAATCCATCTGTCACTAAAATTTATAATTATACATGTCATGTTCCGATAAACGTGACATAATATTTCCCGGTCAGTCAAGGGATCAATAGATGGTTGTTTAGCCATTGTGGTTTCTTGAGGTCACGAGGAAACATAAACGTCTTTTTCGGATTCTTACTGTTGGGAGACAGGTAAGATCAAACTACATGTATTCCCAGTTAAACTGACCGACACACATAAGATATGGATGAATAAATGTATCATATAAACACATATATAATTATTTTATATACATGTAATACCTCTGCAAGAATGATTGTTAGTTGTACAGATTGTAATTTCTATCATACGAGAATCTAGAGTAACCGAATGAGAGAGAGAGAAAGAGAGAGGGAGAGTTCAGCTTACCATGGGCAGTGAAAGAAATTAGTAGAAACGTCTTTATGACATTAATCATTTTCTTCACCGTGTCTCTGTCGCTAACAAGCCATGAATGTTCGCCTCATATTTATACCGCTCGAAATCAGTCATCCATACACGGTCCAAAACAACGTCAGCATGCTTACTCCATCAACATACGTAAACACGATTAATTAATGTGGGCTTCCAGGAAAGGGAACGTCCTTGGTTATTTTAGATATCAAATTACGTTTGGGGGAAAGTTTCCCCATAAGAAATCATATTAATGTTTTATAAGTTAATGAAATAACTTTTGACAAAGAACACACATCAGCCCAAATTAATACATTAATTTGTACAAGAACCAAAATCCTTAGTATAAATAAATTCATTTAGTTGAAATAATGCAAATATTGTGTTTTGAAAATTGTGTATAAGCTAGACCAAACAAGATGAAAGATGTCAATCTGGTTTAATTCTCTATTAAGACCTATTAATTATAAAGACCGACTCGCTATTAAGATCATCAAGTAATTAAGGAAATTCATCCATCATTACATTGTGTTCATGATCGATCATATGGTCGTTGGAAATTTTGTAGTACATGTAAGCTTTTATAGACGCAGAGCAAAAGAGCCTATATCAAAATCACTGAATGCCTGCATTTGTACTGAAATCGTTTTCAGTATCTGAATGACCATGATTATAATTTAATGATAGGTGGATTACCTTAAGAACACATTCCTTCCTATATCATATAATACGCCAAATAGAGTGTCCACTTCAATAGTAAAAAAAAAATATGTTTAAACAAATACGCTGTCTGTTAAAAATATTGCAGATAATTTGTTACTTACTCAATTAGAAAGTGAAAACGTGAAACCTAAGCGGAGGGCGATGTTAGATAGAACTTGGTATCTACATCTTTTATCTCCGTCAACCTGTGACACATGTTATAAATCAACGTTACGAATTCACACTTTTTTCTGTAAATTTTACAGTTTAAACTATAAAATTCACACTTTTTTTCTGTATATTTTACAGTTTAATCTATAAACTTTACAGATTAAACTTTTTCTGAAGAAAAAAAAACACAAAATTTTTTTCTGTAAAATTCTCTTTTTTCTGTAAAATTCACATTTTTTTCTGTAAATGTCACAGTTTTAACTGTAAATTTTACACTTTGAACTGAAAAATTCATACGTTTTGCTGTAAAATTCACACTTTTTTCTGTAAATTTTACAGTTTAATCTATAAATTTTACAGATTAAACTGTAAAATTCACACTTTTTTTTTAAAACTGTTAATTTTACCTTTTAATCTGTAAAATTTCATTTTTGTAAAATTCACACTTTTTTCTGTAAATTTTACAGTTTTATCTATAAATTTTACACATTAATCTGTTTAAGTAATGGCTGTGTCTATCGACACGACGGTCGTGCGGTTAAGCAGCCTTATCGGCATGACCGTCGTGCCGAAAAGGTTGTTATCGATACGACAGAAAAAAATAAAAATAGCACAACTGGAGCTTTCTTTCTTTCTTTCTTTCTTTTTGTGATACAAGACCGTTTGCTCAGTTCTGCCAGTGGTGATGTTTTATGACAAGGGGATCCTCAAAATAACTTTTTTTGCGTTATTCTAAGTGTACCTACAAATATATACCTACAACATATACCAACACTATATACCTACAACATATACCTACAATATATAACTACATGTACAACATATACCTACAATATATACATATAATACACACCTACAACATATACCTACAATATATAACTACATGTACAACATATACCTACAATATATACATATAATACACACACACTACAAACAATATATACAATATATTATAACATATACCTACAATATATACATATAATACACACCTACAACATATACCTACAATATATACATACATATACACATATACCATACAATAACATATACATTAACTACTTACAACATATACCTACAATATATAAAAACACTAAACATATACCTACATATATATACATACAACATATACCTACAATATATACATATAATACACACCTACAACATATACCTACAATATATACCTATAACATATACCTACAATATATACATACAACATATACCTACAATATATACATATAATACACACCTACAACATATACCTACAATATATACATACAACATATACCTACAATATATACATATAATACACACCTACAATATATACATATAATACACACCTACAACATATACCTACAATATATACATATAATACACACCTACAACATATACCTACAATATATACATATAATACACACCTACAACATATACCTACAATATATACATATAATACACACCTACAACATATACCTACAATATATACATATAATACACACCTACAACATATACCTACAATATATACCTATAACATATACCTACAATATATACATATAATACACACCTACAACATATACCTACAATATATACCTATAAACATATACCTACAATATATACATATAATATATACCTATAACATATACCTACAATATATACATACAACATATACCTACAATATATACCTACAAAATATACCTACAATATTTACATAAAATATAAACCTACAACATAACCCACCTACAAAAAACATATAAAAATATATATACATACAAAATATACCTACATCATATATGTACAATATATACCTACAACATATACCGATACCTACAACATATACCAGAACATACAACATATACATAAAATATATACTGGTACATACAAAATATACCTACAACATATACCAATACCTACAACATATACCAGTACATACAACATATACATAAAATATATACTGGTACATACAAAATATACCTACATCATATATGTACAATATATACCGACAAATCAAATATATTTATAAACAAATACATAAAACATATACATACAACACATATATATAATATTTACAGGAAAAAAGAAAGAAAGAAACTAGTCTTGCAGATAAAAGTGTGAAAAATTTTAAAAAAATTTTTTTTAATTAATTTAAAAAATGTAAATTTTAAGACAAATTTGTAAATTTTACAGATTAAAGTGTAAAATTTACAGTTAAAACTGTAAAATTTATAGATTAAACTGTAAAACTTACAGAAAAAAGTGTGCCTATAAAAATTATAGATTAAACTGTAATTTAAAAAAAAATTTTACAGAAATTTAAAAAAATTTACAGTTCAAACTGTAAAATTTACAGAAAAAAAAGTGTGAATTTTACAGAAACAAGAGGGTCATGATGGCCCTGAATCGCTCACCTGGTATCATTAGGCTATGTAAAATCAAGTGACCATTGGGGCAGAGCCAATTTTGACCCCAGGGTCATGATTTGAACAAATTTGGTAGAGGTATTTTAACCCATGTTACATACCAAATATCTAACTCCAGACCTTGTGGTTTTTGAGAAGAAAATTTTTCTAGTTTTTTTCCAAAATAAGTCTATGTAAAATCAAGTGATCCCTGGGGTAGGGCCAATTTTGACCCCAGCGTCATGATTTGAACAAACTTGGTAAGAATCGACTAGTCAGTGCTACACACGAAATATCTAAACACCAGGCCTTGTGGTTTCTGAAAAGATTTTGCAAGTTTTTTCCTATACATGTATTAGCCTATGTAAAATCAGGGACCCCTTTGGTGGAGCCAAATTTGACCCAATGGTCATGATTTGTAAAAACATGGTAGAGACCCAGTAGACAATGCTACATACCAAATATCTAAACTCAAGGCCATGTGGTTTCTGAGAAGAAGATTTTTCTTCTTTTTTTTCTATAGTAGCCTATGTAAAATCAGTTGACCCCTATGGCGGGGTCAAATTTGATCCCAGGGCTATGATTTGAACAAACTTGGTAGTGATATACTAGACAATGCTGCACACCAAATATCTAAACCCCAGGCTTTGGGTTTTTTCCAATTTGTCTATGTTAAATCAAGTGACCCCTGGGCGGGGCCAATTTTGACCCAGGGTCATAATTTGAACAATCTTGGTAGATAATCATAAGATCATGCTATATACCAAAAATCAAAAGGCTAGGCCTTTTTGTTTCGGAGAAGATTTTTTAAAATGTTCATTTTTAAAAAATATGTTTAGCTCCTGTGACCTAGATTTTTGACCAATCAAAATAATTTTATCAACTTTGGTAAAGGGCCCCATAATGAACATTCCTGTGAAGTTTTATCAAAATCCAGTGAGTAGTTTAGAAGGAGATGTTGTTTAAAGAAATTGCTGACGCACGGACGCACGCACGCACGGACGACGGACAAAAGGCGATCACTAAAGCTAACCATGAGCACGTTGTGCTCAGGTGAGCTAAAAAGTGTGAATTTTACAGATTCAAGAAGTGTCAATGTGGCACTAATATGCTTCCGTATCCTTGAGAGTGATACTAGTTTCCTAATGGGAAAATTGTATTTATCGAATCCACACTTGAGTGCGTGGTCTCTTTTACTG
The DNA here is from genome assembly GCA_021229015.1 of Solen grandis. Taxonomy (NCBI): domain Eukaryota; kingdom Metazoa; phylum Mollusca; class Bivalvia; order Adapedonta; family Solenidae; genus Solen; species Solen grandis. Next base: position 107,228,216 of record CM037777.1, on the reverse strand, counting down.
ACATACAATCTTAAAACACCAGATCATCCATTTTATTTATTATTGTTCAGAATGCCTGAAATCTTCGTAAAACCTGTTATAATGTCACTCTTCCATTAAATGACCCCAAGTAGGAAACGGTATCAGGTAAATAAGCTGACCATACTGCAGATTATCAAACGGTCAGCACGAAAGATGGACAGTGCATAGCTGAAACACCTGTATCATGTTGACCATTTGACTATTTGAGTTTACCGTCGCTTCAACAGTATTTCAGTCATATAGTTTCCTTGCCTTCTCCTCGATCAGTGGTCCAGACAATCCAATGCATCGATGATTACAGTCTGTGATCACAAGGAGAGTATCCAAGTCCTGGTTGACATTGGTGGATGAGCGCTGACGTTTGGCGTTGACATTGCTGTTCTGTTCAAACTCAGCGAGGACTTCTGCCTTCCCCTTCCACAGGACTGAAAAAATATACAAGATGTTGTAGTGCAAATATTAAACAACTTAAAATAAATTTGTGAGAAGAGAGTAATCACATTTCATATTTTAGGTTGTGACATATATATTCATCATAACAATATACATAAGAACTTATAATAAAAAAGATAATTATAACAGGAGTCAGTAAAAATAAATTGTTTTAGCTCGATCAAAGTCTCTCTGAATCAGAAATATTAACATATTCTTAAATTGTCATTACTGATAATTGAGATTAATTAAGATAATTTTTAACAGCTCTTTATTCTAAATTGTTAATAACAAACCTGGATTTGTGTTCTGCCACAACCAATTCAGTTGCAATCGACTGGGCTGTTCTACCTTGTTCTAATAATTTAATAGCAGCAACACGCTGCTCTAACATTAGAAACACTTTCTTCCTCGTCGACATTTTACAGGTAACCTGTTTTGTGACCAGAAATGAAATAATTTAGCAATTCAAAATAATCAGCTTTAATACGGGAGCTGAATTTAGCATTGTTTTTAGTTTGCAGTGAGCATATGCAATTATACCTTCTTATTTTGTCGAAAATATAAGATAAAAAAAACTGTCCTTATCAAAAGCATCTATGTGTAATAAAAACAACTCATACATACCATAAAGAGCGTCATTATCAATCCACCGTTCCGACCGTTCTTTTATGCCTATTTGTTTTCCAAACATCAAATAACATGGTGGTTCTGTTTTTTCACAGAACAGGTGGTACCCAAATTAAGGTGTAATAAATCACTTGCGGACAGCCGGGAGCAAGTCATTATCAGCTATAACACGCCATTCTCCAAGCAGAGTTGTCGTTCGTTCCTCACTACATCATCTCTGCAATGGGCTCAATGACAAGAACCTTGTCAAAACAGAAAACGCGGATTTAAGTGTATTTTACGGATCAAAAGTTTAGAAACATTGAATGTATGTTTTTTTTAATCATTATAAAACGTATGAAAAATACATATTTTAATTGCTATTATGGGAACTATTTCCTGCCTTATTTCGCAGATGGGAACAATCCGCAAACGCTCGTCTGCAGATGTAAATATTTAAGCTGGATATCGTACTTTGAGACCAGCTTTTTATTTTCATAATTTGTAATTTTAATGACCATTCCTATCAGTTTCAGTGGTGCTATTTATATATTTCAAAGTTTTAGGAGCCTATCTAGTCGTCCTTCAAATTAAATATCTGAACAACGGTTTGGATAACGTCATATATTTGAAACTTCTTTCTGAGCCAACCACTGAGGTGAATGTAATGTAAGCTTATGTGTAAGAGAGTGAAAACACGCGTGATGCTGCTGCATCTAAAAATAGATTTTGGATTTACCTTTGTTGCTAGTAGTATGTCTGACGGTTTGCACCCAAACAAACAAACACCCGTAGACATCTCCGTAACGGAAGCAGACGACATCGTAGAGCAAGGGAACCTTTCGTCAGGAAACATCGAAGATAACGCGGCTAATGTGAACGCCACTACTTTCCGGTGCTCCTTACCCAATGTGCTTCCGGAAGTAGACCGCATGGAAAGAGGCGAATCTATTCCTGCGGCGCGAAGAAATGGAACGACATCCCTGTGAGACACAGGACTAAGCGTTACTGTGTGTTAGGTTAAAATAGCGTGTCGATGTTGATGTCTTATGTCAGGTTATTCAAGGGAAGGGACCGAGGGTGTCAAATATTAGCGTGTATAGTGTCGACGTGATCCGAAGAAGGCTGTCCTTCGGGTGAATCTTATGTCGGATAGATACGCGGAACGTGTATTGGAGGAGGACTTTTGGCCACCGTATGTTATCTCCAGGCCATGGAGGAACCGAAACATTGGGTGTTAGAACGGCGCGCGTCCGTACGCTGCTGCCGGAAGGAGAGGAGGACCGATGGTGACGGAGATAACATCGAGGCGCCAGACAACTACTTCCGGGTGGCGAGCAGGACGGAAGATTCCGCATAGATTCCGGGTTCAGATGATCGGATGTGAACAAACGGACATGCCCAAATATGACATTTCGACGCAGAATAGATACAATTCAATTGTGTGTGACGTTGACTGAACATATATTTTTCAGTGATCAGCCATGGGTGTGTTGTATTAAAGCTTCATTTGTGTTTTCATGTCATTATATGGTCTAAATTTAATTACATGGAAGGTAACGGGTATAATGTCAAGTGTGCCATGTTTATCAGATGTACTTATTGAAGGTAATATTGATATTTGCGGACTTTCGAACACTGGTTGTTGCCGCACAACGCGCATTTCATGGATCATTTATTTGCTGATTATAACCATTACACTGTATGCTCAAGAGGTGACGATCCGCTGCGTCGCACAAAAGGAAAAGGTGGTGTTTCTATTCTATGGCACAATCGCTTTAATAACATTATACGCCTCTTAACATTGACAATGACAAGATTGTAGGAGTTCAAATGCAAATATCACCAGGCGAATATATGTTTATTTTTCAAATGTATTTGCCATGTGTCAATCACTCTAATGATAAATATTGCGATTATATAAATAATTTATATGACCTGTATAACATGCATTCTGAGCAAGGTTTAATTGTATTTATGGGTGATTTTAACGCAAAAATTCAGGCAAATGTATTGAGCTACAGAGACGCAGTTTTGTGCAATTTCTTAAATAACTGTAACTTGTGTGCTATTAATACACTTGATTTGTGCCAAGGTCCGCATAATTCCTATTTATTTCACACCTATCACTGATCACCCAACAGCATTTCAGCATTTCCACCACGTGATGTACAAATAGATTTCCATATTGGATCCGCATGGCCTCGTTTTCAATTTCAGAGTCCAAAATATAATCCATATTGGACTCGGATAACTCTGTATGTCAAATTGGTTATTCCAGTACGACTTACCTCCCTTTAATCATCAGACGCTCGTTAAAATTTATAAGATAAAGCGTCTATACATTTTGATCGTAGTTCGTCTGCAAAGAAAACAAAATCATGTTGAGCGACGAAGAAATAAATAAATTCATTAAAGATAATACGCCAGTGAACACCTTAAAGAAAACTGACTCAGATCTGAGGATATTTAATAAGTGGATCAGAGAAAACCTCCCGGATGAGAAAAGAAAAATCGAAGAAATAGAGCCAAATCAGTTAAACTGTATTCTCAGAAGCTTTTTCATCAAGGCCCGAAAAAATGATGGAAATTTGTATGAGCCGGTTAGCATCAACGCCATGCAAAACTCAATCGACAGATATCTTGCACAGAAAAACTACAGTACAAGTATCCTGCGAGGTGATGAATTTAAAGGTAAACCTATATATATATATAGCTAATACAGATACATAAATTGATCTACTTATTTTTTAAGTTAAAACAACTATGAAGCAAAAATTAAGCTAGTATTTTCCCTGTTTTCCCTGGACCAAACTGTCAACGATGTGTTTATATTATACACGCATTTTAAAGAAGGTTTTTCATGGTTGAATGTTGCTTAAATCAGTCATTATTTATTTAAAAAAAAAAAAAAAAAAAAAAAAAAAAAAAAAAAAAAAACGTGTGCGCGCGTGTGTGTTACTTCTACCTTATACAATATTGTTGCATATCTTCAGGATCCAGAGAAGTAATGTGTGCGAAGAGGAAAGAACTGAAACATGAAGGTCTCGGCAGAAAGCCAAATCGTGCAAAGCCTGTCGGAGATGACGAAGAAGAGGTACATGATTACAACAGCTTCTCGAATAATAAATACATGTAAAATAGACTCTTTGAATGCAAAAAAAAATAAATAATAATAATTAAGATTATAAAATCACACACACGCGCGCGCGAGCGCGCACAAACACGCACACGAACTACTGCAAACTTAGATTCGAAATATGTATTTTTTTGTTCAGAGTCGCCTCTTTTATGTGACATATGAACAACGACTTTATTGATTTCTATATTGCATGATTTGCTCTTCGTAAAAATATTCACTTGATTATATTAGCCAATAAACTCTATTTAAACTGCTTTTGAAAAATAGGTACACACCTGCTAATTGTTAATGCAGATGTATTTTAAGTAGCACAAGCAATGCAAAATATTTAATAATGAATGTTCATCTGCTTCAGATTTTGTGGAGCACTGGCCAGCTAGGCGACCACAACCCAGAGAGCCTACAAAATGCCATCTGGTGGCGAAACAATTTCTTTGGAAGAACACAGGGACATGAAGTGGGGGGATGTTGTAATTGAGACGGGTCCAGATGAGCACCAGTATCTTGAAAACACGGAGAGAGACACCAAAGCTAGGAAAGACCCCCGCCAAGAGAGACCTTTCAACACGAGAATATATGCCACACCTGAAACACCAGATAGATGTCCTGTTAACCTGCTTATTTCATTCACTCATAAACGTCCTTTATCGATAGTAGTGATGTTCAATCGATTCTACAGAAATCGAGCTGAATATCTTGGATTGGGTTTGATAAACGAAAGCACGCTATGACGTCATGAGTTAGGACAATGGCCTATTGTTTAGGGTATGGCATAATCCCCGACCTCACCCCTTTAACGAGGTCACGTGACATTCTTGAAAAACCGCAATATTTATTTTTAATTGTCTCCCTAAACAATTAATAATAATGACCTATTGTTTAGGCTATGATCCACCACTTTAACGAGGTCACGCGTCTATCATTTTCGAGGATGAGTAAACCGCAATATTTATTCTTTCGTAATATCGTATTGTTATTCGGGACAATTAATCAACTACGTCATTAACCGCAAAAACGCAACTGAAACAATGAAATCGGGCTGCAGCCCCTACCGCTCCCTTAAACGAGGTCACGTGACTCCTATCCAACCCCTTGAACGAGCTCGGGCGGCTATTGTTTTCGAGAATGAGTAAACCGCAATATTTATTCGTATATAATATCGTATTGTTATTCGGGACAATTAATAAACTACGTCATCGATTTCGCTATTGTCGCAGAAGCATTGAATGAGCGACGTTAAATAATGAGTATTGTCTCTTCGAATAATAACGTATTTACTTTCTGAATAATTAAACGACGCTATCCGGAATACCTCGAGCCGTATAACGGACACATTCCCACGCGTCGAGAGAAGATTTCTTCATCATTAATTAACGGTAACTGACCACTTAAACATTTCTGTAAACATAATCTACACCCGTAACACCCGTATCGATCGGTTATCACCTATTATTGACCTAAGGCCTTACGAATCGCGGAGTGAAGGAATGTAAACAGCTATCTCACCCGTCCTCGGACGTATTATTTACTGTTTTTGGATGAAGTCGAACATTCGAAATCGCCCCTCTATACGTATTATTACTCTTTTTCTACCATTTCTGTCTTTCTCTACATATTTCCTTGTAATACGCGTGCCAATGCGTATGTTTTGACAATCGGTGTGAAACGAATTTCACCTTTTTATGTCCAAATTCTATAATCAATAGACACACACGATCCGTCGCGAGATAATCCGGCTTAGATAAGCGACAATAAACGGAAATGAGCCGCTTTTTATATAGCGAGATAGTCGCTTCTAACATTATCCTACGCTAAGTTATTCACCTTCGTGTAAGCAATGGAGATTTTTATTTATTTATTTATTTATTATACAACATATACATAACGCATATATCCCGCGCACAAACTCGATAAGTGTTCAACATATTTTCTTACCAAATACATTTTACATCTCTCAACGCGTTTTCGTCTATCAGTATCCACGCATTTTCATCCACGCATCATCGCTGATTTTATGTCTTTCTCTTTTTTCTCTTTCTACAATAATATTCGTAGGATTTTACCGGTCTTTAATCTCTCATTAAGATTTCAATTCTAGTAAATAAGGTGGAACTTCGGGTGTAAAAATAAATAAATACAGCATTCGTGTGACGAACAAGTCCTAGCAATAAATATGAAAACAAACTTATCTTGTATTTTGATTTTATATGTAACCATGATGAGACTTTCATAAAGATTTATTAATAACACCTGTTGCGGCACTGAACCACCGCGAGTTAATCCGGCTTAGTCTAGCGACGAAAAACGGGAGAGAGCGCTTTTTCATAAGGCGCAGTAATCGCTTTTTATTTATTTTTGTCAAACATACGTGGTCGAAGTAGTAGAAGTTTCTGTTGTTGATGATGATGATGTTTTTTTATGTTGATATTAATGCGTTTGAATAAATCGAGACTCTTAGGTGTTATCACAACGCTTCTTTACATTTTGTTTTTTGTAGTTGTTGTTTATGTAGTAGAGTATTTGTAGTAGCAGTAGTAGTAGTAGCAGTAGAAGTAGTAGTAGTCACCCGTCCTCGGACGTATAACTCTGCGTTTACTAAACCGAAACTTTTAATCTCTCTATGCGTAGTTATGTTGTTTTTTGTTGGGTTTTTTTGTGTGTGTTTTTATCATTTCTCTCTTTCTCGTCATATTTCCCCGTAAAGCGCGTGTCAATGTGTATGTTTTGACAATCGGTGTGAAACAATTCTCACCTTTTTAGAATATCTCTAATCTCTATAACCACAATCAGCAGACACACCAGTAGCGGTATTTGATCCGCGGCGAGTTAATCCGACTTAGTCTAGCGACGATAAACGGGTATATGCGGTTTTTCATAAGGCGAGAAAGTCGCTTTTGGCATTTTCCTACGCTACGTTTTTCACTTTCTCCGTGTAAGTAATCGAGAAATTTATTTATTTATTTATTTAAAACAAATACGCAACACATATGTTACATTGGTTATGTATTCGCTGTTTAACAGAAGTATTAGTATATTATTTGTTTTAAATAAATAAATAAATTTCTCGATTACTTACACGGAGAAAGTGAAAAACGTAGCGTAGGAAAATGCCAAAAGCGACTTTCTCGCCTTATGAAAAACCGCATATACCCGTTTATCGTCGCTAGACTAAGCCGGATTAACTCGCCGCGGATCAAATACCGCTACTGGTGTGTCTGCTGATTGTGATTATAGAGATTAGAGATATTCTAAAAAGGTGAGAATTGTTTCACACCGATTGTCAAAACATACACATTGACACGCGCTTTACGGGGAAATATGACGAGAAAGAGAGAAATGATAAAAACACACACAAAAAAACCCAACAAAAAACAACATAACTACGCATAGAGAGATTAAAAGGTTCGGTTTAGTAAACGCAGAGTTATACGTCCGAGGACGGGTGACTACTTCTACTGCTACTACTACTACTGCTACTACAAATACTCTACTACATAAACAACAACTACAAAAAACAAAATGTAAAGAAGCGTTGTGATAACACCTAAGAGTCTCGATTTATTCAAACGCATTAATATCAACATAAAAAAACATCATCATCATCAACAACAGAAACTTCTACTACTTCGACCACGTATGTTTGACAAAAATAAATAAAAAGCGATTACTGCGCCTTATGAAAAAGCGCTCTCTCCCGTTTTTCGTCGCTAGACTAAGCCGGATTAACTCGCGGTGGTTCAGTGCCGCAACAGGTGTTATTAATAAATCTTTATGAAAGTCTCATCATGGTTACATATAAAATCAAAATACAAGATAAGTTTGTTTTCATATTTATTGCTAGGACTTGTTCGTCACACGAATGCTGTATTTATTTATTTTTACACCCGAAGTTCCACCTTATTTACTAGAATTGAAATCTTAATGAGAGATTAAAGACCGGTAAAATCCTACGAATATTATTGTAGAAAGAGAAAAAAGAGAAAGACATAGACAGAGAAATATAATTAGCGACAATGCGTATACACTAAAAAGGAAATATTACGTGAAAGATGGAGAAAAATGAAAGAAAAACACTATGAAAGAGAGAGCGAAAGACAAAGAACTATAATCAGCGATGATGCGTGGATGAAAATGCGTGGATACTGATAGACGAAAACGCGTTGAGAGATGTAAAATGTATTTGGTAAGAAAATATGTTGAACACTTATCGAGTTTGTGCGCGGGATATATGCGTTATGTATATGTTGTATAATAAATAAATAAATAAATAAATAAATAAAAATCTCCATTGCTTACACGAAGGTGAATAACTTAGCGTAGGATAATGTTAGAAGCGACTATCTCGCTATATAAAAAGCGGCTCATTTCCGTTTATTGTCGCTTATCTAAGCCGGATTATCTCGCGACGGATCGTGTGTGTCTATTGATTATAGAATTTGGACATAAAAAGGTGAAATTCGTTTCACACCGATTGTCAAAACATACGCATTGGCACGCGTATTACAAGGAAATATGTAGAGAAAGACAGAAATGGTAGAAAAAGAGTAATAATACGTATAGAGGGGCGATTTCGAATGTTCGACTTCATCCAAAAAAACAGTAAATAATACGTCCGAGGACGGGTGAGATAGCTGTTTACATTCCTTCACTCCGCGATTCGTAAGGCCTTAGGTCAATAATAGGTAATAACCGATCGATACGGGTGTTACGGGTGTAGATTATGTTTACAGAAATGTTTAAGTGGTCAGTTACCGTTAATTAATGATGAAGAAATCTTCTCTCGACGCGTGGGAATGTGTCCGTTATACGGCTCGAGGTATTCCGGATAAATTCGTTTAATTATTCAGAAAGTAAATACGTTATTATTCGAAGAGACAATACTCATTATTTAACGTCGCTCATTCAATGCTTCTGCGACAATAGCGAAATCGATGACGTAGTTTATTAATTGTCCCGAATAACAATACGATATTATATACGAATAAATATTGCGGTTTACTCATTCTCGAAAACAATAGCCGCCCGAGCTCGTTCAAGGGGTTGGATAGGAGTCACGTGATCTCGTTTAAGGGAGCGGTAGGGGCTGCAGCCCGATTTCATTGTTTCAGTCGCGTTTTTGCGGTTAATGACGTAGTTGATTAATAGTCCCGAATAACAATACGATATTACGAAAGAATAAATATTGCGGTTTACTCATCCTCGAAAATGATAGACGCGTGACCTCGTTAAAGGGTGGAAAACAATAGGTCATTATTATTAATTGTTTAGGGAGACAATTAAAAATAAATATTGCGGTTTTTCAAGAATGTCACGTGACCTCGTTAAAGGGGTGAGGTCGGGGATTATGCCATACCCTAAACAATAGGCCATTGTCCTAACTCATGACGTCATAGCGTGCTTTCGTGAAATCGTGAAATCGTGAATTTCTTAAGGATTGTCTTTTCTATACTACTATCGATGCTCAAGCCAAATTCACCATTCTACCTAAGTGTATTGCCGCCACATGAAATACAGTCAAACACATGGTATAAGAATTGTGCCTTAGGTGTTCATTCTCTCGGATGCATCATGAAAAAAATGTCTGAAAATGCTGGTATTGGTAAACACGCCAACCATTCTGGCAGGAAAACAACAGTCAAACGCTTGCGAGAGACTGGTATTGAAAGTACCGACATTATTGAGTTAACAGGACATAAAAACATTCAGTCAGTTAACAGCTATTCTGATGTTTCTGTTAAGAAGCAGAAGCAAATGTCCAACATATTAGTGTCTGGTATGGGAAAGTCTGCAGACAGATGTGCAGACCAACGTTTGTTAGCCTGTCCTGTGTCTACTGCTGGACCCGTTGCCACTGTAACACAAGCAGCACCAACTGCTGCTAATGATCAGATCACCGATCAAAGTGACTTTGACATGGATGACAATTTTGAAGAAATTGTGGCTGAAATAGAAAAATATGAGGCAAATACCTCTCAAAAAGTAAACTCTTGCATACAAAAATCTCTTATTCCTCAGGGATAATTTTTAATATTTCTGTAAATTTTGCAAATTATATTAACTCTGTGATACTATCTGATATGATCCTCATTTTAATCTGTGATCCAATTCTCTTATTTATTCATTTTTATTGTTACTGTTAGTATCAATTTAATAGTAAATGTGTGTCATTATCAATTATGACTGTTAAACGTGTTTGACATTGAAATAAAAAAAATACTATAAGAGTTGTTTAATTTTATTCAAACCCTTTTTCAATTGTGGCGTGAAATAAAAAGGTCATTATACATTGTTGAGTACAATACTGAAATCTATTGGACTCGTACACAGCTGAGGCGAGTCGCTAGCCGAGTCCAATATAGGTTTCACAGCTGTGTACTCGTCCAATAGATTTCAGTATTGTACTCAACAATGTATAATAACCTCATAGTATCTTATGATGGCAAGTATACATCGTTGATTGATTATATCTGTATGCCTTATGATAATGTTGATTTTATTGTATATTGTGAGATTGCTGACGATTCATGTTTAAATGTATCTAGACACAGGCCAATTTTTTGTTGTTTAAATATTTCAATCCATATTGTTGAGAATTCAGCAATCAAAAATGATTGTATTAACTGGAGAAAAGTGACTAATGATCACAAAGCAAGATATTGTTCTCCTGTTCACATACGCAGGTAGCGGGCATGACACTAATCAGACATATGATACGCTGTGTGAAGCAATGCATGCATGTGCTATAGAGAGCTTCCAGACACCAACAGCATCAGAAACCATTCTGGTGTGATGAGATTGCACTGCTACATGACGACATGCTACAGTCACGTGACGCGTGGTGCCGTGCAGGAAGACCGAGGGGCGAGCAACACCGGGAGTATAAGGTGTATAAGGCACATAAGGCAAACTTCCGGCGACGCATGCGTCAGTGTGCTGAGAACTTTTTACTTAATGTAGACAGACAACTTGAAAATGATGCTGTTCAAGACGTTGATAGGTTCTGGAAGAGTGTTAAAGCAAGGAGACAGGGGCGTGAATCAAAACTTGGGGACGGCTTGAAATTCAATGATATAATATGTAGAAGCCGTGAAGATATTGTGACTGAATGGGGCCGATATTTTAAAGACTTGTATACACCGACGGAGTCGAGTGCCTTTGATGAACAGTGGGAAGTGGTAGTAAAAGAACGCGTAGACAGTGCATTTACTGAGATGATATTGGACAATGACGTAACAATTCAATCTACGCTTGGGACAGATTGCATTCAAACATTGTCATAGGGAAAGGCTTGCGGACCGGATAACATCACACATGAACATTTATTATATGGGTGCAATGTAATTGCTACGCCATTGGCTGAATTGTATACTCAGATGCTTCGGAGTGGGGAAATTCCAGACGAGATGAAAGAGAGTGAACTTATCACACTACATAAGGGCGGACGTAAGTGTAAATCGGATGTAACAAACCGCAAGCAAATTAAGTTTTAGATACATTGCTACACAAATCAATTAAATTTTGTTAAGTACATTAGAATTAACCTGTATTATCTACTTAGCTATTGATGCACCAACTTGTCACTCGTCATTAGATGTTACTCTATTTATGTACTTCATCAAACATGGAAAAAGTTTATTTAAATTTTTTCCAAAAGTGAAATCGGATCCCAATAACTATCGCGCCATTACTCTTTTATCTAGTTTACTTAAACTTTATGAAATGATTCTGTTGCACAGATGTAAAGATAAGATATTACAGTCTCTTAACAAAATGCAAGGTGGTTTCCAAGAACAATTACGGTATATCATGACCAGTTTTGCTCTGCGCGAGTGCTTATATTTCGCTAGAGAACATTCATCGCCAGTATATTTGTGTTTTTAAGACGCTCGCCAAACGTTTGACCGAGTGTGGATAAACGGACTTTCCTACAAACTTTTGACGTTGCAAAGCCCAACAGTTAACAAACACCCCATTGATGTCGACTGTAATACTACATTTACATGTTCAAACTGGGTGTTTAGCAACGAATACACATATAGATACAAACACTTTAGTCTCTCTACGTGAAATGTATACAAACGTTCATACTCGTGTTCGATACAAAGGCCTGCTGTCCGAGCCGTTTCCAGTCCTTCAAAGAACCAGGCAGGGAGGGAAGAACTCGCCATTGCTGTATCTGACATACATAAATGGACTTATCTCTCAGTAAGAAAATAGCGGGTATGGATGCTGTTTATATGATTTCAAGACGTGCGCCCGACGGTGGCTGATGATATGGTTTTAATGTCATTTTCACAAACCGGACTCCAGAAGATGTTAGATATTTATAACTGCTACTCCAGGCGATGGCGTTTCCTGTATAACGCGAACAAGTGTTCAATTTTATATTTCAATACAAATAACCAACCGGACAATCAAAGGCAGTTTCATCTCGGAAACGACAGGATTCCGTATTGTGAAAATTATACACACCTTGGTATTAACTGTAACGGAACCTTGCATGCTGAAAAGTGTGTTCGTGACGCTTGTACCAAGTTAAGAGCCACTTATATGAATTTACGTAGCCACGGAATCGGACCCGAATCGTTTAAACGCTAAAACATTAATGACACTTTATAGTTCCGCCGTGCTACCCAAAGCCTTATATGGAAGTGAGTTGTGGTGTAACCTGTCTTCCAAGGATCTACTACAGTTGCAACGAGCACATATGTTTTGTATCAAACACAGTCAAGGACTCGGGAATCAACCAGTACTGACTTCGCGCTTTCAACGATTAAGAGCGTCCTGTTAGAAACTATTATTGACTGCAAAAAGCTTAAATACTTCGGACAACTATGTAGATTGAACCCAAACTTTCAAATCAAGAATATATTTAACAATAGGCTCATAAGATTTAACAACTTTGATCGACAAAGCATCGGATTTATACCAGAAATATGCAAAGTTGCGCAGAAGTATGAGCTCACGGATTACATACAGTCTTACACAGAGAACGCATAATTTCCATCGAAGGGGCAGTGGGAAAGGATAATCAATGAGAGTGTTATTATCTGTACAGAGAATGAGGTTTTTGAAAGGGTTCGAAGTCATGATGGATGGGACATAACTCGTCAACTGGTCAAAATGATTACTCTCCCTTGTGGGAGATAGCTCGAAGAAATCCAAGGCTGATTGACATTTGCAAAAAGCTATTACGTAGCACTGGGATTTTTATGTCTCGTTCCTACATCGAACAATGCAAACTGTGTGAGTGTAAGACAGAAAACATAATTGTTCATTTGCTATGTTTTTGCCACTACCACGAAAACCAAAGAGATGTTATGTGGAGACTGTTGTATGATCATCTTGGTCATTTTGAATTTTTGGCGTATTGTCGTTTAACCGCCTCAGGTCAAAGTGCATACCTATTAAAACTTGGGTCGCAAAACTCCAATTACTATTTTACAAACTTTAATGTCACTAAATCAGTTATTAAATTGTTGTCATTATAATTTGTTATATCTGCTTATGACAGTGGCCCTGTTGTAATTGGTTGTCCTCGTTTTGATATTCGTATAATCGAAAATCTTATGTAAGATGACAGATATTGTGTCGAGCTATGTAAGTTTATTGATGTTCTATCAAGCTATTTATGGTATTTAGTATTCTGTCAAGCTATGTGACAACATTTTTATCTTTTATTTATGTCTTGATACTTACATAGTTATAATCTGATCAAGCCTTCATATGTAAAATACATTATAAATTTTTTTATTAGCCTTTTTTATACAATCTTTAGTTTTGCTTCCAGTAAAGGTTGTAATTAAAAAAAAAAGATCCTTTACATCGATTTATCAACTTGAATACATCATCCTTTTTTGCTCTTTTCATGAACATCTAAAAAACTTACAAGCTCATATATCAAATGTTCTTAGGTGTTGAACAAAATCACGCTTATGTACATTTTATATATTGTATATTTGATAATCTTGTCCATATTACTCTCATTAGATTGTTATGTTTATTAATTTATGTACTGTATATATGTTCTGCTCTCCGTTAGCGGAGGAAAGTAGATAAATAATAATAATATAAGCATTTTAGGGTATGATGCGTATTGGCCATGTTGAAGGTGGCCATTTTATTTCTTATGTGTGTATTGCGCATGCGTGGTGGCATTTTGGATTATAGTATGATATCATGAGCTATATTTAGAATGACATCATGATCTATATTTAGAATCACATTATCGGTAGAATGACCTCATGTTTGTCTAAATGATGTACAGAGCTGACTTGTACATTCAACCTAGGGCTTGATCACGAGCATTGAGGGTCAAGTCCTTAGCCCTAGGCGGAGACTTATGGTGTACAAATGGCAGCAATAAATAGAAAATACAATTGGTAAAATCATTACTTTAAAATTAAAAAGGAACAAAATACATTAAAATAAGTAAGAAAAAATGTATAAATATGTAATATAGAAAATAAGATAAGAAAAACTCAATAAATACATAAGTCAAAATAAAATGATACATTGCTCTCAAAGAGAAACACTTACGATGTGAACAGTTCCCTATCTCTCAAGAGAATGAATACATTTCCGGTAACTACTATAATGTGTTTTCCATTTTAGGTCAAAATGTTTCCGGTCTCTATTTAAGTCCAAAGCGTGAGAACGTACTCTGTGTTAATGGGAACCCCACTGAGAAATGTCATTGACTTTCCCCAACTCCGGATCTTCGGTATGAACATGAAGTGGCATCCAGCTGTTAAAGTCATTAAATGCATGGATCTGAAGAATCATGTCTGAACATGTACTCTGTGATCATGGGAACCCCACCGAGAAATGTCACTAGTATTCACTTTTCCCCAACACCG
Source organism: Solen grandis (assembly GCA_021229015.1). Taxonomy (NCBI): domain Eukaryota; kingdom Metazoa; phylum Mollusca; class Bivalvia; order Adapedonta; family Solenidae; genus Solen; species Solen grandis. The sequence goes on along the minus strand of CM037777.1, from coordinate 107,213,153 downwards.
GATCTTCGGTATGAATATGAAGTGGCATCCAGCTGTTAAAGTCATTAAATGCATGGGGGAAAAGCCTGGGTGGTCATTTTAGTTTAGACTCTACTGTGTGTCATAGGGCTTAATCGCGGACATTGAGGGCCAGGTCCTCAGCCCTAGACGGGGATTATACAAAATCTTAAAACAATAATGATATAAAAAAAAAGATCAACATATGATCCTCATACAATAAATGAAAAGAACATATAGGGTCATGGACTATACACGAAATGAGTAAATATGATTAAACTATATCAAACAATATTGGAACATCATTTTTGAACATGTCTGTCACGTTACTTCAACATGAAACTATCAGTCAGAAATAAAGATCAATTCCCTGAATTAGACGTGTAGGACATAGAATATATATTTTTAATATGTCTGTACACGTTAACACGCAACAATCAGAAATAAAGATCAATTTCTTGAATTCAGACGTGTAGGGCATGGAAAATCATATTTGAACATGTCTTACACGTTATTTCAACATGAAACAATCAGAAATAATCAATTCTTTGAATTCAGGCGTGTAGGGCATGGAACATCATTTTTGAACACGGCTGTACATGTTATTTCAACATGAAACAATCAGAAATAAAGATCAATTCTCTGAATTGGACGTGTAGGAAATGGAACTTAATTTTTGAACATGTCTGTACACGTTATTTCAATATAATGACTTCTTTGCGAATACTGAAATCATTTAAAGCAGGCACCAGTACATTTCATAATCACATACACAGTGACCTATACCAGAAATAACTGGTTTACAATTTGAACCGACCAATGCAATGTTTTCATTTTATGCTGACTGAACATGTCTAGACATGTTGTCTAAAAATAACCATGACTTAGATCAACAACCAATCAGAAAAAAATGCAGAATCGCAACCAATGACATGTTTCATTCCATGATTAGGCATGACATTGTACAACAACCAGCAATCATTTTTACTCCATGGACCTATGAGGCGTATTGGATCACACACACACACACACACACACACACACACACACACACTATTCAAACAAAATCATAGAATGTGTTCATGGTTCTGGAAATGAAATGGACATGCCGAGTAAGGTAAACTTTTTAATTTATTAATCACCTACCCTTTTTCCTCAGTATCCAATTTTATATCACACAACAGAATTTCCAAAAAAGTTAATGACATGTATATCCATTAGTTTTCCTACACAAAAGAGTCCAACTGATCACTCTAAGAATATTCATAGAAAAAAAACTGTGTACTCTGCGCGTGAAAAAAAAAAGTTTTATGATGTGTGTCAACGAAATGTATGTTTTGGGCCTCTCGATTTCAACTTAAAACACATGTTTGTGTGTAATCGACATAATCCTAGAGCGGGTCGAAAGGGCTGGGACCGTGTCAGCAGGGAACTAATTAAAAAGACATTACCTCTTTAAGTTTACCAAATTATATACCATTTGTTTCGTGTATGAAACATTGAACGAATTTTGTTATTTTGATTTCAGAAATTAATTTATTGATATTGTTTTACTGCGAATTAAGTCTAAACACATGATTGATCATATATGGATTATTTATCGATTATATATACAAAAAATCCTTTTTTTACATTTTTTTTTTGATTTTTTAGAACTCATTTTTTATAGTTTTAGTGCAAATCAAGTCTAAATACATGATTGATCCGATATTGATTAATTATCGATTTTTGTTTAAATTCAAAATTTAATATTTTCTTTTTTGTTACTAACATTTATCATTTGAGCATACAAATAGTAAGAGCTTCAAAATATCTGTTGATTTGATTTTTAATCGAATTATTGTCAGTTATCGATTTTATTGATTTCCCATTTTTTTAAACGGTAAAATGTTAAAGGGAGTATCTCCCTTATTTGTTAACCGATTTGAATTATTTTCATAGCAATGGAAAGCTCAAAGTAAGATTTTTATTTGAACTACCTTAACCGGAAGTTCATGATGAATAAAAACCGGAAATGACGTCATTCTATGTAAGAATGATTCTTTCTCCCTAAGTTGTTAATAAGATGTTATATTAAATGTTCGATTTGCTGGTCGATACAAACTGGACAATGTTATGAACTACGACGAGGGATTTACAGAGCCGGATCTAGAGATGTGTGAACACTGATCAAAATAAGAACAAGCAGGATCAAAGTCTTAAAACTTATAAGGGGAAGTACCTCCTTTTTCAGTTCATAAAACATGTTTTCTATAAAGTGTTTAGAGTGTGAACAAGTATTCACAAGAAGGGACAATGTATTAAAGCATTGTGCATTTAAACTTAGAAATGGAAAGACAGTAAGTGAAACGCCACCTCCTCCGGAATTGACTCAAGAAGGAGGTTCGATACTTCAAGGAGTACAGACACAAAAGAAAGTTAGGAAAATACCTCCTTCATCATTAACTAATGGACAGGAATTTGCTTTTCAACATCCCTTTACGTGTATGGTCAGCGGACCGACCTCTTGCGATAAAACTTACTTTGTATCACAGCTACTACAGAGGGCTTATGAAAAACGTTGTCACGTTCCACAACATATTATCTGGTTATACAAGAGATGGCAACCGTTATATGACGAAATACAAAGAAACGTTTTTCCGGAAGTAGAATTCAAAAAAGGAGTACCTTTTAATCTGGAAAAAGATGAGTTTTTGGACCCTAGAGTCAGAAATGGGATATTATTAGACGACATGGATACGGAAGCGGTGAAAGACCAACGAGTGACCAATTTATTCACGGAAGGTAGCCACCATCGAAATCTGTCTGTCATCGCTCTCAACCAAAACCTGTATTTCAGCAAAGATCCTACCCAGAGACGAAATTGCCATTATCTGATATTATTTAACAACCCTGTAGACAGACAACAGGTTATGACCCTTGCCCGACAAATGTACCCCAGTAACCCCCAAGAACTGTTAAGACCTTTTGAAAAGGCTGTTAGTCATCTCTATGCCTATCTACTCGCAGATTTAAAGCCACTTACACCGGCTTCACTGCGCATGCGCACAAATGTGATGGAATTTATAAGAGAAACAGATTGTAGAATGGAACCACCAAACGATATACAGAGACAGGATACTGTTCCAGTCGAGACTTTGCAAAACATCACGATTTCTTAACCACAAATTATACAAACTTCCACTAAATGCCGACATGATAATTTTTCAAAATTACAATTTTACATTTAGGCCAACCAAGAACATTTCTTGTCAAACTTCCGGTATTAGACAAGTTTCCTCCTATGTCGCTCTCCTTGTTTGTGGAGGGTGGTGGCCTTTGTCGGGGTGTGCGGTCTTTGGCGAACATCTGCTTGCATAATCCCTAAAGGTGACAATAATCACCATAACCATAAAGTAGGCAAAAATCTATGAGACATTAGGTTAGGAGGTCCAAATTGACCATTCATAGATATCATAGATAAAAAACATTTAGAACTCAAAATCTACCCTTTCATTAAATACTTTAGTTATCTTAAATTAAGATAGCATTGGCAAAATTTGACCCTTTGGCACGGAAAAAACAAGTTCAATCTTTTAAGGGGTGAGGGTCACACCCCGGGGTCTGCGCATGGTGTGGATTATTCTGCAGTCTGACCCTCATTAAACTTCAATAAAACCAAAATGGAACCACCAAACGATACAGAGACAGAATACTGTTCCAGTCGAGACTTTGCAAAACATCACGATTTCTTGTGACGACTGCGGTTCTATGTTTTCGGACATTAGTTACTTACAAAAACATTTCAGAGCATGGAGTCCAGCGGGATTGAAAAGAAAAGCAGAATATAATGAAGATGAGCCTACGAGTAAAGTAGGCCGTCGAGATTGGATCACCTGCGATGATGCTTCTGATAATGAAAGTTCTATTTACGAACAAGACTACATGGAAGATGTAAATGAATATTTCGAACCCTTAGCAAAAAAGCTGGTGAGAAAACGGAAACAATTTTGGATGAAAAATACTACGAATATAGAAATGAAGGAAACTCAGAACAGAAAGCCTGTTCAAAAGCCTATAAGTTTGTCTTTGAAGACGATAAAAAAATCATGCGAATGTATACAGCGCTCAACTAGAAGGAAGCGCCGTTCATCAGAAAATTCTTCGAGAAATTGGATTCAGACAATAAAAAAGTGATTAAACGAGTATTGAAAAAGTACAATCATTGGTTCGATGAGGTCATTGGTCACGGAGAGATAGATTCGGGATAGATTCGGAATCTAGTGATGATGATGATGATGATGATGATGAATAAGTTTATAAGGGGAGAAGACTAATAGACATAAATAAAAACTAATAATGAACATAGACAGATGGTCACACCATTTTCGCCTCATGCCTGAGGGAAAACTATGTCCTAATCATAAAGGACACTACGTTGTAGAAAAAATACAGACTGGTGACACGTCTAAAGAACCGACCATTCAAAATGTTACCCTGTGGCACAAGCGGTAGAATTGGCCAAGTCAGAACTCAAGAGACAAGACTCTCCACCAAGGGAAAGAAAGAAGTCTACTTCCATGAAACGCCAAAATATGAGTTCCCCTGTAAAATCAAACAAAATATTTCGACCACCAGGAATTCCGGCCAATTCAACCTTCTATGTTTGAGACTAAGGACAATATAATTGTAGAACAGAAAATGTGTGCATATTAAAGCGAATTGTATTGAAAAATAAAATGAGTAACATATTAAAATTTGTTTTGTTTTCTTTGACAATAGGATCCTCAAAACAACCAACTCTTTTTTTTTTTTTTTTTTTTAAAGAGAAGGAAATCAATGAAATCGATAATTGACAATAATTCTGTTGAAAACAGATTTTTTAAGCTATTGACTTACAATTCGTATACTCAAATGACTAAATGTTGGTGAAAAAAAGAGAGGAAAATATTGATTTTTGAATTTAAACAAAAATCGACAAATAATCAATATCGGATCAATCATGTGTTTAGACTTAATTCGAACTAAAACAATATCAATAAACGGATTTCTAAAAACAAAATAATAAAATTCCTATACTCAAATGACTAAATGTTAGCAGAAAAAAAGGCCACGCATTTAATGACTTTAACAGCTGGATGCCACTTCATTTTCATACCGGAAATCCGGTGTTGGGGAAAACTGAATAACTTTCACAGCAGGGTTCCCATGATCGCAGAGTACATGTTCAGACATGATTCTTCAGATCCATGCATTTAATGACTTTCACAGCTGGATGCCACTTCATTTTCATACCGAAATCCGGTGTTGGGGAAAAGTGAATAACTTTCACAGCAGGGTTCCCATGATTACAGAGTACGTTCTCATGCTTTGGACTAAAAATAGAGACTGGAAACACTTTGACCAAAAATGGAAAACACCGGAAATGTATTCATTCTCTTTGGAGATAGGGAACTGTTCACATCGTAAGTGTTTCTCTTTAATGTATCATTTTATTTTGACTTATGTATTTTTATTTTTTATCTTATTTTCTATATTACATATTTAAGAGTTTTTATTTTTATTTTTAAAGTAATGATTTTACCAATTGTATTTTCTATTTATTGCTGCCATTTGTACACCATAAGTCTCCGCCTAGGGCTAAGGACCTGACCCTCAATGCCCGTGATCAAGCCCTAGGTTGAATGTACAAGTCAGCTCTGTACATCATTGAGACAAACATGAGGTCATTCTGCCGATAAGGTCATTCTAGCTATAGATCATGATGTCATTCTAAATATAGCTCATGATGTCATACTATAATCCAAAATGGCCACCACGCATGCGCAATACACACATAAGAAATAAAATGGCCGCCTTCAATAAGGCCACTACGCGTCATACCCTAAAATGCTTATATGCAAATGAGTTACTATAAATAGTAACAAATATGGCCACCCACCGAGAAAGGAGGTCAAGTTTGTTTGGATGCAAACCGTAAGACATACTATTGTTGCTCATCAGAGGTTAAAATAGCCGTAGGGAATAATGCTTTAGAACTTCCCTAGAGGTGCCGTTTCGTGAGGTATTACTGTAGTGTAAAACTACTTCGTGCGCACGTAATAGCTACTACGTGCGCACGAAATAGCTACTACGTGCGCACGTAATAACTACTACGTGCGCACTTAAAGCTACTTCGTGAGCACGTGATAGCTACTGCGTGTGCACGTTATAGCTATTACGTGCGCACGTGGTAGCTTCTACGTGCGCACGTAAAGCTACTACGTGCGCACGTAATATAAAAAATATCCTCCATGTCACCTTTATGCCACCGTAATTTTAGACATTTTATTATGTATTACGATATGCAACATATGTTGATCGCTGCCATTCATCGTTATCATTCTATCAAGGAACTGTTATACCGATATTCATTATAATTTTAGGAGAGACAGCGACTCTTCGGATGTATTTTCTTCGCTTATCATATCCCGTTTTAGCACATGGCATTTTCCTCTCGTCCAATCAGGTGCCAGTATTTGTTCATAGTCACCGTGGACTATAACGCGTAGTTCACACTTTTGTGAAAAATCAATAAGTGTGGACTATGCAACCACATAACTCACACTTTTGTGACGTTCTGTCGCTAGTGGACGGAAAATACCATGTGCTAAATAGGTAAGTTCATAGTTGCCTTCAACTATGAACTAACCTATACCTACACAATGCCAGTTCTTCAGTATGGGGAATTTAGTACAGATATTATAACCTCTAAGCAACCAGACGATTACCACAATTATTCTTGAGGAAGAACATTCTATCATGAACGAATGAAATCCAAAAGAATAAACAAAAACCGGCCAGCCTGTCTAGGTCATGACGTATTCCTGAACCAATTGAGCTACTGTAACTGTTTATATATAAATAATCTTCTACGCAAACCGTCACACCCTCTACTGTACCGGTGTATTCCGTCGCAGAAAGCTTTATATTGTTCTGATGCAGCAAGATCTCACCATCGTCCAGTAGATCATACTCCGAATCCTCTAGCAGTACCTGATCGCAAACAAGGATTCTTGAAGCAAGATTTGTTGCCCTGAAAGTTTCGGTAGTACTCATCAATACATATCCAGCTCCGGCGTACTTTTCAAATACACGCCCGTTTAATTCAAAGTAATTGTCTGAAATTAATAATTTATTATTGAGTAAGTGCGATTTAAACCACACTTGTTTTTCGTTGATATAAACTGACTTACAGTATCCACCTCTTCCATGTAATCGTAGAAAGTTTACAACTCGAGCGGGTATTAATTCCGAACTCCCGTGTACCCACTTTATAGAAACTACAACATGCAAACTTCCGTTTTCCTGGTTACTGGTGAACACATCGATGACGGTTTTTCTTACGTTGTTTTCCTTTGGTGTTATGATATTTTTAACAGCGTCATCGACAGCACTGTTGCTGAAGATATGTACTGCTTCTTCGACGTCATTTGTGTCGCTTTCCATCTTCCATAGTACCACTATCTCAAATTCAATGTCTGAATAGAAGGCATACCTGTAAAGACAACCATGCTCTGAGGCCACCTTTACATTGGAGCATATGTAGTTTCGGCAGGTGCGCTGAAATAATTGTGAAATTTTCATTAAATGTTGCCCCAACTTAGATTTTTAAAGTCACCAGTAGTGTATAGGTTTAAAGAAACAATACATTCAATAATTTTATCAATCACATAATACAAAAGTATTCAATTCATGATGATATGTGTAAAGAAGTTTAAAGGCGAAAGCGACAGATTCATCATATTTTTTTAAAACACTCGGAATTTTCTGATTTTTTTTATATTTATAGTATATTATCTGATCTAATAAACTCTGAAATAAAAACAGGGGGTCACCAGCCTTAGGAAAAATGAGAGTTTTTATTAGTATACCATACATAGCCGTAGTTTAAGATGGAATATCACTTATGAAAACAAAGTCTTTTTTTCTTCGTCAAATGGATCACAATTTATTAGTAAGTGTGTTGTTATATAAGTGAAACATCAAATTTAATTTAACAAAATGAATTTAGGGTTTACTAAGTATCCATCAGTTATCAAATACCCTTACATACGTACACACATTTATTTTGAAAAAAGTACAAACCAACAGTATTTTGTAACTTATTTTTTTTTCTTCTAATTTTCAAACATTCAGGTTTTTCTTATTTTTCAATGGACCACCAGGCTTATTTTTCGAGAAAATACATTTTAATTATATGGGCGGGGAAATTTAACTTAGGAGAAGATGAATATCTATTTATATAAATATTTATAGGCATGAAGACCTACTGCCGAATCCCATGTACATTTCACACAGGAATAACGCTTGTGCACTGCAGTTTCTGTACTTCTTAATCGTTTTAAACAGTTTTCTTTTAAATGCGCAACGACAGTCGTCGTGATAAATATGTACAGTACAGTCGAGAATTACGGCAATTTTTATCCTAACACCGGTTCAAAATTTGCGGTTGGTAACAGTACTGAAAACGTTTTTATTTAAACAAACACTGTTACATTTGCATTACAGGTAATAGTGTAAAATTTACTCCTGTGTGAAAATAGAAACTGTCGCAATCGTATTTAATGATGAATAAGACCAGCACAAAATTGGTATCTTCTTTTAAACAGTAAAAATCTCTTATTTTTGTTTCTTTGTAAATATAATTTATATCATATACATCAATATAATTATGTTTCCATAAAACTGATGTATCCATCGGTTATTGTCAATGTGCAAAATTATATACATTATACTATAGTGTATCGATAATACAAAAAAATTCAAGTCTTAAAAATAGCTAGTACGGTTGGAACGTTGTACATCCAGGATTTAATCTTCATATCGGCTGTATTGACAGCTGGTTGGTACCAGCATCCTATAGGGCTGACTCTCACTTTGAATGACAATGAGATAATGAATAAAAGCGTTGTAAAATAATCTCAATGTCCGAAATGCCTTCGTATTATTCACCTAACTTGCTAGATCTTTAAATTCATACGCAACAGAAACTATTTCTTAAATTTAGGAGACATTGTGAAAGAAAGAATATCAGTGCCATACTGGATTGGATCTTGTTTATTTTACTATTACCATACAAACTTTCGTCAATATTATTGTTTCTTTTTTTTTTCCAGCTGAATCAAATGCAATTTGATCTTCACAAATATATACTTACCTTATAGCGATCATAAAACGATAACGGATGGCATGCTTTGTTCCTCGGATACTGGTCATTGTTATTACCCGGTGATACTGAATTGTCTTTGCGCAAGACTGCGGAAAAGGAAAAAGGAAAAGCATTTTCAAATATAAATTCTATGTCTGCACTGCAATACCCACCAATTCGGACCACCCGCATGTATCCTTTATAACACACAAAGCATCTATTTTTTTTATACATGAGGAACCCATCGTAAATATATCGGGTGAAAACCTCGGAAGCATCTTTAATGTACTGCTTTGTGACATTTCCCGGACTGTAACATGCGCCAGCTTCTTTCTCGCAGAGTGTGCCTTCTATCAACGTGGCGTTTTTAGGTATGAAGATGAATATACAGGTACCATTCTCCACATACCATCTTATGTCTTCCTCTAACATTTTCTGGATTATTTCTCTGTCTGTCTCATTTAATTCAATGAAGCAATTTAAAGAAGTTTGAAAAAAGTCTGGATCACTTTCCTCTTCGTCTTCTCCATTACACTGCGCACAAAACTTGTTGAAATACACGGTCCCGGAATGTGGGTAAAAGACAGGTCGAACATGTTCTAAATTATGAATGTTATCAATGTAATTCTGGGAACATTTGTCTCCCAGCTGGGTACCTTCGTAGTCATTCAGGCATGTTATGACCATGTTCATTTTTTTAATTTGTGGCGGTAACTGTAAAAGATCCACATCTTTCGCGGCGTGAACTGGGTACATACACTGTGTCGCTGACTGGCCTGGACAACATAAAGAAGAATCAATTGTGCATAATGTTGTCATCGAACATGGGTAGCAGCCCGGACGGTATCCATACAATTCAATAACATTTATTGAATCATTACTATTTTCCGTAGACGGACAGTATTCCCGCAAATCATCCAGAATTTCCGGAGTAATCTCGTTTTCCATCGTACGCACGGAAACGAAAATAAGACATAACCAGAAATAGCCAACAAACACAGTCATTGTCTTGTTACCAAATGATCATACAAACACAAGTTTCAGAAATGCTAACTAGTGTATTTTCAACAGGAGACTGAGGCCCTTTTTAAAATATGAAAATACGCGTTTGATCAGATGCCCTGCAATTAATATCACCACTACATAAAGACGTGGGATTTCTCCACAATATGAACAAGTAATAATATTGGATATGAGTTATTATTTGTCATATAAAACTGTCGTAATACATTATTAGTATAATTTTTAATCTGTATTGCTTGCCGTTCCAATAAAATTTAATTTTATTACCAGTTATCTCTTAGAAAATTACAAGAAAATATAAATATATACCTACTATTATACTTTTTTACATGCCTGAGGAGCGGTATTATGAAATACTACTGGATGGCCGTCTATCTGTCCGTTAGCGAATTTGTGTCCGCTCTGTATCGTTAAGAATTTTATTTAAGTTATTTGACAGAAATGTCAACCATGTGCATATCATAGGTTTCGATGTCTTGATTCAAGGTCAAGGACACATTTGAAGGTCACATGTCATACTGTTTTAATGTTAGAATATTTTGTGTCCGCTCTGTATCTTTAGAACCGCTGGAAGGAAATTATAATTAACAGAAATGTCAACCATACAAACAGGATGTTCAGAGGGTAGGTTTCGGATGTCTTGGTTCAAGGTCAAAGTCTCACTTGAGGGTTGTTAGCAATTTCTTGTCCACTCTGTATCTTTGGAACCGTTAGAAGAAAATTGAATTTATTTGACAGAAATGTCAACCATATTGAGAGGATGCGCAGAGCCTAGGTTTGGGATGTCTTGGTTCAAGGTCAAGTTCACATTTGAAGGTCACATGTCATACTCTAATAATGTTAGAATATTTTGTGTCCGCTCTGTATCTCTTGAATCACTTAAGCAGATTTAAACTATTACCAAGAAATGGCAACCATACTGAGATGAAGTGCAGATCAAGAACAAGTTTCAACTGTATTGAGTCAAGGTCACAGTATGAAGTAACATGTCGTACTGATATAATGTGAATATATTTTGTGTCTGTTTATCAGTCCCCTGCAGATGTTTACACACGAGGGAACTGTAAGTTTGCCATCCTTCCTTCTGTCTGTCCGCTCGTCAGACTGTCAGATCAAAAATCCTGTGGAGATGGTAATGGAAATTTGCATAACCGGTAGAAGTATTGTGTTTTGCAAGCACATCAGTGACTTGTTTTTCCATTGAATCCTCTAACATTTTCTCTTTATGCATCTTACTTCGGTCGGACGTATAATGCTCATGCGGAACTCATGTTATTGATTATTATTATTTCTTTTTCAAAGTTTAGGCCCGGATCCAGAAAATATCCGCTGGGGGGGGGGGGGGGGGGGTGCAAAATCTTAATGTGATGTGAGTGCTAGGTGGTCCGGGGGCATACTAAATGTTTTTAGTATGATCGAGACTTGACTTGACTATATGAGTTTACCGTCGCTTCAACAGTATTTCAGTCATATAGCGACGTCCAGCTAATTATAGGTTGAGGAAGACCCCGAATGCACGGAGTCATGCAGGTAGAACCACAGACCTGCCGCAAGCCAGGTGGAAGGCTTCCTCACGTGAAAAGTATGATGGAGATACATTCTGAAGGATATCTGGGGAGTTTTTTTTTTTTTTTTTTTTTTTTTTTTTTTTAATCCGATATATATCTTTTGACGCTAATGCCTAGGTCCGCCTGGGAAATATCATTCGCGATTTGAAAATACACAAATTTTCTCCCGATGGTTCCCGATGTTTGAGAGACGGAGTGGTCTGATGAGAAATGGCACTGAATAGGCATTGGCATTGGTCCGTTTAACATTCATTGATGTTTCGGCTATGACACAATGGCTTTGAATTTCAAGTATCGGGAACAGCTTCCGATGTTCGGGAAAGCTCCGGGGGACCTTCTCCGATAATCGACGAAGGTGCCCCGGAACTTCGTCGAATTTGAAACATCATCGGGGAATATCCCCATAGATTTGGGGATGTATCGTTGAGAACTTGCGAACCATCCTAGGTGCCTAGGAGAATTTGATGATGAAATCAAGAGACAAAATTAAGGGAAGACTTTGGCGGGAGTGGGGGTATGAATGCCCACAGCAATGTTCTGTGGCCTTCTTGACCGTCTCAGTCTATAAGATTGCCTCCAAAAGCAACAATTTCAGAATTTAATTGTTTCATTAAAGTAATACTTAAGGTAAGGTTGATATTTCCTTAGCACAATGCAATAATGTAGTATTTCATTTTGTGCTCTACATGTATTTAAAAACAACAGCTTTAATCAGTTAAATAAACTCTTATACAATATTTCGGCAACTTTATTGGTTTACATTCTAATTAGATTTAAAAAACATTGATTAAACTATTATTGTGTATTTGTTATTTCAAACTTGCCTTTTTTAATTAAATACATATTCATGAAAATTTAAACAACTTTTTGGAGAGACAATGAGGTAATGTGCTTATCGTAATTTTAAGGAAAATGTGTCAAGATTTTCTTTAAAAATAAAAAAAGATATACCCGGTAATTTAAACATTAGAACAACCTGTTGTCTGTGACATTCAGGCGCTTAATTGATATAAACACAGTAAAAAGCTGAAAGCGTCTGACTGATTCGGATTAAAGGCAGACACAGTACTTTTGTGATGTTGCCATGTGATAGCGGATGTTTTATCAGTATGGGGTCTCGGAAACAGCAATGTCCTAAGGAACAAATGGCACACAATGGGATTTCCACTAGAGCACAAAAATAAACCATTTTCACTACAATTTCATCGAAATACAGCCTAGAACATTTAATGACAAATCCAGTCAACCCACCCCCCACGCCCCTGGTGAATCCAGGCCTGGGTTGTGTGATCTTTGTGTGACATCATTGAATCCGAGCCTGGGTTGTATGATCTTTGTGTGACATCATTGAATCCGAGCCTGGGTTGTATGATCTTTGAGTGACATCATTGAATCTGGGCCTGGGTTGTATGATCTTTGTGTGACATCATTGAATCCGGGCCTGGGTTGTATGATCTTTGAGTGACATCATTGAATCTGGGCCTGGGTTGTATGATCTTTGTGTGACATCATTGAATCCAGGCCTGGGTTGTATGATCTTTGTGCGACATCATTGAATCCGGGCCTGGGTTGTATGATCTTTGAGTGACATCATTGAATCTGGGCCTGGGTTGTATGATCTTTGTGTGACATCATTGAATCTGGGCCTGGGTTGTATGATCTTTGAGTGACATCATTGAATCTGGGCCTGGGTTGTATGATCTTTGTGTGACATCAGTGAATCCGGGCCTGGGTTGTATGATCTGTGTGTGACATCGTTGAATCCGGGCCTGGGTTGTATGATCTTTGTGTGACATCATTGAATCCGGGCCTGTGTTGTATGATCTTTATGTGACATCATTGAATCCGCGCCTGGGTTGTGTGATCTTTGTGTGACATCAGTGAATCCGGGCCAAGGTTGTGTGATCTTAGAGTGACACCAATGAATCCGGGCCTAGGTTGTGTGATCTTTGAGTGACATCCGTGAATCCTGGCCTGCGTTGTATGATCTTTGAGTGACATCATTCCAACGTACACGAAAAACCAATCGGAACTTCTCGGTGATAATACATGTGCTTCACGGTTTAATGAAGAATGACGAAAATACCCGAGAAGTTTCTATTAATGACAAACGACGTCGTTACTGTCACGTTGTTGTTTAAAAAAAAAAAATAAATGTCCATGAGGTGTGCAGACAAAGTTATACCATTTACGGTTGTATACAACCCATCACTTCCTAATAATGGCTCTACAATTAACAAATATTGGGATATATTAAACTTATCCGAAAAAAAAGAAGTTAAAAATGTACATAAAACGTTCAAACCCATATTGGCATATAAACGACCAAAAAGTATGGGGGACTATTTAACTCATGCACAGTTTTCGCGCACTATGGATAAAACCCATCATGTATCAAGTGCCTGTGGGAAAACACGCTGTTCACACTGCAAGGCGAGGGGAACGCTTTTCTTTACACGAAAACACAAACTGTTCAACTAAAGATGTAATTTACCTAATTACGTGTAAAAAGTGCCATAAACGGTATGTTGGTCAAACTAAACAACCTGTGTCGAAACGCATGTGCAGCCACAGGTTTGACATTACAAACTTTACTGAACCTGCATTTTCCACGTTAGTTGCTTCACATTTTAATGATGATTTCAAAACAGTTTATAATTTGGAACAGCTGAAATATGACGCCAAGGGAATACTTTGAACATCGCACTATCATCATGTTTTGCGTGAGTCTCGGATAAAAAAAAAACCCATTTCACTCCGGAATGAAACGAAAAATTACGCAAATTAACGAGCATCCCCCGAACACTTAAACTACATGCTGGTGTATGATTCCACACAATGTTTAATGGGAAATGAATATACATTTGAGATTTATCCTCAGCCACTGAATGGTCAATTTAAATCAGCGAATTATACCGGATATTGCCGATCCTCTGGTGAAATGGTCTATGTTAAAAGCACGAACTTTCAGGCTTTGATTTTTAAGTGACACAAGCGCTTTAGAGATGGCCGGGATATCGAAATGACAATGGCCGTCAGTTAGGAACGTCAAAGAGGTAATCTATTGAGATCGACGGAATATTCGAGATATCTGTGAAATCGCCGGATGGGTCAAAGATCTGTCCATCGCGTATCAACTGAGCACAAGATCATGCAAATACTTAAGTGTTAAATTGATGCCGAGGTTGTTTACCACAGAAGATAAGTCGGTGGGGGTAGTGTTTAGAAACCTCGGCTGACGTTATGATGTCGTATCCAGCTGTCACGCATATAAGGTACCCCCTGTGTATGTTTTATGTACACAGAATCCGAATTAGCCGCCCCGCACATAAGGTACCCCCTGCGTATGTTTTATGTAGCCGCCCCGCAATAAGGTACCCCCTGTGTATGTTATATGTACACAGAATCCGAATTAGCCGCCCCGCATATAAGGTACCCCCTGTGTATGTTATATGTACACAGAATCCGAATTAGCCGCCCCGCATATAAGGTACCCCCTGTGTATGTTATATGTACACAGAATCCGATCCAGATGCCGCACAATTTGAAATTTATGCAACAAAGATGCACTTAACTCGCGACAAATTTGTTTGTCTCCATGACCTGTCATTTGACAGATATAACATAAGTCGACATATTTTTATATTTTACCATATTTTATATTTTGTAAAATTATCTGTACTCGTACAAAAGAGATACTATAATAAACTGTATGTCTGTTTCTGAGACAACCCTTGTATGTGCGAAAAAAAGAAAAACGAAATAAAAAAGGAGGCATAAATCCCGGTATTTTAATCTAAAACGGTTTTTTATTGCCTGTGCTAAAGTTTCTAGACGGAAATTAATGATTTTTATTTTATTTTTAATACCAGCTGGAGTTTTATTAAAATCGTAATTGAAAATATATGGGTCATTGAAAATAAGAAAATGATATTTTATTATATTACTTTGTCGTGCGTCGTCAATAATTGGTTTTAAACGACATCTACTCTGAAACACTGGGTAGAAATTGAATCAAAGCGCTCAGTGCGCTGAGAGACGGCAGCCGGATTAACAGGAAAAAAGCTGTGATTCTTAATTATTGATACAACAGAGGCAAATGCCACATGACGCAAAACCTGCAACTATAATCGG
>CM037777.1:107163110-107197162 GCA_021229015.1 Solen grandis | reverse complement strand
AAATATTTGTAATTAAAGAAGTTTTAAATAAAAATTGTTACTTATAAAATAAAAATTTTAAAAGATGGACTTAAAGGGTAGTTTTTATAAACAAAATTACAAATAACCGAGTTTTAAATTTTTTAAATAAAACCATAGTTACCTTAAAATATACTCTTTTTATTTGTATCTTCTTTTGTGATGTTTTGTAATCTACTCGAAGTTGCCCCTGAAAATAGAATATAATAAACGTATTAATATACTGTAAAACCGTTAAAAAAATAACGTGTTAATTTTAATAATTTCCTAATTTCCGGGGTATTAATTACTGTAAACCTTTAAAAAAAATAACGGTGGTGGTGTAAATTTTTCTTTTAAAATAGGGTGACCCGTATGAAACTTAAGGGGTTTGTAAAAATTTTTCCTAATTTCCCCGGGTTTTAAAATATACTTAACCCCTTTTGAAACTTAAGGGTGTAACATATAAACTCAAAATAGCCTGTTATTAAAAAATAACAAACAAAAAATAAATTACCTACAAAAAATGAAGGACGCCAAATTTCACGTAAATACTTCAAAAAGCAATTGCTCTAACAAACAGAACACAAAATTTTAAAATAAAATGCAGTATTTCATTTTTTACTTTTGTTTGCTTTTTTTAAAATTTAAGGGGCGGGAAAAACTTCTTCTCACCACTGTTAATTTAAAACGAAAGCCCGCCCAGTTGATCGCTCTATGTTTACAGGTATTTATGACAACGCCCGGGCAACGTTAATCGATTTAGTTATTCTACTACCGTCTATTTGTTTTCGACCCATAATTTTATTTGCCAAATTTTGGTTTTTTCATTTAAAAATAGATTTTGGAAAACCTTTAGTGTTCGCAACAAAAATTTTTTATTTTTTTTATGTTGTTTTTTTTTAAAATTTTACCATGTTTTTTTAAATTTTACATTAGTGTGATTTTTTTTATTTTTTTAATAATATAGTATAGGTATTGAATGTGACTGCTTTTTGGGGTTTTTCACATGAACCCAGACCGCGGATTGCGCTCTGGGTTTTTTAAGTGTTTAGCCCCGTGACTGACACATTTAAAACCTAAACTACCACCAGGTTTTTCATGGGTTTTCAGTGCAAAAGGGTATCTTTTTTTAAACAAAAAAAGTTAGTTTTAGGGCTTTTTGCTTTCCGCAGAAAGACATTGGGGTTTTTTCGTCTTTTTATTTTGGGCTTTCTCTCAGGCAGAAAGCATATTGGTTTGTACGTTTTTTTTTTTATTCTTTCTTCTCTTATTCTTTTTTTTTTCCTCTTATATTTTTTGTTAATTTCAGGGGTTCCATTGACTCAGAACAATGAAAAAATTTTTTGGGATATATTCAAACCTAGCTTTCGGAGCAATGAATTTTATATTTAACGACCCATAGACGTCAGATTTGACGTCAGGTGAAAAGTTTGTACGCTTTTACGCCATTATTTTTTGGACCCATTTCATCAAAAATTTACGAATTTAGTTAGGTTATTTTTGAACCCGTGTCCCCTTTTTTTAAATTCGAAAAGTCCATGGTTCTATACAAACCAAGATTTTGAACCAAGGTCGTAATTTTAAATTGCTTATAAATTTTTGTCCTATTTAAAGATAAAAAGGGTTGATATTTAGTCATATATAGGTCCTAAATTTTTTTAAATTTTTTGTGAAAATAAATGCATTACGTCACGTGACGCCCAAAAATTATAATGTTTTTCCCAAATTTTAACAAAATATTTATAGTTAAATGTCAAGGGAATGAAAATTTAATGACACATGCTCAAAGGGGGAAATTTTGTTTTTCTAGATTTTCATAGCCATGACGTCATATACGTCGCACTTAAAATATGCAACAAAATTTTGTACGCGGTCTACACCCTTTTTTGAACCGATAAAAATCAAATTTTTCACAAAATTGTATTTAATTTCTAGTTGTGCATGTCGTTTTCCGTTTTTTAAAAATTCAAAAGTCCAGGGTTCTATAGCAAATCAAGATTGAAAAAGGCGAAAATTTTTTAAATGCTTAAAATCGGATTTTTTTGAGATAGAAAATATTTTTGGTCATATATAGGTCCTGGAAGTTTAAAACATTTTGTGAAAAAAAACCCACATGGGTCACTTGACGTCATTATTGAAATGATTTCAATATTAAAAAGATATTTCTATATTTTGAATTTTTGAAGGCAATGAAAATTTATGAAAAAAGTTTCAACGCTAAAATTTTCGTTTTTCAATGATTTTCAGAATCCTATGACTCATAGACGTCACTTTTGAAGTTGAAATACAAATTTTGAAAACCGGCCAGAGCCATTTTAATGGGCCGATTTTTATAAAATTTTTCACAGAATGTGTATATTACTTTTTATTGTGTATACCGGTGTCCGTTTTTCAAAATTAAAAAACCAACATCATGGGGGATCCAAGATTGAACCAATGACGAAAAATTTTTTAAATGCTTATAAAAACGCCTATTTGAGATAGAAAGTTAAAAATTTTGGGTCAGTTAGTGGGTCTCGGGTTTAAAATTATGTAAAATAAAGCATATACCACGGACGTCATTTTTTTTTTTTTTAAAATTTTCTTTTCTTCTTCCAAACTAAACGTTACAAATCAAATTTTCACAAAATGTTATATTAAGTTCTATTTGTGCATGTCGTTGTCCTTTTTTTCATATGAACTTGTTCAATAGTCCTAGGCCCATGAAATTTTTAGGGGTTAGATCACGTGAGAATTTTGATTTAAATATTGTCAGCAGCCTATCCCGTAAATGACGTCACAGTAAAAATAGTGAAAAATGGTGTTTGGCTTCAGCCGTATTATAGTCGGATTTCTTTAAAATTTTTACAGTGGTACATTTGAAACTAATGTGTGCTACCTGTCAGCTAACCGAAATCCCAAAAACCGAATTCTGTGGGGTGAAATAAACGAAATGGACAAAAATTTCATTTTAGGGTTAAAAGCTCAGGGCGAGATAAAAGTTTAAACTTTCACAGTTTTCAGTTTTGCAGAATTTCTACAAAAATTTTTAATCGTGACGCAAGGGCGCAAACAACCCCTTATTTTTAATTTGGGGGAATGATTTCGACTGGCCCAATTTTTCAGAATATAAGATTTTTAAATTATTGCAGTAAAGTATGCGCTTTTAAGGGAAAAATTTTTAACACCCCAGCTCACGTACCTCAAGCTAAAAAAATTTAAAATGGTGTTCGCGCTCTAGAGCCCCCCATTTAGATCAATTTTTTTTTAAATTTTTACGTGGAACATCTTGAAAACTAAGGTGGAAATTTTTTCATAACTTAATTTCCCAAAAACCAAGTATTGGGCTGAATTTAAAATTCGAACTAGGACCCAAAAATTTATTTTTGGGTAAAGAACTTCGGGATGAGATAGAAAATTTTTAAAATTACACGTTTGCGTTATGCAAATTTCTTAAAATATTTTGGTGTGACTCATTGACGTCAAAGCTTCTACTACACTGCTATTTTCTTTTTTTTCTTCGTAACAAAACGCTTATTTATAAAAATGCAATTAATCCCCATGGACATAAAATATCCCAGAGTGAAAATTTCAGAAATTTCATCTCTTGCTTTTTGCTTTAAACACAGGTTCAGAAAGCCTACTTCTTTTAGACGAATGACATCTATTATTATTATTCTTTTTTTCCAACCTTTTCATTTTTTTATTTCTTAAAGTTGTAAAGGGTCAGGACAAAAAAATTTTAAATCAACAGATCCTGAACAATGGCTTTTTGGGAAATGTTTTTTTTATTTCACATACTCACATGACGTCGAACTAAAAATAATCCAAAGTTTGTACCGCTTTTAACCGCATTTATGGACGGATTTTCTGGAATTTTTTCTCAGAAGTTATATTTTAAGCCCTCTTTTGGCGGATTATATGGGTTTTGCCAAGATTAGAAAGAAAAAAGGTCAGGGCGAACCCAAGTTTCAACCAAGGACGCAAATTTCAATCCAATAAATCGATCTAGATGAGATAGAAGTTATATTTGGCGAGATTTTTCCTCTCGGTTTCCTTTGATTTTAAAAAGATAACGTCATATACGAAAGACGTCATAAATTTTGTATAAAATTTCCGTTTTTCTTGATGTCAATTTATTTTGTTCAAAGGTTCATAGACAATGAAAATTAAATTCCCATTAGTTTACGTGAACTTTAGATCCAATGTTAAATTTTTTCTATGACGTCACATGACTCATAACAAAAATAGCTTCCAAATTTGTACGCGCTGTACAGCCGCATTTAGGGAGGGATTGGCGGAATTTTAAAGAAGTTAATATTACGACCTCATTGTAAAGGGTTATAAAGTTGAAAATTTCGAAGAACAAAAGGTTCATGGCAATCCAAGATTCAAACCCAAGGGCGTAAAATTTTAAAATCCATAAAAAAACTTTTCTGATGAGAAGAAATTGATATTTGGCGAGATTATTTTTTCCTGTGTTTCCATTGCATTTTTTTAAGATGAAGTCATATACCATTGACTCACAATTGTATAGAATTCCGCTTTCTTGATGTCAATTTACTCTGTTGAAAGGGGTTCTAAAGAAGGAAATTAAAAGCCCTTTGTAGGCATCATGAACATTTTGACCAATTTTTAAAATTTTCATTAACTCACATGACGCAGAACAAAAAAATAGCTCCCAAAGATTGAGCGCGACACCCGTCATTTATGGACGGATTTCAGGGTTTTCAAAGAAGTTTATATTAAGCTTTTTGTGCAGATTAAAAGGGTTTTGCCAAGTTTCGAAAGAAAAAGGTTCATTGAACCCAAGATTAAAAACCAAGGACTCAAATTTCAAAATCCATAAAAAATCGTTTTAAAATTATATTTGGCGGATTATTCCCTCGTTTTTCCCCTTTGCATTTTGTAAGATGAACGTCTATGACGCTATAAAGTCATCAGTTGTAAAAAATTTCCGTTTTCTTGATGCAATTTTACTAAATTGCAAAGCTTCATAGACAATAAAAATTAAATTCCTTTGTCTAATCAGGCATTTAGATTCAAGTTAAAATTTTCAATGAGTCAATGATCAGAACTATAAATAACTACCAATTTTGTCCGCCTGTACACCGTCATTTATTTATTTTTGGCAGGAATTTCCAAAGTTTAATTACGCCCTTCATGTGAAGGTTATATAGGTTTTCCCAAGTTTCGAAAGAAAAGGTTTTTTTTGGCGAACCAATTCGAACCAAGGCGTAAAAATTTTTTAAATACGTATAAAACTTTCTAGATAGAAAGTTTTGATTTTTGGGCAAATTTATATGTCCGGTTTCCTTTGCATTTTGTAAAGATGAACTTCATATACGTCATATGCGTCATAAAATTGTAGAAAATTTCCCCGATTCCTGAATTCAATTTACTCATGTTAAAAAGGTTCTGACAATAAAAATTTAATGCCTATAAAGGGTAATCATGAACTTTAAAGATTTAAATTTTAAAATTTTCATATGACGTCACATGACATCAAAATTTAAAAAAGCTCCCAAATTTCATCCCGCTGAACAGCCGTCATTTAAATGGAGGGTTTGGCATGGAATTTTTACAGAAGTTATGTTTTACGATTCATTGGAGGATTATATGGGGTTTCCCAAAATTCGAAAAACCCCGGGGGTTTGTCCGGTTTGCAGTGCAGAAACCCCCTCTCTTTTGTTCAAAACAAAAAGAAGTCTATTATTATTATTATTATTCTATTTTTTTTCTTCCTTTGGGGTTAAAAATTAAAAACGGTTGGGAGCTAGCACATGAAATTTTAATAGATCCAGTGACTTTGCGCTTTTGTCGTAATATTTTTTTTTTCAGGACGTCACATACGTCGTGCAAAAAAGCTAAAAAATCTGTACGCGCTTCCCGTCATGATTGGACCGTTTTTTTTCCAAAATGTTATATTATGTTCTTGTTGTGCAGGATTTTTTCTTTTTTGCAATTTTGAAAAATCAAGGATCATGGCTAAACCCAAGTTTCGAACTTTGGCCCAAAAAATGATTGATGAATTACGAAGCCCCAGAAAAGCTAGAAACTAATTTGGACGAATATTTTCCTTTTGTTTCTTTCATTCGAGAAATTGCGCGTTGCGAAAAATGCGTCTGACGTCATACCTTATAAAATTTTTTTTACCAAAATATCGGTTTTTTAACACGGGAAGACAAAGTTTTTGACCGATTTGAAAAAATTTTCATAAGGGTGCAACATACCTCTTATTGCATCACATTCCGTTTCCGGGAAAAAGCTAATAAGGGTCACATGTCAATTATCGGTTTTTTTCTTGGGCCCTTTAAAATATCTCAAAAATAAAAAATATTTTATCGAGACACTATGCGTAAAAATTTGTAGTGCTTTGAAAGCCTTTCAGACGTTATATTTTTGAAGATGGGCTTAAATCTTGATTTATGCAGAAAAAACAAAAATGCTGCAACCCAAAACGCATTAAACTACTTTATCTCGAAAAATTTATTGATTTTTGTTAATAAGAGTAGAAAAATTTGTAAAAACTACCCCGGTCGTTCTTTTGGTTTTAAATTTTAAAGTTTGCCTAATATTCATTAAAGTATAAGGAAAAACAAACGATATGAACTTTTTATCCCCGATTTTTGCCGTAGTAAAGGGTTTTTAAAACGCCCTAGATACAAAGTTTTTAAAAAGATACATACAATTATAAACGGGGGGGAAATTGGGGGAAATGAAAAGACCTTTCTAAGGGTACCTAGCTTTTAAAATTGGCTTATTTACGAAGTTAGAAAACTAAAAATCAGTAAAACCTTTCTTTCATACACTCACGAATAAGTCCCGTCACTTGTTTCCTTTTTTTCGAAGAAATTAATGATTTTTTAAAAATAACTAAAATTTTTTTTTTTTTTTTTTGCATGTGTAATTGTTCAAATGAATGCAGATTTTAGTGATCGGACCATAAATTTAAATTTTTTGCAAAAGGGCAATAAAACATGAACATCTGTTTCCCGTTTTTTGCCGTTTTTTTTAAAAAATAATTTTCTATATCTCAGACCGTAATGAAAAGTTGAAACATGAAAACACGTGAAATTTGGAAATTTAAAGCCTTTCAAAGGGGTCCCTTTGCTTTTAAAAAATTTGGAACGGATTCCTATAAGGAAGTTAGATAGAAATAAAAATTCTTTAAACGTTCTTCTGCATTTCTCGTTAGCCCCTATCATTTGTTTGTTTTTTTTTTTTTTCTAAAAAACTATTAATTTTTGAAAAACATAAAAAACAGTATTATTAGCGTGTGAAATGCGTTCTAAGGGATGCAATTTTAAAGATCGGACCTTAATTATAAATTTATTTGTCGAAGGGGCAAAATAACAGAACATTTTTTTTGCCGTTTTTTTTTTGCCTTTTCTTTAAAAAAAACTTTCTTATTTAAGCACGTAACAGAAAAGTTGAAATATGAAAAAACGTGAATTTTGGAAAAAAAGGGCCTTTCTTTTTAGCTCACCTGACACTTGTGTCGGTGAGCTTTTTCGGTCCCCTTTTTGTCCGTCGGGCGTCGTCAGCGTCCGTCTCAACAATCTTGTGAACACTCGGGGCCCAGTTTGTCCCAATCTTAAAGAAACTTGTCAGGATGTTTGTCTAATGAAAATTCGTAGATTAAAAATTGGGGTCATGTGGGGGTAAAAAAATGGGTTAAGGTCAAACTTAGAAAAACTTGTGAACACCTAGAGGCCCAGTTTTTGACCAATTTTTCATAAATCTAGGTAGGATTTTGTCTATATAATCCGGACGATTTTGAAATTGGGTCTTTTGGGGTCAAAAACAGGTCACCGGGTAAAATCTTAAAAAAAATTTTTATAACCCCTTACAACCACATTTTAGGCCAATTTTCTAAAACTTGGTCAAATGTTGTCTACATAATTGATAAGTTCAAAATTTGGTTCTTTGGGGGGCCCAAAAAACGGGGCGCCAGGTCAAATCTTAGAAAAACCTTGTGAACATTACGGCCACATTTTTTGGCCCAATCTTCAGAAATTTGGGTCGGATGTTTTTTAATAAAATCTTGGTGATTTGAAATTGGGGTCATGGGGGGTCAAAAAATGGTCCCCAACTAAAAATCTTAGAAAAACATTCTGAAACTCTAAGGCCCAAGTTTAACCCAATCTTCATGAATTTTGGGTCAGTGTCTGCTATATGAATCTGGGAGAGTTCAAATTTGGGGTATGGGGGTAAAAAACTAGTCCCCATAAAATTTTATAAAAACATTTAAACCTCAGGGGCCACAGTTTTAACCAATCTTCATGAAATTGGTCAGGATTTTGTCACATGTATCCGTGATTCAAAATTGGGTCTTTGGGGGGTCAAAAACTAGTTCACTAATCAAATCTTAAAAAAACCCTTGCGACCACACAGGGGCCACATTTTTTGGCCAATCTTCATAGAATTTGTCAGGAGTTTGTTTATATGATATCTAAAAGAGTTCAAAATGGGTCCATGGTAAAAAAACTGGTCACCGGGGAAAAAACTTATAAAAACTTTGCGAACATTTAAAAGGCCCCATTTGCCCAAATTTCATAAAAAAGGGTCAGGGGGGTTTGTCTAATGATATCTTGGATGGTTCAAAAAAGGGGTAATGTGGGGTCAAAAACTAGTCATCATCAAATCTTTCCAAACCTTGTGAACACTCAAAAGGCCACTTTTGGGGCTCAATCTTCAAAAATTTTGGTCGGGAGTTTGTCTACATGATATCTTCATGATTTGAAAAGGGGGTCATGTGGGAAATAAAAAAAACAGCCCAAAAGGGAAAAATCAAAGAAAAACCTTGTGAACCTCAAAGGGCCACAGTTTAGCCCAATTTCAAAAGATTTGGCCAGGATGTTTGTCTAATTGAAAATTGGGATTCGAACAGGGAGTCACATGAGAAAAAAAACTATCACCGGTCAAATTTGTGAACACTCTAGGGGCCTACTTTTTTGTCCGTCAAATTAAAATGATATGAATGTGTTACATAATTCCCATTGAGTGAAAATTCAGGAGGTCAATTTTGGGGTCACTTAGTCAAATTTTTAGAAAAAACATTTTTAGATCCCGTTTTTTTTCTTTATCCCAACCACCATTTTACACAGGTGAGCGACACAGGGCCATTTTGGGCCCTCTTTTTTTAAAAATTGGATATATAAAAGGGAATTAGGGGGAAAATAAAAAAAATTAATTTATACCGTTCTTTCATGCACTTCGAGTTATCCTAACCCTTTGATTGCTTCTTTCAAAAACTTTTAAATTCTACTCACCCAAACACATTGTCAAATGGCATAAGAATCGATGAAAAAAAGTCCTTTTCCTCCCTCTTCCCTCCGTCTTCGTCCGAAAAAAAGTAAGATCAGTTTGACAGGTTTGCAGTGCAGAAAGCCCTTTCTTTTGTCCAAACAAAAGAAGTCTGTTATTTTTATTTTCTACTTTTTTTTTTCCTTTTGAGGTCAAATTAAAAACAGGGTTTCCGATAAGCTAGCAGCAGAAATTTTAAAAAAGTGGCACAGTGACTTTGCGCTTTTTATCGTCTTATTGTTTTTCTTTATGTGACGTCACATGACGTCGGGCTGAAAAAGCACAAAACTTTACGCCTCTACAGCCGTCATGTCTGGGCCCATTTACTTTATTTTTTTTTCAGAAGTTAAAAATTAAGTTCTTTTTGCAGGATTATATCATTTTGCAATATTTGGAAAGATCAAGGATCTATGGTGAACCCAAATTTCGAACTTTTGGGCCAAAAATGTATTGAAGTTTTACGAAACACTCAGATAAGCATGAAAATTGGGCAGTTATGTTCCTATTGATTCTTTCCCCCTGGAAACGAGTCGTATGACTAAAAAGAGTCGCGTGTTATCAAATTTTGTACCAAAAAATACGGTTTTTTTGCACGGGAAAGGGAAGTTTTTGACCCATTTTCATAAAATTTTCACTGAAGGGAACATATTCCCCTTTTTGTCATCACATTCCGCTTCCGGAAAAAACTAAGGTCAAGTCAATTCAAATCGTTTTTTCTTCGGCCTTAAAAATTCAAAAAAAGAAAAATTTTACGAGACACTATGCGTATAATTTTTAGTGCTTTGAAAGTCTTTCAATGATATAAGTTTTTAAGATCGGCTCGAACAGTTATTATTTCAGAAAAAAAAAATGTTTCAACCCTAAGGCACGTTACTTCTTATATCTGGTAAATTTTTGTTTTGTTAATAAGAGTATGAATATAATTTTTTAGATCAATGCCCGGGCGTTTTTTTTGGTTTCAAATTTTTAAGTTTTTCCCATATTTATTTAAATTTAGGGAAAAACAAAACGATATGAACATTTTTTATCCCCGTTTTTGCCGATGCTCGGTTTAAACGCCCCTACTACAAATGTTTAAAATACATACAAATTTTGAAAACGAGGGAATTGTGGGAAATGAAAAGACCTTTCTAAAGGGAGCTTTTTTAAAAATTTGGGCTTAATAAAGAAAGTTACATGAAAAAGAAGCATAAAACCCTTTTTCATCACTCCGCATAAGTTTCCCGTCACATGCAAAATTTTTTTTTTTTTTTTTTGCATGTTAATTTGGTTCAATGATAGCGATTTTTAAAGATCGGGCCAAAATTAAAATTTTTTTGTAGAAAGGCAATAATAGACAGAAAATCTTTTTTGCCGATTTTTTCCGTTTTCTTTAAAAAAAACTTTCTAATTCAGAGCCCGTAAAGAAAATTGAAACATAACACGTGAAAAATTGGGAAATTTTAAAGGGCCCTTTCTAATGGACCTTTCGTTTGAAAAATTGGACATCGGAATCCATAAAGGAAATAGATGAAAATAAGAATTCATTTAAACCGTTCTTTATGCATTTTGCATTAGTCCCTATCATTTGATTGTTGTTTTTTTTTTAAGAAACTATTAATTTTGAAAAACATAAAGAACAGTATTATTAGCGTGAGCAATGCGGTTTTAATGAAAGCAATTTTTTAAAAATCGACCATTTAATTTTAAAATTATTTGTCGAAGGGGAATAAAAGACATGAAAACGTTTTGCCCATTTTTTTTCCGTTTCTTTGAAAAATAACTTCTATATCTTTTAGCCGTAACAGAAAAGTTTAAATATGAAAAACGTGAAATTTTTGGGAAAAAAAAAAGGTCTTTCTTTTTTCTTTTCTGGTCGCCTTTTTTCCCCTCGTGCCCCTCGTCGTCGTCCGCGTCAACAATTGCTTGTGAACACCTAGAGGGCCCCAGTTTTGGGCCCAAACTTCATAAAAATTGGGCAGAGTTTGTCACATATATCTCGGAGAGTTCGAAAATTGGGTCGGGGGAAAAAAAAAGGTTTCAGTCAAATTTTAAAAAAACCCTTGTGAACACTCTAAAGGGCCCCAACTTTAGCCCAACCTTCAGAAACTTGGGCAGGATGTTTGCTACAGATAACCGGATATTTGAATTGGGGGCATGTGGGGGCAAAAAAAATAGGTCACCAGATCAAAACTTTAAAAAACTTTTTGAACACGTACAGGGCCCCAGTTTTAGCCCAATCTTTATGAAACTTGGTCAGAAGATGTCTACATGATATTCAGAAAAGTTCGAAATTGGGTCTGTGGGGTCAAAAATAGGTCGCCCGGTCAATCTTAGAAAAACCTTGTGAACACCCACAGGCCACAGTTTTGGCCCCCAAATTTTTTAAAATTAGTCGGATGTTTGTTATAGATATCTCGGATGAAGAAATTGGGTCATGTGGGGTCAAAAACTAGGTCACCAAGACAAATCTTAAAAAAACCCTTTGAAAAATTTTTAGAGGCCACATTTTAACCCCAATCGCAGAAAGTTGTAAGGATGTTTGTTATATGATATCTTTGGGTGAGTTCGAAAAGGGGCATGGGGGTTAAAAAATAGGTCACCAGGGCAAATTTTAGAAAAAGTTGTGAACACTCTAGAGGCCCGTTAAAAACCCCAAACTCATGAATCTTGGGCAGGATGTTTGTCTACATAATTCGGGTGAGTTCGAATTTGGGTCTGTGGGGTCAAAAAAATAGGCCCAGGTCAAATCTTAGAAAAAACCGTGAACACTCTACAGGCCCGTTTTTACCCAAATTTTATGAAACTTGGGGCAAGAGTTTTTCTACAGAATCTCGGATGAGACCGAAAAATTTGGCAGTGGGGTCAAAAAATAGGTCACAGGTCAAAACTTATCAAAACCTTTTTGAAAAGCCCCACAGGGCCCCAGTTTTGGGCCCCAAACTTCATGAAAATTAGTCAGGTGTTTGTCTGTATAATCTCGGATGATATGAAATTTGGGGCCCTGTGGGGTCAAAAATAGGTTCACCATCAAATCTTTTGAAAAAAAACCCTTTTGAAAAATCAAAAGGGCCCCGTTTTAACCCAAACGTCATGAAAGTTGGTAAGTGTTTTTCTTATATATCCTGGAGAGTTTTGAAATTGGGTCATTGTGGTCAAAAATAGGTCACCCCGGGCAAATTTTAGAAAAACGTTGTGAACACTCTAGGGCCACGTTTTGTCCCAATCTTCATGAATCTTGGGCAGGATGTTTGTCTACATGATATCTCGGGTGAGTTCGAAAGGGTCATGTGGTCAAAAACAGGGCACCAGGGCAAATCTTAGAAAAACCCTTTTGAAAAAACTCTACAGGCCCATTTTTTTCCCAATCTTCATGAAACTTGGGCAGAGTTTGTCTACAGTATCTGGGTGATTCGAAATTGGGCATGTGGGGGCAAAAACTAGGTCTCAGGTCAAAAACTATCAAAACCTTTTGAACTCTCTAAGGCCACAGTTTTAGCCAATCTTAATAGAGTGGGCAGATTTTTCTAATTTATATATTTAATGAGTTGAAAAGAGTCACATGAGGTCAAAAAAAGGTCACCCCGGTCAAATCTTGAAAAATCTTGTAAAAACTCTGAGGCCTACATTTTTGTCCAATCCTCATTAAACTTGATATGAATGAGACTGCATGAATTCCCCCGTTGAGTGCAAATTCGGTAGGATCAAATTAGGGCACTTAAATCAAATGTTAGAAAAACACTTTTTTATGTCAGATTTTTGTCATTTGCCTTACACAGCGATCTTTCTGAGGGGGCGACACAGGGCCCTTTGGGCCCTCTTGTTTAAAAATTGGACATCAATAAGAAGTTAGATGGGAATAAAAAATAATTTATACCGCACTTCTGCAGTTATTTAGATCACTTGATTTCTTTTTTTAAGAAACTATTAATTTTAGCTCACCTTTGATACTATAAAATCGATGAATGTCCATTGTCCGTCCCTCCTCGTCCACAATTAGTTTGTTTGCACTCTGCATCTTCTTCTTAAGCAATCATTTTCAAACTTTATTACAAATTTTTTTACCATAAAATCTTGGTCAAATTCGATTTGCTGATATCGGCCGATTAAGTCAGGGTTATGCCCCTTTGAAATTTTAAAAAAAAAACTAATTTTTTATTGTCATTGTCACTTTGCACTCTAGCATCTCTTTTGTAAGCAATCTCTTTAAATTTTAGAAAATGTTATTACCCTAAATCTCGGACAATTTCGATTAGGCTGATATCCCCCATAAAATCATGAGTTTGCTCCTTTAAATATTTAAAAAAATCCCAATTTTTTGTTTGTTGCACTCTAGCATCTTCATTTCTTAAGAATCATCTTCAAACTCTATGACAATGTTTATAGCCATATTCTTTTGGGCAAGTTCGATTATGGCTGATATCTGTCAAATATGTCAGGAGTTATGCCCCTTTTGATAAAAAAATGTAATATTCCACTTGATTTGCACTCTAGCATCTTTATTTCTGAAGTAAACATCTTCAATCTTTAGAAAAATGTTTATAGCCATATTCTTCTGCCAAGTTCGATAATGGCTGACATCTGCCAATAAGGTCAAGAATTATGCCCCTTTTGATGTTTAAATTTGTGTGTTTTAAAGTCATGATTTTTTAGTCAAGTTTGACTTTAAATTTCGACAACAGGCTCACTTTTAGTTCGTGAAAAAATAAATAATCGATGGATTATGTCTTCAGTACAACGATGCTATAATTTAGTAACTTGTACAGGTAATGAAGGCAGTTTTTCTCGGGATTTTTCCCTTTTTTTTTTTTGGGGGGGGGAATAACTTTATTACCGCAAAAAGATAAAGTAGTATGTTTAATTCAAAGCCCTTTTCTAACGGACCGGGGTTTTTTTAAAATCGGACATATAGTTGCATGAAAGAAAGAATTTCTGAAGAAAAAAAAGACAACTTTTTCCTTGTTTCTGCAGTTGAACCCACAATTTTTTTCTTTTACTTTAAAAAGTAACATGTGATATAGTAATTATTTTAATGCTCTGGGCCCCCTTAAATTGAACAAAAAATTTCCCAAAAAAGATATGAAAATAAATATTTCGTAGAAAGAAATCTTGAAAAATTTTTTTTAGCATGTTGAGGATTAGCTACTTCATTAGCTTGCAGAACACAAAGTTGAGTATTTTGTATTTTTTTTTTTTATTTTAAAAGAGGGTTCTGGAAAATTAGCATTATGAAATTAAACTGAAACAAAGTCACATTTCCCTTTTGAACCCAAGACTTTTAAATTTTATTATTTATATGACACACAGATTTCCTCTGTTTTTTCATGTTTGCACTCTACAGCTGTCAATTGGGAGGGATTTTTTTCCCAATTTTTGAAGATGGTGTATGTCAAAAAGTAAAAAAAATGTCAGGTTTGAATGGTTTCAGGCGAAAACCCTTTCTTTTGTTCAAACAAAAGGGGCTATTATTTTTTTAAATTGTTTTTTCAAACATGTTTTTAAAAATTTAAAATAATTGTTAAACGTTTTTTCTTTTTTTAACTACAACAAAAAGAAAAAAACATAAATTTTCGAAAGCCTTTGAGCTCATTTTGGTTTGAAAAAAAAAATTTTTTTTTTGCAAAAACGCGATAATATCGCGATAAACGCGAAACTTCCCCGAATTAAGCGAACTTTCGCGTTATAAAGCGAAAATTTTGCGAAAAAAACGCGATACTTCGCGAATTTAAAGCGAAAAATTTTGCGAATAAACGCGATATTTTCGCGTTATAACGCGATACTTTCGCGAATATACCCCCAAAAATTTTGCAATAAAAAGCGATATTACGCGAAAAATTTTCAGGTGTTGAATTTGCGGTTAAAACGAAATCGTTATCAAAACTATAACTATTTTTTTTGTCGACCTGGGTCGAACGTACTCAACCATTCAAATAAACCCAAATAAATGGTTGAGCTGGATCCCAAGATCGAGCTCAACCTTCAAATAAACCAAAAAAAATGGGGCTGGGGTTTTAGATCGTCTCAACCATTAAATAAAACCAAAATAAATGATTGACTGGATCGTAACGTAGCTCAACAATTCAAATAAACCAAAAAAAATGGTTGGGTGGGTCGTAGATCGATTTTTAAACCATTGAAAAGTTCATAGAATGGTCGACGGGGTCGTAGATCGTCTCAACCATTCAAAAAACCAAAAAAAATTTTTGAGCGGTCGTAGATCGTAGCTCAACCATTCAAAAAAACCCAAAAAAAATGGTTGAAATGGTCGTAGATCGTAGCTAAACCCTTTTGAAAATGTTCATAAATGGCGCCTGGTCGTAGATCGTACTCAACCATTAAAAAAAACCAATATAAAGGTTGACGGGGTCGAGATGTAGCTCAACCATTCAAATAACCCAAAAAAAGGTTGGCTGGATCGTAGATCGTAGCTCGCCCCCTTAAAAAACTTTCAGGGAATTTGAGCGGGGTCTAGACGTAGCTCAACCATTGAAATAAACCAAATAAAGGTTTTGAGCTGGATCTTTATCGTAGCCACCACTGAAAATTTTCATGGAATGGTTTTGGCTGGGTCGAGATCGAGCCAACCCATTCAAAAAAACCTAAAAAGGGTTTTGAGCGGTCGTAACGTAGCTAAACCATTGAAATAAACCAAAATAAATGGTTGAGCCTGGATTTTAAACGTAGCTGCCCACTGAAAATGTTCAGAAGGTTGGGCTGGTCGGATCCCCGAAAAAAAATTTTCCGACGGAAACTTTTCCGACGAACAGATTCCCGACGACTACAAAATTTCCCGAGGAAGCATTTTTCGAGACGCATGAAATTTTTTCCGACGAACACATAACTTTCCGACAAGAAATTTTTCCCGACGAGGACAAACTTCCCGCAAAAAAGATACGTGATTTTTTGATTGATACATTTTCCCCGACGAGTACAAAACCCGACAAAGATAAAAATTTTAACAAAATAAAATTTTTAAAAATAAACTAAATTCCCACATAAATTTTTTTCCCGAAACAGAAATTCCCGAGGGAAAAACTTTTCCGGGAAGAGATATTCCCAAAAGTAAAAAAGTTTTTTCAAAGGGAAACCTTTTCCCCGCGAAAGCTTTTTTTTTTTTCCGACAAATGAAATTTTCCCCCCGATATACAAAATCCCGACAAGAAAAAATATTAACAAAATACAATTTTCACACTAAAAAAAATTTCCCCGACATAAAATTTTTTTTCCACGAACAAAAAATTTCCCGAGGAAATTTTTCCCGACGAATAATATTTCCGCAAGACAAGATTTTCGAGGGAAAACTCTTTTCCCGACAAAAGCTTTTTTTTTCCGAAAAATGCAATTTTCCCCGACGAAACTTTTTTCCGAAGAAAAAAAGTTCCCCACAAATGTAATTGGTTGATCGTGCGACATTTTTCCCGACTAATGAATTTTCCGAAAAATAATAATCCGACAAAGAAGACAATATATAACTAGTTTACGAAAAAAATACTAAACAAAAAACGAAGATAGTTTTTTCCCCCACAAGTTCATTTTTCCCGACAGTACAAAATTACCGACGACACAAAATACGTCTATGACCGATCAACCATTAATTGTTTTTTTCAATGGTTAGCTACGATCACGACCCACTCAACCTTCATGAACAGTTTCAATGGCGAGCTACGATCAAAAGACCCAGCTAAAACCTTCATCAAATTTCAAGGTTGAGCTACGATCTGGACCCGGTCCCAAACCCTTACTTTGGTTAAAATTCAAAGGGCGAGCTACGATCTACGACCCCGCTCAACCATTCCATAACATTTTCAATGGTCTGCCACGATCTACATCCGGTCAACCTTTTTTTTTATTTATTTTAATGCTGAGCTACGTCTACGATCCAATCAAACCCTTTTTCCTCAAAATTTTTAAAGGGGGAATACGATCTACATCCCGCCCAAACCCTTTTTTTGGTTTATTTGAATGGTTGGCTACGATTCGACCCGCTCAAACCATTTTTAATGGTTATTTTAATGGTTGAGCTACATCCTGACCCCCGCTCACCTTCTATAAAGTTTTTCAAAGGCGAGTCGATCTCGATCCCCTCAACCATTCCATCAACATTTTCAATGGGTTGGGGTACGGTCTACGACCCCGCCGCCATTCCCAACTTTTTCAAGGTGGCTAGATCTACATCCAGCTCAACCATTTATTTTGTTTTTTTTCAATGGGTTGGGTACGACACGACCCAGATCGACAAAGAAAATTGTTAAGTTTCGATCTACAACTTCAACACCCGAAATTTTCGCGTTTATTCGCGAAAATTACGGTTTTTTTCGCGAAAATATCGCGTTTATTCGCAAATTATCCGTTTATTTGCGAAAGTTCGCGTTTTTTCGCGAAAGTATCGCGTTAATTCGCGAAAGTTTCGCGTTATAACGCGAAAATACGCGTTTATTCGCGAAAAAAAAATTTTTTTTCCCAACCAAAATGACTCAATAGGGTTTCGTAAAATGTTTAAATTGGGAGTGCTGACATTGTTTTTTAAATGACGACGAGTTACTTTGTGTATAAGGGTATTAGGGGTGAACTGTACATTTTGGGTAAACTGTACATTAGGGATGAACTATGCATTAAGAATGAACTGAACTTTTGGGGGATGAACTGACATTGGGGATGAACTTACATTAGGGATGAACTGAAACATTAGGGATGAACTGTACATTAGGGATGAACTTACATTAGGGATGAACTGAACATTGGGGATGGACTGTACATTAGAGGCCGTTTCCGGGTGAAAGGGTCAGTAAAGGTAGCTGTAGATATATCTAAAATCAGTGATACCATTTTGGGGGTTAATTTATGAAAAAATTTAGACTTTGAAACCAAGAATAGCCAAGCATTTTTATTTTTTTTTCTGTCGATGGGTGCCAACCCATTAACTCAATGGGACAGGTTTTCATTCTCGGGTGAAAAAGGAGTGTAGAAATCAAATGAAGACCTTTATAAAAATACATTCGAGATGACACATACTGTATACATGATAATGTACCCGAAAAGGGTCAAACTTTTTCCCTTTTTTTCAATATCCAATATATGCTTACGAACGAACTCGTTCAGATCGTTTAGGACAACTTAATCCTCTTGATTCTTTTTTAGAAGAAAAAAATGAACAAATATAAACTTTATAAAGACAAGAAAACCATTCGATTATAATTTATACTCTCTTTTATATTTTTTTACTGTTTTACTGTCTCAAGTAATATATAGATATTATGAATAATATTTATTTCTCTGTGTGCATTTTAATTGCATATTGATTTTCTTTGCATATTTAAGTACTACACTGAAGCTATTTAAAGACAGAGAGAGAGAGAGAGAGAGTGTGTGTGGGGTGTGGGGAGAGAGGGGAGAGAGAGAGAGTGTTTTCCACTGGACCCCGGCGCCTTACTATTTGGTTAAGGTAAGTCACAAGGTCCTAAAATGTGGGTTTTAGTTGTAAGATAGTCGTTACCTTCACGACAAAAATTTAAATAATTATCTGGCAACTCACTGTTTCTCCCCAGAAAGACGGAAATGAAAAGGGGAAGTTTTGGCAACTTCCGGTTTTAGTTGCCACGGCATTGTTCTGCTCCAGAAGAATGGCAGAAATACCTTCTGGATGTACAGCAAAACTTATTCTAATAATCCAGTAGATTGGTAAGTGTTTTAGTCCTTCACAAAATGCATGAATCACAATTCAGTTTTACTCTTGTAAAAGATCCTGCATGAAGGTTTTTTTAGTGGATCCCTAAAACACTTTAAACTGTTTTATTATTATTCTTTTGTTGAATAATGCTCTTATCAAAATGGCTCATGAGTTATTCACGATTAGGCCTGCTGTTAAGTATGGATTACTGTTGGCATAGTTTTTACTCTGTGTGTGTGTGTGTTTTAAGTAATTTGAAAACAAATATTTTTATTACATCAAATATATTAAAGATAAATAAAGGTTACTATGAATATGTTTTTAGATAACTAAAATATGACGTTAAGGATAAACGTCTGATAATGTGTAATACTTTTTTTAAAATCAGTGGAAATATGCACATGACTAATGCGGTATTCAAAGAGAGATAGAAAGAGAACAACAACAAAAAACTAGCAGACGACTCGATTGTTTTTTTTCTCTCTAATGTTGAGAAGTGCATGCAGTTGGTGTTTATTTTTTATGCCCCGCCAACTGGGGCATGTATATTTTCGGTCTGTGCGTCCGTAACACCTCAGGTTTACCTTTACCTTTGCGTTTAAGTTTTTATTCTAAGAAGATGACTTCATATCTTTATGAAACTCAGTACACATGTACATCTTGATATGATTTATTTTAAATTTATGCAAATTAATGGCTGTGACTTATCTTTCACGGTTGGATGAACATTGAAAAATTGGTTGTTCTGCCTCAGGTTTACCTTTTCGTTTAAGCTTTTTTTTTCTATGAAGATGACATCACATCTTATTAAAACTAGGTACACATTTACATCATGATATAATCTTTTTTAATATCCATGCAAATTTGTGGCTGTGACCTATATTTCCCGGATTGATGAACAGTGAAAATTAGTTGTTCTGCCTTAGGTTTACCTTTGCGTTTAAGCTTTATTCTATAAAGATGATTTCACATCATCATGAAACTAGATACACATGTATACCATGATATGATCTTTTTAATATAATGAAAGTGTATGGCTGTGACCATTATTTCACGGCTGGATGAGCAAGGTAATTGTTACGCCTCAGGATTAACCTATGTTTAAGGGTTTTTACTATGGAGATGACTTCACATCTTTATGAAATTTGATGCACATATACATCATTATATGATCTACTTACGTTATGGAGGTGACCAATATTTCATGGATGAATGAAAATGACAATTAGTTGTTTCTGCATCATGTTTACCCGTATTATAATCTTTTAAAATTTTTAAAGGGCAGTTTTTGGTTCTGACTTACTTGGCGGGGCATTTGTGTCTCAAAACCATTTTGTTGTTGTTTTTTTTTAATTCAACAGGGTTCTGAAAAAAACATTTAATGCTATGTATGAAAACATCAAAATTGTCTCAAAAAAAATAAATGTATGTTTGGAATTTTTACTTTCGCAACGAAAAAATTCAGTCAAAAATAGTCCAGGTAAACACGGGAAAAAACCCCCGAATCATAGACTACGATAGGCTATATATGCTTAAAAAAAGGGAAATTTTTAAAAATATCAAAAACCGAAAGGGGTATTCGTTTTTCGTTTTAAAACCTAATCAACTTGACACTTTATTAAACCACCCACTTTTTCAATATGAAACAAACGAAAAGGTTTTGAAGCCTTTTCCATTTGCACATTTTTGTGTGTTTTTTTGCAATGTTTAGAACATTCAAAACCTTCTAGCGCATAATTTTCCGATCCCTGTCCCTTGAAATCCCCATTCGTGGTGCAGTAACAAAAGGCAAAAATCTGAAAACCGCATTTTAATCAGACTTTAACATTTGAGTTAAAACAAAAAGATGATTTTAAAAGCAAAAAGCCCCCTAGCGGCAAAATAGAAACAAAAATGCAAAAACAGCAAATAGTTTAAACAAGATATAATCCACTGTCAAACTTTTTTCTTATTATCAAATTAAGCATAAAACCATTTACAAAATTCCCAAAAAAAGGATCAAAATTTGGGCGCCGTATAATACCAAATCAGTCCCCATCTTCAAAAAATAAAATTATAGAAAGAGCTCTTTTAAAAACTAAAACTTTTTTTCATATACTCTCAATGAAATATTTTATTTTGGAGCTTTTGTGGCCGAATAAAAAAAAAATAATCGTAATTGACCCTTTACCTTTTTAATTTTTTTTTATATTTTTAATTGGAGGCCCTTTCAAACATAACAATACTATCGTGTGAAAATTGATGAAAAATAACGAAAATAAAGTCGGAGTACAAAAAAAAATTTTTTAAATTTTTAATTTTTCCTAAAATTTAGTGAAGTTTGACCGTTTCTAGAGGACAAACCCCGCATTTTCCTAATTCGCCCCCATTTTTTGTGTGTAACGTCTTTTAAAAGGGATGCCGGGACGGAATTCTTCTATCTGACTCTAACAAAAAAAGGGTAGGTTTTTTGTAGACCTACCCTCATTTGCACAGTTTTTTTTTTTTTTGTTTTCTGCAAGGTTCGAACATTAAACCCTTTCCCTTTGCTCAAAAGCTTTCAGCCCAGGGAACCCTCGAATCCTATCATATGTTATTAGGCTATCAACAGGGGACAGAATGCAAAAAACGCATTCGAATTGGACTTCAACTTTTGAGTTATAAGCAAAAGAATGATTTCAAGAAAGCGCCCCCTAGCGGCAAAATGAGAAAGAAAATTGATTAAAATTTTACTGTTAGGTACCTAGCAAAGCAGCAAATAGTTTTAATCAAGTATACTAACGTTAGTCGCACAAGTCAAACTTTTTTATTTTTAGTATCAGAATTTGAAGCATAAAACCTATTTACAATTATTCCAAAAAAGGATCAAAATTTGGACTGCCGTAGAATGACCCAAAACAAATCCCATCTTCAAAAACAAACATCACTGGAAAGAGCCCCTTTAAGAACTAAAACTTTTGTTCATATACCTTCAATGAAAATTTTTTAGTTTTGGAGCTATTTGTGGCCGAATAAAAACACAATAATCGTAATATGACCCCTTTACCTTTTCAATTCTTTTTATTTTTTGAATTGTGAGGCCCTTTCAAACATAAACAATACATATCGTGTGAAAATTTCATGAAGAATGAACAGAAAATAAAGTCAGAGCGACAAAAACATGTTTTTGAAATTTAATTTTTCCTAAAATTTATGAAGTTTTGGGCCGTTTTCTAGAGGACAAACCACGCATTTCCTTAATTCGCCACCCATATATTTTGTGCGTATATGTCTTGCAAATCGTATGCAGCAAACAGAATTATTCTTTCTGATCTCTAACAAAAGTGGGTAGTTATTCTAGACCTACCCTCATTTTTCCACTTTTTTCCCAAAGGGTTCGAACATTCAACCTCTCCTAGAACATTTTTTTCCCCCCAGTACTCGATGATAGATTTCCATCATATTTGATTGGGCTGTCAAAAGGAACTTTATGTAAAAAACCGCATCTAAATCAGGTTTTTCAAATTTTGAGTTATTAGCAAAACAGTGATTACATGCATTGCGCCCCTAGTGGCTAAATCAGAAATAAATGTGAAAATTTTTGCCCAAATTAGGCACATGTTAAAGATAAAGGACTCCATGCCCAAAATTTTTATAGCTGTAGCTTTTCTCATCTGGCCGCTAGGCTGGGCACAAAAATGGTGGAATTGGAAAAATAATAAAAAATAGAACCGCAAAGCGGCATCTTGGTTTTTCGCTTTTAACTTGATTAGTAAGAGTATTGGTTTCAACTGCAACATAATTGATTGATATTAACTTTATTCGAAATCATTAACATATAAAAGTCAAATAGAAAGTTTGAAAAAAAAAGATACTTAAAAAACAAACAAAAAGGGACATCTCCTGACCTTATTTGATGGGTAACAGCCTTAATCGAATTTGATCGAGAGAGTTTGGTAAAAAAAAATGAAAATATAAAGTTTGAAGATAAAAATGAAGTGCGATATTTTTCTTCTTCTTTTTTTAATATTCATGGGGGGAAAAAATCAATATATAATAACTGATAACATTTGTTAACCTTCTTCCCCAATTTTAAGAAAGAACAATGTGGTTAAGTTTATAATGTTTGTTTAGAGAATGAACACCAAGAAATTGGGGGATCTTTTTTGACTAAGAAAATGGCAATTATCGTTATAACATTGACCAATAAAAATCTGTTAATTTTTTATTTAGGAAAATCTGTGTTCATAAAACTATACAACCAGTGAGAAAATGAGAAGTTTGAACAAAGAGTCAAAAAAGACACACACTAAAAACTTTTGTTTTAAAAATTTGTAATTCACCCAAATTAGTGACGTTTGCCGCATGCTGTTTACAAACAATACATACCCCTTTAAATGCTTACCCAAATATTCTCTGTATTTTTTTAGCAAATTAAATAATGCAAATATAAATTTAGGTAAATAAATGATTTACATTTTTTGATAAAGGATCAAAATTTTGGGCTTTTGTAAATTTATCAAAAGAAGTTCGATCATCAAAAACAAACACCAAAGGGAAAAATCTCTTCCAAACTAAAAAATTTTTTTTCATAAACTTTTTATAAAATATTTTTTTAAATTTTAAGCGTTTTGTGCGAAAAAATAAAAAAATTTGGTATTTTGAACCTTGACCTTTGCATATTTTCATCGTTATTTTCTATGAGTTTTTTTTGATTATTTAAATCATAAACGTGAAAACATGGTGAAGATTGAACAAAAAAAAAAGTCAGGACAGCAAAAAAAAGTAAATATACGGGTTTACAATTGTTTGATAAAAGGATCAAACTTTGGACTTTTTAGTTTGACAAAAGAAGTCCGACTTTCAAAAACTAAACACCAACGGAAAAATCCTTTACAAACTAAAAACTTTTGTTCATAACTTTCTATAAAATATTTTTTTTAATTTTTAAAACTATTTTGTGCCATAAAAATAAAATATTTGGGGATTATGACCCTTTACCTTGCATATTTTCATCGTTTTTTACATGATTTTTTGTAATTTAAATGCAAAACAGGAAAAATATGAAGATTGAACAAAAAAAAAAGTTGGGGCAGCAAAAAAGAGGAAACATACGGATTTACAATTGTTGATAAAAGGAAAAATTTTTTGACTGTGGTAATTTGACAATGAAGTCTGATTTTAAAAAACTAAACCCCAAGGGAAAGATCTCACACAAACTAAAATTTTTGTTCTATACTTTTAAAAAATTTTTTAGTTTGAGAATATTTTATGCCGATAAAAAAACAAAAATTGGTATATACCTTCCCTTTGGCAATCTTCGCTTTTTTTTTTTTTTCAAAATTTTTATTTGTATAAAACAATTGCATAAACAGTAAATAATGATGAAGATTGAACAAAAAAAAAAAATCGGGGCTGCAAATAACCTTAAAAGTCATGTTTTAAAAAGTTGTTTTTCAAATATTGGGGTTTAAATTTGACTGCGTACTGTGGACAAACCAGCATTTCCCGAATTCGCCACCCAATATTTTGTGCTATATGTCTTTCAAACATAGCAACAAACAAAAATTTTCCTACTCATCTTGAATAAAATGGGTAGTTTTTTGGTAGACCTACCCCTTTTTCACAGTTTTTTCGAGATTCGAACATTCAACCCCCTGAAACGAAAGTTTTTATAACGCAAATTTTTGGAAACCATCATATTTTTTGGGTTTTTACAAGGAAAATTTTGCAAAAACCCATTTGAATCGACCTAAATAATTTAGATATTGCTTATTAAACATTTTCATATAAAACCCCCCCCGGGGGAAAATCAAACAAAAATGAAAAAATTTTTCGACTTTGGATCTCTTCAAATCTGATTTTTACTGATAAAAATTCATTATGTGGCTTTTTTCCCCTTGGAGCTATGCCGTTTACAAAAAAGGTTTGAAAAATTAAAAAAAAAATAGAATCCAATCGCATATCATCGGGTTTTCGCAAAACAATTTTTCCCTTCATTTACGAGTCGCATTTTCGAAAAATATTTCTTCATTCAATGGTTTGTTTATAAAGTTAACAGCGATCTTTCAAAAACTTTGTCGCAATGTTTTAGCAGACTTTTTACCCCAAAAAAATATTTTTGATTTACCCGTCATTTTTATCGCGATATCAAAGTTTTTACGAAAACAATTCCATTCAGTTTCCCAGTTGCATGATTTGAAAAACATTTTTTTCGTTCAATGGGGTTGTTGATACTGTTAAAGTGATTTTCAAAAAATTTTTGTCGAATGTTTTTAAACAACTTTTTTCCCCAAAAAAATATTGTTGATATTACCTGTCAGTTATGTAGTCGCGATAACTCAATTTCACGAAATCAATTCCTTTCAGTTCACGGTCGCATGTTTCAAAAAAATTTCTTCGTTCAATGGTTGTTGAATACGTTAACAGGATCTTTCAAACTTTTTTTGTTGAAAGTTAAGAGACTTTTTACCAAGAAAAAAACATTTTAAAAAGTATTCCTTTTTTTGTATCGCAAATTAAAAACCTTTTTTTACGGACTTCGGGGACGAAAACGTTTATGTGGGGTTGCTTTTGATGCGAATACGACAATTGTACCGATAAACAAAAATTTGCAAACACAATAACACCGACAATAATTAGCAACTAAACACTTTTACAGACAAAATTTTACATTGATTACTTCATTTTCATAAAATTCCTTTGATTTTTAGTGTTGTTTCAAATTGATGTCACCAAGAAAAGAAGCAAAAAAAATTTTGCATAAAATCAGACTTAAATTATTTTTTTATAAAGAGTGTTTCAAGCCAAGCCCCCCAGGGGGCAAAACGAAAACAAAATTGAGTAATATTTTTTATTAGGTACCTAGAAATGCAGCAAAGGGTTCAATCAAGTATACAAGTCGCACTAGCAAACATTCATTCCTTATATACAAAATTGAAGTAAAAAACCTGATTTACAATTGTTCTAAAGAAATAAAATTGGGGACTGCCGTAAAATGACCAAAATCAAGATCATTTTTCAAAAACAAACATCACTGGAGGGTCTTCAAGAACTAAAACTTTTGTTCATAACTTTCAAAAAAATATTTTTTTTTTGATTTTTTTTACCCCGAAAAAAAAACCAGTAAATCGAAATATCCCTTTGACCTTTGCAATTTTTTTTTAACTTCTTAATTGTGGGTCATTTCAACATAAAAATACATAACTTGTAAAAATATCAAAAATGAACAAAAAAAAAGTCGAGCGAAAAAACCAGTTTTGAAATTTTATTTTTTCCTAAAATTTAGTGAATTTGCCGTTTCTAGAGGAAAAACCATGCATTATAAGTTCCCCCCCCCCCAAATATATTTGTGCGAAATGCTTGTAAAAAATTTGCGCAAACAGAATTTTTCTATCTATCTCTAACAAAAATGGATAGGTTATTCGAGACCTACCCTCATCGCAAGTTTTTTTGCGATTTTCAAATTTTAAAACCTTCCTTTGTAGCTCAAAAATTTTTAGCCACTATAACTGGAAACATAAATTTTTTATTAAGTATCAACAAGGAACACAAAGCAACAAAAACCCCTTTGGATCAGACTTTAACTTTTTTAGTTATAAGTAGGATGTTTTTAACTAAGCGCCCCCCGCGGCAAAATGAGAAACAAAAATTTATTAAAAATTTTACCCTTAGGGACCCAGCAAAGCAGCAAAATTCAATCAGTACGCAAGTCGCACTAGCGAACATTTTTTTTTATTTTCACAATTGAAGCATAAAAACTGTTTTCAAATTTTTCCCAAAAAAAGGGTCAAATTTGGGCGCTAAAAAAGCCAAATCAAGTCCGTCTTCAAAACTAAACATCACTGGAAAAAGCTTTTTCATACCAAAAAAATTTTGTTTTTACCTCAATGAAATATTTTTTGTTTTTTGAGCTATTTGGGGGCCCAATAAAAACACAAAAATCGTAAAAGACCTTTACCTTTTCATTTTTATTTTTTAAATTTTTTTTAAATTTA
Organism: Solen grandis; assembly: GCA_021229015.1. NCBI lineage: Eukaryota > Metazoa > Mollusca > Bivalvia > Adapedonta > Solenidae > Solen > Solen grandis. The sequence continues at coordinate 107,170,273 of CM037777.1, read as the reverse complement.
AACCCCTTCAACTAACAATCATAACTTGTGAAAATTCATGAAGAATTAACAAAAAAAAAGTCAGAAACGATAAAAAACAGTTTTTTAACCTTTTAAATTTTTCCCCAAAATTTTAGTGAAGTTTACCCTTTCCCAAGGGCAAACCATACATTTTTAAAATTTGCCAAACCCCAAAATTTTGTGCGTTTGTCTTGCAAATCATTTGCGCAAAAAAATTATCTATCTGATCTCTAACAAAAATGGGTAGGTTTTTCGTAGACCTACCCTCATTTTCACAGTTTTTTTCGAGGTTCGAACATTCAACCTTCTGAGCTCAAATACTTCAGCGACACGTACCCTCAAAATTTTCTTTTTTTATTTGGTATCAACAAAAAACAGAATGCAAAAAACCGTATTTTAAACGGGCCCCAAATAAGTGAGTTATTACCATTAATAAAAATTTATGCAAAAAGCCCCTGGCGGGGAAAAATAGACTAAATGAAAATTTTCTCAACGTTTGGGTCTTTTTTAAATACGTGGAATAAAAAGATTAAAATTTATACAGTACTTTTTTCTATCATTGATTGCCCTTACAAAAAAAGGTTAGAAAAATAATAAAAAAAAAAAAAAATAAAACGAAAAAAAACAATAGGTTTTCGCACTGCGAGGTGCGAAAAACCCGACTAGAACCGCAAAGCGGGTCTTGGTTTTCGCTTTAAAATTGACTTAAGAGTATTGGTTTCAACTCAGAAAAATTATTTATATTAACTTTATTGAAAATTTTTGTTAAATTTATCAAAAGAAGTCCGTCTTCAAAAACTAAACATCATTAGAACGATCTCTTCAAGAACTAGAACTTTGTTCATATACTTTTTATAAAATATTTCTAGATTTAGATATTTTTTGCCGATAAAAAAATCGGTATTAGACCTTTACCTTTTTCATATTTTCATCGTTTTTTACTATGGGTTTTTTTGATTATTTAAAATGCATAAACATTGAAAAAAAATGAAGATTTAAAAAAAAATAACGTCAGGAGCTGCAAAAAAGAAGCAACATATGGATTTACACTTGTTTGATAAAAGGATCAAACTTTCGACTGTAGAAATTTTTGATCAAATGAAGTTCGATCTTCAAAAACTAAACACCAATGGAAAGATCTCTTCACAAACTAAAACATTTATTCATATACCTTCTTTAAAATATTTTTAGATTTGAAGCTACTTTGTGCCGATAAAAATAACAATAATCGGTATTATGACCTTGACCTTTGCATATTTTCTTTCGTTATTTACTATGAGTTTGTTTGTATTATTTAAATGCTTTAAACAGTGAAAAATTTATGAAGTTTGAAAAAAAAATAAAGTCAGAGCAGCAAAAAGAGGAAACATAGGGAAATTTACAATTGTTTGATAAAAGGATCAAACTTTGGACTGTGGAATTTGATCAAATGAAGTCCGATCTTCAAAAACTAAACACCAATCGAAAGATCTCTTCACAGACTAAAACTTTTTGTCATATACTTTCTATAAAATATGTTTAGATTTGGAGCTATTTTATGCCGAAAAAATAAAAAATAATTGGAAATGACCTTGACCTTTGCAAAATATGCTTGTTTTTTTTTCTATGATTTTTTTTTGTTTGATAAAAATCATAAACAGTGAAAATAATGATGAAGATTGAACAAAAAATAAAGTCAGGAGCAGCAAAAAAGAGAAAACATAGGGATATACAATTGTTTGATAAGAGGATCAAATTTTGGATGTGGTCATTTGATCAAATGAAGTCCGATCTTCAAAAACTAAACATTAAGGGAAAAGATCTCTTCACAGACTAAAACTTTTGTTCATATACTTTCTATAAAATATTTTTAGATTTGGAGCTATTTTATGCCGTATAAATAATAAAAATTGGTATATGACCTTGACCTTTGCATATTATGTTTGATTTTTTTCTATAAATTTATTTGTTTTATAAAAATCATAAAACAGTGAAATAATGATGAAGATTGAACAAAAAATAAAGTCGGGAAAGCAGCAAAAAACCTTAAAGTCTGCTTTTAAAATTTTAATTTTCGAAAATATTGGCTAAGTTGACCGAATACTGGGGACAAACCATGCTTTTCCCCGAATTCGCCACCCCTTTATATTTTGTGCTATATGCCTTGCAGATCATATGCAACAAACAAAATTCTCCTATCTCATCCTGAATAAAATGGGTAGGTTTTTGGTAGACCTACCCTTATTTTACAGTTTTTGCGAGATTCGAACATTCAACCTCCTGTAGCACGAAAGTTTTAATACGCAAATTTTTTGGGCCTATCAATTTTATTGGCTATTTACAAGGAACATTATGCAAAAACCGCATTTGAATCGGACCTCAAATAATGGAGGGTATTGCTTATTAAACATTTTCATATAAAACGCCCCCTGGCGGGAAAAACAAAAAAAAAATGAAAATTATCTCGACGTTGGATCATCTTCAAGTACGTGGTATTACTGATAAAATTTCATAGATGTGGCTTTTTCCCTTGGGCTATGCCGTTCACAAAAAAGTTATAAAAAAAAAAAAAAAAGAAAAAAAGAAAACAAAAGGTTTTCCAAAGCTGCAAAACCTAAAAAAAAACAGAACAAGAACAAAGGGTTTTTGCACTGCGAGCAAAACCCCTAAAAAAAACAAATCAAAAAAAGAAGAAAATAGGTTTTTTTGCCCCCCAGAGGCGAAAACCTAAAAAAAAAAAATCAAAAGAAGAAGAACAATAGGGTTTTGCCCCGAGGGGAAAAACCTAAAAAGGCAAAATTGCCGTAACTTTTCGATGTTTCTGTTTCCGGGAGGTCGCGGGGCCATTTAAAAATATTGGGAAATTTCATATGATTTTGCTTCTATCATTTTAAAGGTAGGGACAGTATACATTAACTTCTGAAATTTCTAAAGAATCATCTTTTTTTTTTTTTTTTTTTTTTTTGCAATATGATGACCAAATTTTATTAAATTTTTTTTTTTGTCGACACCCTGCCATTTTAAAATGAAAAACCGATTTCTGAAAAAAAGTTTGTGTTTTTTTAAAAAAAATTAAACCTTAAGAATTTTGTTTCTTATAACAGCTTTTTCAAGACTGGTACTTGAAAAAATAAGTATTTTTAATCTCGCTTAAAGGGAGATAAAATATTACTAAAAATTTTCCAATTTTTTAATATTTTCAAGCTTTATTATGTTTTCCCTTTTTTTCATATTTATCTTAATTCAAATGCAGAAATAGTTGCATAATAATTAATAAAAGGTTGCTGCTTAATCCATATTTTCACCATTTTTTTTATTTGGGATTTTTTTCCCACCTACCTCCTTTCTTTTACACATTTTTGATTTTATGGGATAATTGAAAATCATTTTTCTCTTGAATGGTCTTTTAATTTTTAATTTTTTCTCCACACTGGTTAAAGGGACAAGGGACTATTAGAGTGGTTTTTCCCAAGCGCAAACAGAAATGTTTGAGTGATCAATATGAAGTTTGGACAATAATATTCTTTGATTTGGGGGAAAAAATCTGAAACCCCTTTGGAAAACGTTTTTTTTTTATGGAAAGAAATTTATACTGAGTATTCTGAGAAAAAAACAACTGATTTACTTAAAAAACAAAAAAAAAAAAAAACTTATGTTTTCCAAAACCCCCCCCACTTTGGGTTGAAACCCCCCCCTGAATCAAGTCCCCATTATTTAAATATTTTATTTTTCGATTTTAAAATATATTGGGAATTTTGTTATAGTTCGAGCAGATTAAATGAAATCTAAATAATTTAAAAAGGGCTGAAGAGAGAGAGAGAGAGAGGAGAGAGAAAAAGCGAGACTTAGACTTCCTTTTTTTTTTTAGGGTACAATACCCAAAAGCACCAAAACAAGTAAATACCGTGTATCTTTTTCATCCTAACTGACAGCAAGATTTTTTGTTGGATATAGTTAATAATAAATTTAAGAATAAATAAACAAAAGCAAATTCCATTTTTCACAGATTTGATAAGAAATTGATTTCGAAAAGCAGATATCCAGGGTCAATTGCAATTTCTTAATATCTACAACTATATAGATTTTGCTGACTAACTTTTAAAAACAATAATCTTCCCAAGAACATAAACAAATGCATGCTAGAAACGGACATTTTTAAAAAAATTTAATTTGTAAAAAAAACCTAAAAAAAAAAAAGATTAAGTATTAATTAATTTTTCCACAAAAACGAAAAGTTTTACTTAGCCAAATTAGCACAATGCATAATCAAAAATGAATCACCAGTATACAGAGACGATTAATTTAAACAATAATAACTTTTTATGTTTTTAGCCCGAATTTTTTTGGGATTCTATTGACATTGTCAAACTGGATGTTAGCTCGTACATTAAAATTTCTCTATTGAAGGGGAAAACTGTAGACGGTTCGTGTTACGAAAATAACTCTCGTCCGCTATGGGACAAAGATATGAAAAAAGTTACGGTCAAAAAAAGTTTACTAGCAACATCGCTATCCACCAGGGCGCGATCTAAGTCATCCTTTAACATTTCCCCGGGTGAACTTTACCGTGCGCCCTTTAAAAGGGGAATTCCCACGTAGGCCAACACCCGGGGTCTTCTTTGCTTGCCATGCACGAGCATGGAACAGCAAGTGTTTTTTTGTATTTGGGCAATCTTCGTTTATGAAAACGCCATTAAAACCAAAATGAGCGAGCCTTTGCGCGAGCACTATAAAACTTTTTGCGAGCACGAAATGACGTGATTTGACAAGATTGTCTTGTTTTGGGTAGGGTTTGAGGTTTTTTTGGGACCATCTGGGCCCGATCTTTTCTCTAGGCTGATATTGGCTCCTATAGCGCTTGCAATTTCATAACATATATCAGGGGGACTCTGCAGGGATTCACTGACCCCATTACCGTAAACAGTTACGGCGACTGTTTTTGTCACAAATTGTCAGCTGCGGCCTCAAAGGCAGCTCCCCCGCTTTTTGAGCTGTTCGTTTCTCCTCACCTTTTTTTTATTTTTTTGGGACACCACCGATTACACCCATACAATCGTTTGGACAACTCACAATTTAGTTTCAAAGGTTGTTGGGGAGACCCGATGCAATACGATCAATGTCACATTGTCTGATTGTCGGGCTACCTGATTTGGGAGTCCCATGTCACAGAACAGCAGAGACACGGTCACCCGACGAAAAAACCGTGCTTCATTTCTTTGATCAAACAGTTCAAAAGGACGTAGAAACCTCTTTTCTTAAAGTCGGGTGCGTGCGCAAGGGTGAGAGGAAAAGTAGAATTCATTGGTTTAAACCCCATAACGCTTTTAATTTTTGAACAGTATAAGTTTGTTTTTTTGGGTGGGGGGCGGGGGCCCTGCCGCTTTTCACGAGTGAGAACTTAGATGAAAACCCGTCTTGAAATTGTGTACATCCTGTATGATGGATCAACCAAAAAATAAATAACACATTTTAAATAAATTTCAGTTTATTTCAGTCCCTTTTACACTTACATTTTTTAAATTAACTCCCCCGATAAACTTCTTCCTTTCAAAAAAGACTAAAACATATTGAATTTTACAAGTTAAGCGCGACAACAAAACACGTCCAGCCATGTTTGGGGAGTCACCGGAAATTTTTTTTCTTTTTGTCGCCCGACTTTTTTTTTAGTTCATTTTTCATGATATTTTCCCCGTTATGTATTTTTTATGTTTTTAAAGGCCTCACAATAAAAAGTTAAAATTTAAAATTTCAAAGGTCAAGGGCATATTTTGATTTTTGTTTATTTTCGGCTCCAAATAGCAAAAAAATTTTTTGAAAAAGAAAAAAAATTTTAGTTCTTGAAGAGCCCTTTCCCGGGTGTTTATTTTTAAGAACGAACTTGATTTCGTCATTTTACGGGGCCCAAATTTTTCCCTTTTAAAAAAATTTTAAATCAGTTTTTTTTACCTAAATTTTTATAATAAGGAATAGAATGCTTGATTAGTGCGTTGTATACTTTTATTGAACGATTGCGCATTTCTAGTACCTAATAGAAAATATTTACTCAATTTTGTTTCTGTTTGCCGCTAGGGGGGGGCTTTGGGTTGAATCACTCTTTAAATAAAATAATTAAATCTGATTTTTATGCAATTTCTTTCATTCGTTCCCCGGTACATCAATTTGAAACAACATAAAAAATCAAACCGATATTTTCATGAAAAGATAGTAATTCAAAGCAACATTAGTTTGTAATAGTGTTGATTGCATATAAAGTCGCGTGTTTTTTAAACTGTTGTTGTCGTTTGCAATTCTTGTTTATCAGTCAATTGTGTATGTCACCATCAAAAAGCAACACACAATATAATATTGCAGTCCCCGAATCCGAAAAAATTTTCAATTTCGACTACATAAAAACAGGGAATACTTAAAAATTTTTCTTGGGAAAAAATTTGCTTAAACATTGCGAAAAAAATTTTGAAAGATCCTTTAACAGTTATTCAACAAGCCCTTGAACAAAAAATATGTTTTTGAAACATGCGACTCTGACTTGAAGGAATTGCTTTCGTGAAAAATGAAGATATCCGACTCAAACTGACAGGGAAAACTCAACAATATTTTTGGGTAAAAAGTTGCTTAAACATTGCGACAGAAATGTTTGAAAGATCCTGCTAAAAGTATCAAAAGCCATGAAAAGAAAAATTTCTTCGAATCTGAACCGTGAACTGAATGGAATTTCTTTCGTGAAAAAAATTTTCCCCCACATTTAAAACTCAAAAATATTCTTTTGGGGAAAAAGTCTGTTTAAAAATTTCACAAAATGTTTGAAAGTCGCTGTTAACATATTCAACAAGCCTTGAACGAAGAAATTGTTTTTTCGAATCTGCGACCCTTACTGAGTAAATGAGGTAAATTTCTTTTGCGAAAACAGTAGTATATTCAATGGGGTGGGGGAAATACTTGCAGCAATGCAGCCAAAAAAACACGCTATGACGTCATGAATTAGGGGCAATGGTCTATTTTTTGGATAGACATAATCCCCCACCTCACTCTTTAACGAGGTTTTACTGACATTTTTGAAAAACCGCAAATTTATTTTTTAAATTTTCTCCCCAAACAAAAAGGACAAAAGACCTTTTGTTTTGGGTATGAATAAAAACCCTTATCCCCCCTTAAAAAGGTCACGCGCTATCATTTTCGAGGAAAAA